>CM054057.1:141768735-142080633 GCA_028641055.1 Alopecurus myosuroides
ATGCTTCGCTCGCGTATGATTACAATCAGTCATGATGCCCAATGGGACTTGCCTGACCCTGTCTTCGTACAGATGCAGCAACATGATTATCCACGCGAAAGCTGGCTTACAATACAAGAGATTCAAAAGGGTCATCTAAACCACAAGTTATGCAGACTACAAGGTTAATAGCCGGAAACTCAAAGTTTATTAAGCATAACTTCAAACCTATGTGTACGGCTCTAGGTTTTTGGCTTAGCAGAAACGATTTGTTCTCTTTAAAAAAGACCCAACACCCTAGACTCGGAATTTTGGGCCTTGGTGACTGGGGAATTTGAAAAAAGAAACAAATTATCTAGCTATTCAGCTCAAAAACCCAAAAATCCGAGTCTTGGGGACTTGGGGACTTAGAGAAAAGTCCACCTGTCAAAACCCACGAGACCCGAAAACCGAGTCTCACAAAAGGAACCATAAAGAAAGTCAGAAAATCAAGAATAAATAAGCTCAAAAGCAGATAAATATCAAATTCATCCAAAGGCCAGAAGGGCCACGAAAGCTATTAAGGTTTCCAAATGTAATACATGCCGCGATAGTAGTATCAAAGGTGCACAGGCGCACCATCAAAAAATAATTGTTTAAAAGGCCCATTGGCCAAATGACGCACTTGATATGACAACGGATAGATAAGATTACTCGGCATCTTGGGTTGAGGCATCCACCTTTTCCTTGCCCTTGCCAGCCGGGTCCTGATCCTTGACTTGTTCTTCAGCAGTCTTGGCAGCAGCAGCATCCGGATTAGCAGTGGCACTGGCACGCGAAGGAGGAGGGACAACTGGCGTGGAGCTAGCAGGCGCAGTATTGGCTTCATATTTTTTCTTCGCAACCTCTTCCCTCGGTTGGGCAGCTTCCGCCTTCCACCGTGCCAGCATGTCAAAGGGCTTCGGAGGATCCGACTTAATTGCCTTATCTTGTGAATCATACGATGGCACCAGCCGGCTGACATCCAAGTTGTCGGCAATCAGGCTGGCTGAGTGACAAACTTCTGTCTGAATGACCTTGTAATGTTTAGGTGAAAACGGGGAGCCGTCGTGGTTGAACTCTGGAAACCCGCCAACGAGCTTCGCCGGGTCAAGCTTGGGAAAGTATGCTTTCGCCAAGGCAAGACCCCGAGTTACCCCAAACCGGCAGGATGAGCGCTTCCAGTGCTCAATCCACTCGGGGATGGTGGAACACGCATCAAGCAGCATGTTCAAACCACCCTCCCCGGTGCTTGGCCACTTGACAGCTTTCAGGGCCCACTTGGTCCCAGCGCAGAGTTGCCGGATGGTGCTCTTTATGGTCTTCAGCAGAACTACCTCATCCACATCCGGAATCTCCTCATCCGGCCCTGCAGAAAAGAAGAAATATCCAAAGTCAGGAACTCCGAGTGTTCTCCAGAATATCCAAACCAAGTTAAGATCAGTCAGTCGGGAAATTTTACCTATCAGAGAACGATAAGTGTCGGCGATCTGGCCCGACAGCTCGTTCACCCTACCCACTGCAGCATTGCATCTTTTCTTATACTTCTTCGCCTGCTTCCCGGCTTTCTTAGCTTCAGCTTCAGCCGATTCACGCAGCTTTGTCTCCGCCTTGAGAAGTTTGTCGGTTCTAGCCAACGCTTTCTCAGAGTGCGTTCGTAGGCCTGTGGGAAAACACAAAGAAATGTCAGTCGAATATCTATGAAAGTTCCAAGCAAATTATGCATAAGTTCACTCGGAACTTGGGGACTAGACGAGTATACGAGCGGTGTTAACACAGCTTACCTCGTGTTTAGCTATCAGGGCCTCTAGGATACCCTCTTCACCAGCTCTCAAAGTATGCAGAGCGTTGAGCATCTCAGCAAAGCTCATGTCTTCGGGCTTGGTGCCGGAGGAGCCGGCCGCCTGGTAACCCGGAGTAGGAGTTTTGTCCGGCTTTGGAGATGAAACCTGGGTGGCCCGGGTGTCAAGGTTGGGGGTACCCATCGTTGTACCCAGGACCCCCGCGTCCTCATCACCTGGTCCATCAGCTTGCTTTGGTAACCCGGCATCCTGCTTGGCGAGTCTATTGGGGAATCTTGCCCCTTGACTTCTTCTTCAAGGCCGCCAGTTGCGGCGTTCACATTATCAGCCGGGCCTTCTGTTTCCCGGGTGTCCATTACCACGTCATCCAGGTCACTGATTGTAGCTTGGGCGCTAAGGAAAAGAGAGAGAAATGGTTAGCGATAGTAAGTGGAAGTTATCAAGCGTACATGTATATCGTATAGCAATAACTCACCCGGTGTTCACGGCATAGTCTGGAGGAAGCTCGCTGCTGGAAGCGGATGAAGCTGTCACGGAATCCGAGAGTGAGATCCGGAACGGTCCGGCTAATGGATGGTTGGGGGAAGGGTGACGTTGAGGTGAATTGGAAGAGTAAAATGGAGGAGTACCGGCACGGCGAGCTGGTGATGTGGAGATGCCCGGGTTGAGGGGATCGTCACCCGGCGAACTCCGGGTCACCCTGCGCTTGGCCGGGGGAGGGTCCTTCAAGTGCGATGAGTTGGATAGTTGTCGGTTAAGTTCACACATATTAGCGAAAGAATAGGGTTCGGAGGACATGAAGGAATAAGGAACCTTGAACACCACCCCTCTGGGTTTCCTCTTGGCCCCGACCGTGACTTCATGTTCAGCATCGCTTCGGTCGGACTCGGTGTGTTCTGGGTCTTCCTTGCCGTCTTTATCGTCCTTCTCCTCCATTCCTGAAAGCCAAGAATGTATAGTCGGAAAAAGTGAGACATGTGAAAGCAAAGTGATGTGAGTAAAGTTGGTTAAGACCCGGATAATACCTTCATCGGTGTCAGCCGGCTCTTCATCTTCTTCCGGGTCTCCGGAGGAAGGGGAGGTCTCAACATTCCAGAAATCGCTATCAGCCTTAAATAAAGGTGTAAAAGTAAGAGTTAGTAGTAGTATCAAGTAAAAGTATGAAGGTGAAAATATAAATGCCGGATCTTACCGCAGGAGCCGGGTTTTCGCGGGTAAAGGGGTCCAATCCGGCTATGTTCCGGATCACATCCAATTTCTTCGTCAGGAAACACTTGATAGTCTTGTTGGTATCACCCGCTGGGTAATTCTTTGAAGAGTACCGGAGTGAATCCGTGGAGTGCCCCGAGTACTCGCACATTAGCTTGGAGCGAGTGGAGTTTGGTTGAATCCAGAAGTTCACCCAAGTTTTAACCAAGTTAAGCCCAAGGAGGCCTTGGGCAGAAAGGACGGCTATTTTTGCTAGAAAGGGCTGGATGGCTTCCCTGTCCGACTCAGGGGCGAAGGCATTAAAAGTGTCGGAAAGATCTAAGAGACCCTCCGAGTAACCCGGCAATTTCCTCTCGCCGGGTGGGGAGGTGTCTCGGCAATAGAAAAAAGACAGCTGCCAGTGCTTAACGTGCGAGTTAAGGCTGAGAGTCGGCATAGGAGAGTTTTTGCGGCGCTGGATAGAAACCCCACCGCAGGCCAAGAGAGCCCCGTCACCGCTCTCGCGTCACGGTTTGCATTGGAAAAGTTCGATAAATAAAGCCAAATTTGGCGGGACGCACAAATAAGATTCGCAGAGGACTATGAAGTGGGTTACGTTCAACATAGAGTTAGGCCCTATGTCGAACACCCGGAGGCCGTAGTGGCTAAGGACCTCGCGGAAAAAGAGTGACCCGGGGGGCGAAACCCCCGGATCACGTGCTCGACGAAGCATATTACCTTGTCAGGGTTGGGGGTAGGCCGGGTCTCATCACCCGGTACCCTCCAGTGAATCTCCTCCTGAGGGGGGAGGACGCCTGACTCGGCCAGCTCCTCCAGCTTGGCCTGGGTCACGGAGGATCGCACCCAATTGGCGGATATGGACTGAGTCATCCTTGGCTTGGCCGGCAACTTCCCTTTGTTCTTGGGAGCCATTGGTTCAGTCTACAAAGTACAAAACAAAGAAGTGTAAAGCATGAGACTCGGAAGCTACGGATTTACCAAGTATTGATAAGCAGTATGAAAATTACGAACTATCCGAGTATCGACAAAGCAGTACAGAAATCATGGGATATCTAAGTATCAGTGAGCAACTGTGAAAAGAAGTTGATTTCCTGGTTATTTAGTGTGAATAAAACAACAGGAAGTGGAGGATTTTCCGGGTATCGATGAACAGCCGCGGGAATTTGGGCGAACTACATCTAGATTGGAAATTTTACGGATGACTTCGCGGAGAAATTAACAATTACGAGCCATAGGAGAGTATTGCGGGATCAATTATTGAGCAATTGAACAAGCTATAGTGGGGTTAAGTGTTCTAATTCGGCGTGCGGCAAGAAATGACCCGCGGGCGGACCTAGATCCAATCTAGGTCAAACGGAGAAATTAAAAGATAAATCAATGGAAATAAGGAGCTTACCGGTGTGGATTGGAGAAGTGCGCGACGGCGGCAGATGGCGCAGTCGTGATGTCCCCTTGCGACTCCCGGCGGGCAGCTCGGGGGCGCGGCGGCGAAAACTGGCGGCGGCGCGGGGCGGACCGTGGATGAGCGCAACCGACGGCGGCTCAGCTCTGGCGGCGTGCTCGAGGTCTCCGTGGCGGTGCTGCGCAAGCTCGTGCGAGATGGAGCCGGTGAGGAAGAAGAAGGTGGAGGAAATGAGCCGTTAGGTTTAGGTCACCCCCTAGGCACCTATTTATAGGTACGGGTGGGGAAACCTAGGCTGGCGAGCGGGAACCGAAAATTTCGGGAATAAAAGATACCCGCCCGAGATTTTTGGGATATACGTTAAGTGCCCGAGCGCGATATCCGGAAAGGATAAGAAGTAAATCCCTTCCGCGATATTCGGATCAATTAACGAGTGAAGTAAGCCGGGTCTTCTGCATTTTCTTCAGAACATCGACCCGGAAAATTAAAGATGGACTTAGAGAAAGCCGGGTTGTTATATGGACCATCAATGGAGTTAGGCCTAGTTGTTTATTAAAGAAACCTAACCCGGCCTCTATGAACTTGTATGTTTGTTATTTTTGCAGGGAATAGCATGCGCTTCAAGGAGGATCCCGTGAAGCCCAAGCTATTCTGGGGACTACTGATGGAGGGATGATAACCCGGTAGGCTAACGCCAAGGAGTAACTCGGCCCAAAGGACATTGCGCAAGACCCGGCTTAGGGAAAATGAGTTTCTAGAAGGCCCAGGAACGTAGGCCTCGTAACCCGGATTGTGGGATAAGGAAGTTCAGGGTTTGTAAGTAGTGTCCGGGTAGGATTCAATGTACGCCTTGGAGAGTAAGCCAGGGGGTCCGGATATTATATAAGTCGGCCCCTAGGTTTAGGTTAGATAAGTTTTTAGCTTGAGAAAGAACACAATCGCCAGATTGCGAGGTATCGGGTATCCATTGTAACACGAGAGTTGAGTTAATATATTCAGATCGGAGACTTGGCGACTTGATTGCCGGCTTCCAGATCGCATATCACCATGGTTTCCCTTGAGCTAAACCCTCTCCCAAACACCAGAGTCGATTTGCCCCAAGACAAGTTACCCCCGGTAACGTCTGCCGTGATTATCCCACGACAAGTGGCATCCGTTTCGATGCAACCGGATACAATGGGACAAAGGACACATATTATGGTTACATAGAGGATATATGGGAACTTGACTATGGACCTAATTTTAAGGTCCCTCTATTTCGGTGCCAATGGGTCAAGATGACAGGAGTAAAGATAGACCAGCAGTACAGAATGACAACAGTGGATCTCAACAGTCTTGGGTACAGAAGCGAATCATTCGTCCTAGCTAAAGATTTGGCTCAAGTTTTCTATGTGAAAGACATGTCTACCTAACCGAGGAAAAGAAAAATAAGAATTCTAGTACATCATGTGGTGAGCCGAAGCGGCACATAGTTGTTTCAGGAAAAAAAATTGTGAGAGTGAAGGACAGGACAGACATGTTAGAAAATTATAATAAATTTGAAGAAATTCCGCCCTTTAGAGTGAAAACTGAACCAAGCATCGCGTTAAATAAGGAAGATGCTTCATGGCTATGACAGAGAAGTAAACAATGTCGCCAATAGTTGGAGATAACGTATTAAACATTCATGGTTAATGTAATATTGCTAGACTATTTTGTAATAATGTATCAAACATTGCAGATTAAACCAGTCATAAACTAGTTTAAATAGTTAAAATAATTATTTTATAAAACAGAAAATGTATTTGAAATGTTTACGCAATTTTAAACACTTTTCATATGCAAAGTTTCTCCAAATTGTAAACCATTCATAAAATAGTTTTTTTTTTAATGTTTAAAATTAAAAAATTGTTGCTAGTTTAAATAGTTGGAATAATTATTTTATAAAACAGAAAATGTATTTGAAATGTTTACGCAATTGTAAACACTTTTCATATTGACAGTTTCTCCAAATTCTAAACCATTTCAAATATATTTGAAAACGTATTTTAAATAGTATTTGAAATGTTCGAAAGGGAAAAATTGGCGGCAGAAAAAAAAAATTCGGCCTTTTGCCCCGGTTCGTGTTACCAACCGGTGCAAAAGAGGAGGAAGAGGTGGGCGGGCAAGCGAAGGCCCACCTCCCCCTTTTTGCCCCGGTTGGTATCACGAAACGGGGCAAAAGGGTGTCTTTTGCCCCGGTTCGTGTTACCAACCGGGGCAAAAGGCCCTCGCCTATGTAACACTGGGCGGAGCAACCATCCGGGGCAACACAGAGCAGTTCGTAGATTTTCGCTAAGTTCCCGGCGCCGAAATCCAGAGCGACGCCGTGAGGCTGCCCGATTTCGACGCCGGTGATGCTCGCCGCCGCCGCTCCTCTACGACGCCTCCTCCCGCGCCGCCCGTCCTCTCTCATCCTCGCCTCCCAGCGCCGCCCGCCCTCTCTCCTCCTGGCCTCCCCGCGCCGCCCGAGAGATCGCCGCCGGCGGTCTCGCCCGCGCCTTAGCCTTCTTCCTCGCCGCCGTTCCCACCTCCTCAGGTGAGATCGCCTCCTCGCCGCACCCTCATCCTCTTCACTGTTAGCTAGTGTTAGATTAATTAGTATTAGTATTAGTGTGTTAGATTATTAGTGTTAGATTTAGTATTAGATTAGTGTTATATTTAGTATTAGATTAGTGTTAGATTTAGTGTGATAGATTTAGTATTAGATTAGTGTTAGATTCGGTCTTAGATTAGTGTTAGATTTAGTATTAGTGTTAGATTAATATTAGGTATTAGGTATGAGAGACTTATTAAAAATATAGGTATTGGAAACTTAGAAAAAATATAGGTATTGGACACTTAGAAAAAATTTAGGTTTTGGAGACTTAGAAAAAATTTAGGTATTGGAGACTTAGAAAAAATTTAGGGTTTGGACTTAGCTAGTTTTTTCTTTGTGAATGTTTAGTTTAGAAGTGAATTAAGTTTTTCTTAGTACCATTAGATGAATTTTATATTATAGGAATTTTACTTTAGAAATTTACTTAGTGAATATTTATAGATAGTGTTTTTTTACTTAACGAATTTTTACTTAATTAGGAATATTTACTTAGTCCATATATCATGCATGTGTTTTTAGTTTATTTTCCTTGGCGATGATGTCTCTGTTGGACCCGCCGGGCGATGTACGGGTGACGTGGTCGGCCCGGATATTCTTTGGTGGCCATCTGATGGCTAGGTTGAGACTCCAAGTGCGGAGTGTGTAGCTAGTGGCAAGACTTCTTCCCCACGAGGGTGACTCGAGGGTTTATATCGAACTCTTGGGGAGCCAGTATTTCAGCAGTTGTCTTCCAAGCTTCCTCCAGGATCCTGCAATCAAATAGAGAGTTTTGTGCCCTCAACCTCACCAAGTGGTTGCCAAGCACAAGGTGTGAGACTTCTAAATTGCAATGCAAAACTGAAAGTAAATGTGCAATAATTAAATCTAGTACTAAATGCAAATGAGAAAATAAATATGCAATGTATTGTTTTTGTATTTTTGTGATGCAAGTGGCGATGGAGATAATGTAAATTCGAATTGGAGATGCAAGTAAAGTAAAGTGCAAGTAAAGTAAATTGCAGCAAAGTAACTAGAGTGTTTTCTTATATTTAAAATAGGACCTAGGTTCATGGTTTCACACTTGCATTCTCTCAAATAAAGTGGTAGACGGTGGACATAAAGAATTACATGTGAGATTATAATAACATGTTTAACATTGAGTACTTTCATATGGGCATCACGTCCTAGCATAGAGATCTCTACGGTCATATTGATCCCTATTATACTCCACTAAGATGCGAAATAAATCATAACACCTCGATAATTAAGGAAAAACCAGAGTATAGCTTTAAGCAATGTGACATGAAGTTGAAGTAAGAACTTGCTAGATCTAGTCATGGAGATTGATTACTGTCACTTCAAATCCCCGGTAACAAGGTACTCCTTTTTATCCCTAGTGAGGTAACTAAGAAAGGTTTAAAAAAACCTAAGTGGATCGCTGAACTTCTGTCACTTTCACAGCACTAGCCACCCCCCGTTACTCCAACTAATGCAACCATCACCCCACACACGCTCTCAAGAACTAGATTGATCAAAGCTAGCAAATAAGAACGGGGTACATAAGATACATCTACTCAAATAACACAAGAGAAACAATTGCAATCTCAGATTCAATAACACATAGAAAAGATCCACCACATAGGAATTACAACGGTGCCCGTAATCATGTGAGGCAGCTCATACAGATCTAATTAGTGAAGCACATAGAGAGAGAGATACAAGTGCTACTTCCACAAACCCATAGCCGCGGGGTGGACTACTCCCTCTTCATGGAGATGTCGATGGAGATGACGTTGGAGGGGTAGGAGATCACACCGACGGCGCCCCGCTGGAGTTTTCCCCCTCCAATCTGGAACTTCTGGTCTCTGTTTCGGTGTTTCGGTGTTTCGGCGGCGCTCCTCTCCGTAAGGGTACGGGGGACCCTTTTTATAGTCGGTTTTAGGTCAAGACAGAGTCGGTAAGTCGAAGATGGAAGGAATTGGGGCCACAGGGGCCAAAAGGGGGCCTCTCACGCGGCCAAGGAATCTGGCCGCGTGGAGGGTCCTCTTTTGGGCCTCCTTGCCCAATTATCGTGGATCCTTCGCCCGCAAGTCTTCTCCTTCCAAGAAAATGACCCCCGCAGATTTTCAGGTGATTTCGCGGAAGTTTGCCCCCTGAAACGTCAAAAATATAGAAAACGGGGTTTCTGACAGGCAGGGTTAATTCCATAAAAGTTGGGGGACTTTGTAATTTAACCCCAAAATACTATAAAACATTTAATTATACCCTTATATGATGCAATATGTAATAGAAAACCATGTGAAAATATGCAAAATTCATCTATGCATTTTACATGCATCAACATCCCCAAGCTTAACCCATGCTCGTCCTCGAGTATGAAGGTGATAAAACTAAGATGGGTTTTTCATATTGAAACAATCATGGGATATCAAGGAGTATTATTCATGCTGCATATAATCAAATGATTAATACTAGAAATGAGTAGCAATATACAATTCATGTTGTAAGAAATATCAAATATGCAAGCAAAGATGCTTCATGAAAGTTCACAAAGTGTATAATGAAATAAAAGCACTATGGACCAAATGCATACACAAAATAAAATCCTATATTGGTCAAAGAATAGAATAATGGAGAATAGAAAATATGGTGGACACTTTGGAGAAAATTGAGTAGAGGTAAAACATGATCAAGTCTTATTTAGCCTCTAAATTATTCATCTAAAATTACTAATTGAAATGTGGTATCCATTGATCTAGGACTCTCATTGCCCCTTTATCACTAGCATCTTAGAATTGTGAGTACTGAAGTAATGAGAATGACAAGGTGGTTGAAAGCCTCATGCCCCGTGAGTGTGAAAACCTACTCCATGATTACTCAACTTAAGATTCCTAATAAGCTTTGTACAATCATAATAAGTATTAATGACATCATAGAGAACCGCAAAGAGGTACCTCTTGCCCCATGACATGGAAACAAGCCCATGTTACAATGACAAGATGAACAAACGGAGTAGGCTCATCATCCTTTTTATTTTCATTCACTATTATGCATAGCTTCTTATTTTATTATAGGATGTGTTGTAGAGTCACTCAAGCTGTAAGTAAATTTCCACCATGATAAAGCATGGCTTGGGTTAGCGGCCCAATGCGTTTCTCTAGTCATATAGATACTTACTCATCAAAACTTACTATTCCTCTATTTCATTTCGGCATGGCAAGAGTCCAAAAACAAAAGTACATGATATCAACCAAATGTAAATTTTTTGTTTGTGCAATGTTGAAAGCTTTCCGGTGATACACGTTTATAGCTAGCTCCCAACCACACACTTGTCAAACGCAAAACTTGTGGCTCCCATTATTGGGTCATGTTTATTAGATGCATAAAAAGTAAAGTGTGCCTTCAAAAGTTCGTGAGAGTCCTATCCCAAGTTCAACCCATGACAATTAATAAAGTGAATATCTTAATTTAGAACATAAATAACACAATAACATGGTGAACATACTCGGAATAGCAATGAAGCTAATGGGAAGATATGGTGGACTCATTGGAAATACTTGGCTAAGGAGTGTTGGAAACAAGTTTTTACTTGTTGGAATTTTTAAATTTTTGGGCTAGCAAGAGGGAGATAGTTAACCAGCTACTATGCATGCATATGTCCATAGAACTACTCATTTCATGACCAACTAAATAAACCAGCAATTAACATCAAGGACATTAATAAGAGATAGCTCAAGACAACATTATTGCAAATTAGGGAAGCGAGCCCAGCTTACTTGGTTAGGGAAGTGGATGTACGACCCAACCACCCAGGTTCAAGTCCTCACGGATGCAGACTTGGGTTCCTATTATTTAAAAAATAAAAACCAGCCGTGGGGGCCTCCCCTGCTGCCTTCCTTTCAAAAAAACATTATTGCAAATTTCTACACACAAAAAGCCTATAAATAATGCAAACATATGTAGCCCTTCGAATCAACCATGGCATCCATATTCCAAGTCATAATACTAGCATCCAATACATTCCAACCCCAAACTCCAGTATCTCAATCTCATATAAAATGATGGTGATGGTCTTATCAAAACAAAAATAAAAACAAAAACTAGACGCTTCAAATCTCTACGATAAATGCTTTGCTTAGAAAAACAGAAAGTAGACGTGTGCTAACCAAAAGAGTGTAGATCCAGTGGGGTTTTCATCAAATCCCCAAGCTTATGGATTTCACCATTCTTGTATGTCTTGAGGCGCAGCTCCTCTATTCCATGTGAAAAAACTTCACAAAACATGTTTCTCCCATTCTTTTTCTGTGGGGTGAGATTAGCAAGGACAAACAAATCACATGCTTGCTGTGCAAAATTCCAAATAAAATGCTCCAGTGGATAGACAATAAGGTTCATTATGTTGTATGTTCACTCTCTTGATTGAAAGAATCATTGAAATTCGATTCACAAGCCCAAAGAGTGCATAAATCAAAAGAAGGCAGAATCTGTCCAGGAAAGCAGCAGCAGCAGCAAAACAAACGTTTTTCCCTAAGCTAGACTCGTCAAACAATTAATCCAATTTTTTTTCTTACATAGGACTGAAAGTTGCAGAACATACTAAAAAATGAGCTCAATCCCACATACCAATAAAAAACGTAAAATCATACGGTGAGCAGACTCGTGCTGAAACAGAAATTTCATGCACTAGGATAGCAACTTATAAGTCCAAATAGGTTTGACTTGACTCTTTATTGAAAACTCCAGAATTAAAAAAAAAACTAATCTCTTGAGACAGCAAGAGGACACTAGGAAAATCCAAACAAAAACAACCGGGTTGCCTCCCGTAAAGCGCTTTCTTTATAGCCATATAGCTAGGCTTTACTTACTTGATAATCAAGAGGGATAAAGCTCATGAGGGAGCGTGTTCTTCAGCGTGCCCCTCTTCCTTGGGAAGTGCTCGATGCTTTTCTTGTGAGGGAACTGAAACTTGACATTCCCTTCCTTGGAGTATATGATTGCACCTATAGTACGAAGAAAATGTCTACCCAAAATAATAGGACTAGGGGATTTATCCCCCATATCCATAATAATGAAATCAATGGGTATGAAAGTCATGTGCAATTAAATCATAACATATTTTACTTGTCCTACAGAATGTTTAGTAGAGTTATCAGCAAGGACAAATTCACTTGAGCCCATTTCTAAATTTTCTAGTTCTAGCAATTCATATAATTCTTTATAGAGTACCGATACACTAGAACCTAGATCTAACATAGCATGGTGAATTTCTTTTCCAATTGAAACTAGCACCTTGGGGATCCATGAATCACCAAGCTTAGGAGGTATCATGGCCTCATTCTTGTACCTAGCAATTTTTTCTTGCAAGACATGATTAACAATATAAGATCCAAAGCCAGGTTGATTAACATTTATAGTGGGATCATTAGCAAATTTTTGTAGAGTAGCAATAAGTTCTTGCAAGCTACTTTTTTCTAAATCAAGCAATGGATCATTAATTTCAGTAAGCATCATAATTTCCTCTACTTTAATCTCTAATTTAGCTAGCATGTTTGATTCATGAGGACTAATTTGATCTTTCCTAGCAAGATAAGACATATATGGAAGTAAATATTCAGGGTACTTCACTATTTCATTCAAAGTTTCTTCTAAGCTAGTAGGGAAATGCTCACTTGTATTCTCAGAAATATGATCAATATTTTCAATAATAGGAGTAGCAATAGTAATATAATTCATTCCTACACTAGGTTGTGCTTGTGGCTTTCCTGCTGACATGCTTAATAGAGTTGCTTGATTATCAACTAATTTTGACAATGCTTTATCTAAATTCGAAGATTGAAGTTGCAATCCTTTAATATCACTACTAATGGATGCAATAGACTTATTTAACTCATGTATCATAGCACTGTGACTAGCATCTTGTTCCATAAGCAATTTATTAGATTCAGAAATTTCACTAGAAGGCTTCCACTTATTTTCATGGAACAAAAGGTTTATTTGGCACATAAGGAGGTTTACTATATGAATTGTAAGCATTACCAAAACCATTGCTACCATAATTCCTAACAAAATTAACATCCACACTTTCAGAATTACTACCAACTAGCTCCTGCAAAGGCACATTCTCCATATTTTGTTTATTAATAAAGGCAAGAATAGTGTCCATTTTAGAAGACAAATCATTGGTTTCTTCAATTGAGTTTATTTTCTTAGTGGGATTGGGTGCTCTTTCAGTATTCCATTGACTATAATTTTGCAATATGCTTTCTAATATGCTCTTAGCCTCACCTACAGTTTTACTCATAAAGGCACCTCCAGCAGCAGAATCAAGTATATTTCTAGACATGTAGTTTAGACCATTATAAAAAGAGTGTAGTATAGTCCATTCATTTACTCCATGTGATGGGCATGTTCTAATCATTAATTTATTTCTATCCCATGCCATGGCTACATGTTCATTATCATTTTTCCTAAATGAGAGGATATTATTCCTATTTTGCAAAATTTTAACGGGAGGATAATATTTCTTAATGAAAACTTCTTTTAAATCATCCCAAGACTTTATACTACCTGTAGGTAGTGAAAGTAACCATTCTTTAGCCTTTCCTCTAAGTGAAAAAGGAAATAATTTCAGTTTTAAAACACTACTTTCCACATTTTTAAATTTTTGCATATCACATATTTCCATGAAATCATGAAGATGCATAGAGGCATCCTCCATAGCACTACCACCAAATTGCTCTCTAGTAATTAAATTCAATAAACTAGGACTTACTTCATAGCTTTCAGCTTGTATTTCAGGTGTAGTAATTGGCCTAGCAATGAATTGGTTATTGGGTGTATTTATGTAGTCACTTAATTTAGTTCTATCACCCATTTTAACAGTTTTTATGTAGTTTTTAATTTTTTATGCAAAACAAAAGTAAAGTAACTAAGCAAATTCGAAATACTAAAATAATCTAGATCACTAAATGCAAAACTAAAATGCAAACTAAAATAAAATATGCAAGACAAAACAAAAACAAGAACATAAGCAAAACAAAAACAAAAACAAGACAAGAAACAAAACAATCTACTTGAAAGAAGGTGGAGATAGAAAGGACGGTACTCACGTAGTTGCAACCTCCCCAAGCTTAGGTGTTTGCACACCTTGTTGGTGATGAAGACTTCTTGTGAGCTCCCTTGGACAAATCCTTCACCTATGGCTCCCCGGCAACGGCGCCAGAAAACGCTTGATGGCTAGGTTGAGACTCCAAGTGCAGAGTGTGTAGCTAGTGGCAAGTCTTCTTCCCCACGAGGGTGACTCGAGGGTTTTTATCGAAATCTTGGGGAGCCAGTATTTCAGCAGTTGTCTTCCAAGCTTCCTCCAGGATCCTGCAAACAAATAGAGAGTTTTGTGCCCTCAACCTCACCAAGTGGTTGTCAAGCACAAGGTGTGAGACTTCTAAATTGCAATGCAAAACTGAAAGTAAATGTGCAATAATTAAATCTACTACTAAATGCAAATGAGAAAATAAATATGCAATGGATTGTTTTTGTATTTTTGTGATGCAAGTGGTGATGGAGATAATGTAAATTCGAATTGGAGATGCAAGTAAAGTAAAGTGTAAGTAAAGTAAATTGCAGCAAAGTAACTAGAGTGTTTTATTATATTTAAAATAGGAGTATAGAGATCTCTACGGTCATATTGATCCCTCTTATACTGCACCAAGATGCGAAATAAATCATAACACCTCGATAATTAAGGAAAAAACCAGAGTATAGCTTTAAGCAATGTGACATGAAGTTGAATAAGAACTTGCTAGATCTAGTCATGGAGATTGATTACTGTCACTTAAAATCCCCGGTAACAAGGTACTCCTTTTTATCCCTAGTGAGGTAACTAAGAAAGGTTTAACAAAACCTACACTAGTAGGAAAAGAGCTACCAGTGACGAACAAATATCAGCTACCGCTGGCGAACATGTGTTCGCCAGCGCTAACACGCCAGTGGTAGCAGGTTACCGCTGGCGAACACCACTTCGCCAGCGGTAGTGCATGTTACCGCTGGCGAACAAGGCCTTGTTCGCCAGCGCTATGTTCGCCAGCGGTAGATCCTCTGTTCGCCAGCGGTATTTGTTCGCCAGCGGTAGTAATCCTGTTCGCCAGTGCTACTGTTCGCCAGCGGTAGGTACTTTGTTCGCCAGTGGTAAGTTTCACAGGTTTGTATTTTTTCTTTTTTTTTGTATAACAGTTTGTATATTCTGATTCTGTATATTCCCAGGTCCAAATACATTCAAATTCTATAATTTATAAACTTCACACATATAAATCACTGATAGCACATCGATAAATCATAGATACATATGCATCCATCCATAACGAATTTAACACATCGATAACGAAATTAACACATCTATACATATGCATCCATATCCAATTCTCATAAGTACGAATACAACACATTGATCTCAATAACACGTTTATGTCGGTAGATTTCGAACCCAAAATATAGCCATCTAATTAGTTCAACGATTACAAAGGTATCACTACTACATCTATGCAACGTACGCGTGATATAGAGATCAATCGCAAAGAAGACTAGCTAGATATACGGCCCGCCTCCGCTTTAGCTTCCGCCTCCGCTTGCGATCTTTCGCTAGGGCCAGCGCGCCGTCCACTTCTTCATCTCTCTGTAGACCAAGATAAAAGCATTAGACCGGCAAAGGAAATCACAAGTTCTTATTAGGAGAAATTCGTAACGAATCGAATACATACCGTCGATCATTTCTTCCTCGATGTTGTGATCTTCTGTTTCTTCTCCGGCGGGAACGGAAGAGCACCTTCTAACGAGTTGAATGGTCTCTCGTCAGTCTGCTCTAGCACACATTGTCGCAACTCATTGTTAGATGGTGGGGTGTTCCAGTGGAAGGTAGATCCTGGAGTTACTACATCCTTATAGATGATTGTGCAGAGCTTGCGCTGGATGCGACCAAAGTTTTGTTTGTACTCAGCATCAGACCATTCCACGATGCTGCGAGACCATTTGTCCACAGCAGACATGTATTGCAGACTATGTTGGTCCTTCACGATCTCCGTCATGTGTTGGATGAGGTACCATGCCTCCATTTGGCCGCCTGGCGCCTGCTTGGGGCAGGGAAACTCTGTTCTGTGTCTGAACACATATTTGCCTTGAATTTGTTTCTTCCTGTCGCAGAATCCTTCCCCCCTGATGTAGCCATCCATAGCATCATTGAGAACAGTCTTGATGAGGGTGTAGTTCTTCTCCTTCATCGTACTCCCGGAGTCGAGATATACTGCGTGCGCGTCTCTCGGGTAGAGCATGATGAGGGTGCCGTATTTGTTTCTGCGCAAAACAGGGGAGTCCATATGGTTAGTGAGCAACACTTGTTCACTAACTATATATGCGCAAACTTATGTAAATATGGGAAATATAACTTACTCAGGAAAGTAGGGCACGAGGGTGATCCTCTTGTTCATATGGTTAGTGAGCAACACTTGTTCGAGGTACTTTGTCGCTTTTGCCCTACCCCTGGGGTTGTTCAAGTACATGTCGTGCATGTAGTAGGGGTCTGCTAGCCCGATGTTTCTGACATTCTCTACGGATAGCTGATGCGCCAAGCTGAGCGTAAACAGACGGACGATTGACGAGTGGAGTGATTTCATGTGGAACATCCGGAAAATGTCGTCAAATCTAATGATGATTTTGTTTGCGTTGCCTTCAGTGACAAATCCCGCCGTAGATGGCACCTTTGCGACCAAAACCGGCAGCGTTGGATTTTTCTCTTTGAGAAGCATCTCCTCCATATATAGTACACCGTCATGGACGCTACGCATATCACCTGTCAGCAAGGCGACCAACCTCGGCGGAAGCATCGGTTTCCCCAACTCATGGATCTGATGCCAGTCGGTTATGGGTATCCTGTCCAATACACGTCCTGTCTGCGGCTTAGACTTGGTCCCCTCCACCGGTTGGCTCATCGATGCAACGGCAGAACTCTTCCTAGTTCTTTTCCGTGCATACTTGATCTTAGGCTGATTCTTATGAAATACATCCGCTACCGCCTCTTTGAGGGCATCCTGGCTGATGACTTCTTGCTCGGGGACTGCCGGCTCTTGAGAAGAGAAAAGACGCTTTGTGCATCGATATTTATCCGCTTCCTCCGCTGGCAAGAGAAGTTGATCAAGATCATCCAGGCCGGGCGCCCCCTCGTAAGGATCGTCGACGAGGTAGTCATTCGGGTTCTCATCTTCGTCGCCGTCGTGTTGCACGGACTTTGCAGGTGAGAAATCCTTGTGTTCGCTCGGGTGCCCCGACCCCTGGACCGGTGTTGGAGTGTTGGCAGGAGTACTTTCCAAACGAATTAGTGATTTCGGCCAGGTCAATGGCCAAACCAAGCATTGCTCCAGGTTCAACTCGCTGTCGGCTGCGGGTGGTTGGTTCGGAGGATCGAGAGCACCGCAACCAAGGAGCACCCGACTTAATGTCACTCTGAACACGTCCTCGGGCATACGAACGCCGTGGGATACGCGGTTCAGAGGTGTGATGATTTTTCCTTTGGCGACGTCCTTTAACTCGCCGTTCACATTAAGGAGCAATGTGCATCCCGTCTCGTCGGCCTGCAAAACGTCGCGCGATCGTTGTTAGAGACTGATGCCGTCACGAATCAAGTCATAATATATAATTAAGCAGTGCACGTTGAATTACCGTGAGGGCATTGAGCTCGGACAAGGGGGATGGACCGCTAAGTGTCGGCGGCGGCGTTGAAGAGATGTGGCGGGGCGGCGACGGATCTTTGCGACCTTCCGGCTGAGGGTTGGGGGCCGGCTCGTTCCGCGCAGCAGACGCCACGACGGGGGCCGCGTTCTGCGGCGCCACGACGGGGGCCGCGTTCTGCGGCGCCACGACGGGGGCCACGTTCTGCGGCGCCACGCCGGGGGCCACGTTCTGCGGCGCTGGCTGCACCATTTGGGCTATGTTTATCTGCGGGAGCGGCCCTTGTCCTCCACCTAGCATCCACGGCGCTAAGGACTGAGCGACGGTCGAACAGATGGTAGGGAGGAGCTCATTGAGCCTCTCGTTCACAAGCTCGTCGACCGTCTTCTCCGGGCCCTTGTTCCGCTCCTTGCGCTTTTCCTGGTGTCGGGGTAGTAGTGCGCATGCCGATGACCCTTTCCGAGGCCATGCACATGGCCACGATTCGGCTTCTTGTCAAGGGGCACTCCCTTCATCGCGTTAAGCGCCCTAATGAAAGGGGTGTCATACGGGTCCTTGTTCGTCGTCGCCGAGGACCCCCCGTCAGATTGAGATAGGCGTTCTTTTTCTTCTTCCTCGAGATACTTATCTCGAGCAGCTTGACCTTCTCGTTCAACACAAGATCGCCAGGGCTTTTTGGGATCTTCCCTGTAATGGGCCCTGACAAAATTTCTCACCTGCGGGTCGGTGATCTTGTCAAACGGGTTCGGCCCTTCTCTCTTCGAATCCTCCTTTGCCCATACTTTCTGCTTCCCAAGGTAACCCCGGCTTCCGAGATTGTGAGGGCCAATGTTCTTTTTTCGCTGTTCTTTCCCCCATTTAGTCAGCGCAATCCTTTCCGGTTTGAGTTCGTCGATCTTGAATTGGGCCAAGTCTTCCTCAGAAATGGAGGGCCACATCTTATGGATCTCATCAAAATCCTTACCCTTCGCAAGCATCTGCCGCAAACTGGATCTCCAAGTCGTAAACGCCTTGGCGAACTTGTTCAGTGCTAAGGAGTTGACCAGATTCTTCTTCAGGTCCTGGTTGTCGTAAGGATCCGGGAATTTGTACCTTGTGTGCAGCTTCTCAATCAGCAGGGCGGCATTAGCCTTGTTTTCTTTAGCTTTGAGGTGCTCCATGTTAACGTTGCCGAAGTCTCGAGCTATGCAGCCTATCTGGTTTCCATAGCCCTTGGCATAACTCTCCGGCTCGAGGGGAGCACCGCTGGGGTCCAGTTCCGTGAACTCTTCCCGCATGGTGGCGAGCATGTTGTGCCGCCTCTCTTTGCGCCTAGCCGCCGCCTCGCTACCGGAGGCGGTATCCCCGGTGCCACTACCGGTTTGATCACCTTCTGCGCCCGATGTATCGTTGTGTGGCTCTAGCTCCTGGCGAACGGTTTCGTCCATCTCGTCGTCTGCATCGTCGCCCTCCATCTCTAGATCCGGGTGCGGATCTACGGGTCCGCCTCCCGCGCTTAGCATGGAAAGCCACGCATCGTCGTTGTCTCCGCCGTGTCCGAGACCAGAACCACCCGCCTCGTCGTTGTGAGCCATATCTAATGAAGGTGAGAAAACCCGAAATAAGTTCAACAAATCCTACAATTTAGACGATGTACCCCATATGAGTCCAAATTTCTCGGACACTCTAAGTTGTGATATTTTTAGCAAAGATCATGCCAAAATTCACGGAAAATTTCGGCATGACCTTTGCTAAAAATATCACAAATGGAGTACCCAAATTTGCCGGAACGGAAATTAATCAACATTCCGGCAAATAGGGACTCACGTGGGGTACCTGCACATAAAACCCACCCCTCATATAATCCCAACCCTCATATTATCATCGTCATCCACACGAAGGTGGGCACATATCAATACGACCACACCATCACCACCATCCATACACCACGCCATCCATCACAACCATCCATCACCACCATCCATCACCACCACCCATATCACCACGCCATCCATCACAACCATCCATCACAACCATCCATACACACCATCCATCACCACCAACCATCACCAACAACCAAAAACAATTGTGACATAACATGGGCACAAAACTATGATTTCTGTTAAGATATATAAGCACATGGGCACAAAACAGAATGAATTTTTTTCTGTTTGAAAAATGGCAGAATTGAAATTAGAACAAGTTTGTTCTACCAAACTCATCCAAATGATCTCAAAATTTTACCACGGTCTCTTTATGTTAAATAAGAATTTACTGCAAATTTTCATAAAGTTTTTAATTGTTTAAGGGTCCCAATTAAATTCTGCAAACTAACAATAACTAGAAAAGCAGAAAAACAGAAAAAAAAAACCAAAACAGAAAAACAAAATACACTTTCAGGTGTGTGGCTGGTAGGGTATTTGTAGGTGGGAAGGGGAGCCTTTTTGTCAGCTTCACTTACCCTTAAATTCCTTACAGTTTGGGAAGCAATGGCCTTGTTGCTTGTCAATGCGTAGTGAAAGGAGGAATGGATATACAAAATTCAGGGAAGTTTTGACCTTTATTGAACAGCAGATACATAACCCAACCAAGGCCTTCATTGATGATTGTACATTCCTACTTACTGTACATTTTAGCTCAGGCCATACGAGTACTAAGTTGTTTAGCAATACTGACATGATTTGCAGCATTTGTAGCTATGAACAAGCACATTTACGATAAGCATGCCAAATTGAAATTGTTTGAGTTCTCCGAGATTGAGACAAGAGCACAAACGATGCAACACCACTGAGCAGAACACACTGCTATCAGTTGAGTCTTTGAGATACATGCCAAGTGTCATTATCTGTGAATTCCAACTGGTTGTGTTTCTACAGACATAATTCTCTATCGAAACACTCTTGTGTGCTCCAACTACAGTAAAGAAACTTGCCTTTTGTTATGTCCAAAATGAAATCACCAGTCTGAATCTTGAAGCCCAAAACATCCACCTATCTACAGGCAGGCAAAACATCTGTGACGCTCATGCCATGAGGAGTGCCAAGAACGCGATGACGGCCGCCGCTGCTAGTCAGGTACTATGTATAAAACAGGGATACTGTGAAGCAATTGGTGTTGTATCTAAGCACAGGTTCTCTATTAATGCTCTGCAGAACTAATAGAATGTCAATGTTTTTTGGGATTTGAGGAAACCAAATAAAACAAATATATAGAACATAAAACAACTAGCAGAGTAGTAGAATTTTTCTACTAACAAACAATGACAATGATCAAGACAATACTAGGTTTACACAAACCACTGCAAAAAGTTTAATGTAATCACAGAAATCCAATAGAAAAACAGTACCTGTTTCTTGCAGAACAGGTGTCGAACACCTTCTGTGCAAGGTTGAAGAGAGGGCAGCAGAGGCAGTAGGCCGGCGCCGCCGCGCTAGGAGGCAGTAGGGGCGGCGGAGTGGAAGAGGAGGGAGACGTAGGGGAGGTGGAGGCCGCCGGCGTGGCGTCGATGGCCGTGGAGGAGCGGCGCAGCGTGCAGAGAGAGGGGGGCCGATGGAGGGAAGGGAGGGCGCAGTGGTGGAGGGAGGGAGTGGAGGGGAGGGCGCAGTGGTGGAGGGAGGGAGTGGAGGGGAACGCGCCGCGGACTCGCCGGAGGACAAGGAATCGGTGGGCTCGCCGGAGAAACGTGCAGCGCGCGCGGTTGGAGACGATCGAGATTGAGAAAAACGGCTAAGTCCCACGCGCGGCCCTCTGTGTACCTCTGTGGGGGCTTACCGCTGGCGAACCTGGCAGCTGGTTCGCCAGCGCTATATTACCGCTGGCGAACAAAGGTTGCTTCGCCAGCCGTAACATACCGCTGGCGAACCAGCAGCCCAGTTCGCCAGCGCTACCTTTTTTTTATTTTTCTTTGAAATGATAATGTTTTAATTACAAATAATAATGTTTTAATTACAAATAATAATGTTTTAATTACAAATAATAATGTTTTAATTACAAATAATAATGTTTTCCATTTCAAACACATTACACTTATTCTGTTTTTTTTGTTTTCTTTATTTGTTTAAATTATTCACAGAAATATAATTTATAATAATTCAAACACATTGCAAATTAATTTCAAACACATTACAAATAATAATGTTTTTTTTTGTTTTCTTTATTTGTTTAAATTATTCAAAGAAATTTAATTTATAATAATTCAAACACATTGCAAATTAATTTCAAACACATTACAAATAATAATGTTTTTTTTGTTTTCTTTATTTGTTTAAATTATTCAAAGAAATTTAATTTATAATAATTCAAACACATTGCAAATTAATTTCAAACACATTGCAAATAATAATGTTTTTTTTGTTTTCTTTATTTGTTTAAATTATTCAAAGACATTTAATTTATAATAATTCAAACACATTGTAAATTAATTTCAAACACATTACAAATAATAATGTTTTTTTGTTTTCTTTATTTGTTTAAATTATTCAAAGGAATTTAATTTATAATAATTCAAACACATTGCAAATTAATTTCAAACACATTGCAAATAATAATGTTTTTTTGTTTTCTTTATTTGTTTAAATTATTCAAAGACATTTAATTTATAATAATTCAAACACATTGTAAATTAATTTCAAACACATTACAAATAATAATGTTTTTTTTGTTTTCTTTATTTGTTTAAATTATTCAAAGAAATTTAATTTATAATAATTCAAACACATTGCAAATTAATTTCAAACACATTGCAAATAATAATGTTTTTTTTTATTTTCTTTATTTGTTTAAATTATTCAAAGACATTTAATTTATCATAATTCAAACACATTGTAAATTAATTTCAAACACATTACAAATAATAATGTTTTTTTGTTTTCTTTATTTGTTTAAATTATTCAAAGAAATTTAATTTATAATAATTTAAACACATTGCAAATTAATTTCAAACACATTGCAAATAATAATGTTTTTTTTGTTTTCTTTATTTGTTTAAATTATTCAAAGACATTTAATTTATAATAATTCAAACACATTGTAAATTAATTTCAAACACATTAAAAATAATAATGTTTTTTTTGTTTTCTTTATTTGTTTAAATTATTCAAAGAAATTTAATTTATAATAAGTCAAACACATTGCAAATTAATTTCAAACACATTGCAAATAATAATGTTTTATTTCTTGTTTCCTTCTTGTTTAATTTCTATTTGTTTCCTTTTATGTTTCAAATAATAATGTTTTTTTTGACTTCTTCTTCTGAATGGAAGACCATGCCTAGGTAGCGTAGTTCTGCTTCTTCTTGTTGTGTATGTTGCATGACTATCATCATCATCTTCTTGATCATCGTCAATATTTGGGTCGCCGAACGTGTCGAACTCGTCCTCGTCAACGACTCCATCCATTCCGATGATATTTCTTTTCCCTCTCCTCACGACAACACGGCTAGGCCTTGCGGGGTCTGTTATGAAGAAGCATTGGGACACATGCTTAGCCAATACCCATGGCTCATTTTGCGCTGTGACATTCGCGCTTGATGAGGTTCCGGCTTCGGGAATAACCATGGTTGTAAAGTATTGGTCTTCTTTCCTGACGGTCGACATCCTAGCCCATCTGACGCGGAACATAGGCACCTTCTCTCCAGAGTAGTTAAGCTCCCATATCTCCTCGATCCTTCCGTAGTATCTTAACTTTTTGTCACCGGTGTAGGATTCCATCGTTACCCCTGAGTTTTGATAATCGGAAGTTTTGTCTTTCTCCTCTGTGTAGAAAGTGAACCCGTTGATATCATATGCTTGAAACGTCGCTAGGTTGGGAGCTGGGCCATGTGCCAAGGCGTACAATAGTTTATTTTTCGCACAATCCCTTGGCGGTGGATTAGCGACGATCACATCTTTAAACCAACGCAAGAAAGTGGAGTTATGCTCTCTGATTATTTCTCCTTCGGTCCTCCGCTTGCCTTGTTCACTGTACTTTTTCATAATCGAGCTCTTGTGTTTTTCCACCCAAGTATCGACCATGTCAATGTGTTGGAGAGCTACTAAGTTTGCCCTGTTAAAGTCGGTGCGTCGACAAGCCCGATCCACATGCACTTCTCTACGTCCATTTTTGTGACCTACTCCATCGAGCTTGCCAATGTGCTTGTTTCTGGGCAGACCAACTGGGTCCTCCACGTCCATATGATTCGTGCAGAAAGAGATGCACTCTTCGGTGAGAAAGCCCTGAACGATGCTTCCGTCCGGACGAGCTCTGTTGCGAACATATCCTTTGATGACCCCATTCATCCTTTCAAACGGCATCATGTTGTGCAGGAACAACGGCCCGAGATGGATGATATCGTCCACGATATGGACCAACAGATGAACACATATGTCAAAGAATGATGGTGGAAAGTACATCTCAAGCTCGCATACTATCACGACAATCTCTTCCTGCAGCCTTGAGATCTGCTTCCCCGTGATCGACTTTCGAGATATAACGTCGAAGAAGTTACAGAGGCCAAACAGGGTTTCCCGGACGTGTTTGTCCATTATTCCGCGGATCGCAACCGGAAGTATCTGCGTCATCATCACGTAACAGTCAGCAGACTTCATCCCGCTAAACTTTTGTTTCTGCGCGTCGAGGAATCTGCTTATTAGCCCTGAGTAACCGCTAGGTACTTTGACTCCGAGAAGGCACATCATCAATTTTGTGATCTCGTCCGGACTAAGAGTGAAGCAGGAGGGGGGGCAGTAATAGTCATTCCTCTTAACCCTTTTGGCCTTGCGACCCTCCGTCTCCTCATCACACGATTGATCGCCGTCGTCATCATCCGGGCGTCCCCCCTGAAGATCTACCCTAATACCAAAATATTTCAGGTCGTTTCTTGCTTTCTCCCCGTCTTTGGTCCTCTCCGGCATGTTGAGCAGCGTGCCAAACAAACTTTCAAACACATTCTTCGTGATATGCATCAGATCAAGGCAGTGAGGCGTATCGAGAATGGGCCAGTATGGCAAGTCCCAAAACACCGACCTCGTCTTCCATACATCCAGAAGCGGTTTTGGCGCCTTTTGCTTCTTTCCCGGCTCTGGGCATTCCTTCCAATCATTCAGCAAATTGTAGATTTCTTCGCCGCAACTCTTACGTGGAGGTCCACGGAGCTCATCCTCACCGTTAAAAAGGTCTCCTCGCCTTCTCCACGGGTCTTTGTTGGGTAGCCACCTTCGATGGCCAACGAAAACTGTTTTCGAAGACCCAGGATCTTTCGGGAGTTGCATAAACGTGGGGTCATCCATGCACCTCACGCAACCGTTATGTCCGTGGCACACCTGGCCCGCCACATATCCGTAGCCTAGTAGGTCGTGAACCGTACAGAGTAAGACAGCTCTCATTGGGAAATATTGTTCACCGAAGGCGTCCCATGTGTTCACCCCTTCCTCGGCCCATAGCGTTTCCAGCTCATCTTTAAGCAGCTTCAGGTATAGATTTATGTCGTTGCCTGGTTGTTTCGGCCCTTGAATTAGCATACTCATGTGAATATACTTCCTCTTCATGCACAACCAGGGAGGGATGTTGTACATCCATACAAACACGGGCCAGGTGCTATGGGTGCTGCTCTGGTTGCCAAACGGATTGAGTCCGTCGGTGCTCACACCCAACCTGATGTTCCTTGCCTCCGCCCCGAACGTTGGATATTCACAGTCAATTGCTTTCCATTGACTTGCATCTGAAGGATGTGTCAGAATTACTTTTTCACTCCGATTTGGATCTTTCAAAACTTTATTCCTCCTTTTCGCGTGCCAGCGCATGAGCTCTGCTTCCTTGCGGTCCGCGAAATACCGTTGCAGACGGGGAATGAGCGGAAAGTACCACACAACTTTCCGAGGAGCTTTCTTCTTCCCTTTCTTGTATCGAGCGGCGCTGCAAACTGGACAAATGGTTTTGTTCGCGTCCTCTTTCCGATAAATGTAGCAATCGTTGATGCACACATGGTATTTTTCGTGAGGTAAATCAAAGGGGCACACGACTTTCTTGGCCTCGTCGCAACTTTTAGGACAGGTGTTGCCCTCTGGAAGGACATCGTGCCAGTATTGCAGGCTTGCATCGACCCTTATGTCGCTCCATTTGTATCTCTCCTTCATCTGCAGAACATCGAGGGCCACTCTCAGGCGGGACTCTCCCGGACCGCAGCCTGCATACAACGGTGTCTTCGAGTCTATCTCTAGTTGCGCCAGCTTCGATTGCTCTCTAGCAGCAGATATCGAGTTAGTCGTCTTTCTCAAAAGCAGTTCTTTCAGATGAGGGTCACGCACAACTTCCGTTAGGGGTGTCCCTGTGTCCTCGTGATCTTCTTCCACGTCTTGTTCAACATCTTCTCCATGATCATGTGCGGGGTCATGAGGCTGATCTTGGTCCTGCTGTAGTTGGTCCTGCTGTAGTTCTAGTCGATCGTTGCTATTGTCCTGTTGCACATCATTTCCTACCGCCGCCGCCCCATGGACTTCATCATCTTCATCATCACTTACCCACTGACTGTTATACCCATCCATGAAACCATACCTTAGGAGGTGACTGAGCAAGTCTCCGGTAAAGGGATTGAGCAAGCCCCCTAGTTTGCACTTTCGACATGGACATCGTATCTCCTTGCGGCCATTTTGTAACATGTCTTCTGTCGCGTGTCTCAAGTAACTATTCATGACACGTTCACTCTTAACGACCACCATTATATGTCGCCTGCACGAGAGCGCGCGCCGATATAATTAATATTAGAACCAAACATAATATATATATATATTTCGATATTCACGAAAAAAATCGGCATGACCTTCCTACAAATTGGAGGTTAGAGGAGTGCCAAACTTTGCCGAGACGGAAATGAATCAACATTACGGCAAAGTGGCAACTCATTTTCATATCAAAAATTTCACTTCATGTCGTATTCACGAAAAAATTCGGCATGACCTTCCTACAAATAGGAGGTTATTAGGGAGTGCCAAACTATGCCGAGACGGAAATGAATCAACATTCCGGCGATAGTTGGCTACTCAATTTCATTCCACAACAAATTGCGCACACATGCATTTATCGTCTCCATCACACGACCATTGTTGAATCCGGTGAAATTTCACACATATTGCATATCGCGTGTATCCGGACAAAATTTATATACAAACTCATTTAATTATATATTATCATTCATCCCACCTCAAATGAATAGATGGCTACACGACGATATCCGGAGGATTTTGGAGCTTTGGAGAGAAAGGGGGTAATTCTAGATCTAGATGGCTAGGGAGGGAAAATTTGGGGTAGAAATGATGTTAGGAGGGAGATAAACATATATATACCAACTAAAATAAATTTAGTTGGTTCAAAATAAAGTAGGAGGGTGGAGAAATTGGCATAATTTCGAGCTAGAGAGAGAAGAGGGGACAAGGTAAAGAAGAGAGAGTGGAGGGGAAAGTGGGTGGGTGGGGGTGCCACTTATGGCTAGATCTGCTGAATACCGCTGGCGAACAGGTGGTTCTGTTCGCCAGCGCTAAGATGCGTGCTGGGCCCACATATTAGCGCTGGCGAACAGCACCACCTGTTCGCCAGCGGTGGTGGGCGTAGCGCTGGCGAACTCTTTGCCCTGTTGGCCAGCGCTAATATTGGGCAGCGGCTGTAGCGCGCGCAGGTGGGGCCCGGCCATAGCGCTGGCGAACAAGAGGGGTGGTTCGCCAGCGGTAGTGTTTCACAGCGCTGGCGAACTGATATTCCTGTTCGCCAATGCTGTTAGCGCTGGGCAACAGCAATTGTTGTTGGCCAGCAGTATGCTGGTGGCTATAGGCCATTCCCTACTAGTGCTAAGTGGATCGCTGAACTTCTGTCACTTTCACAGCACTAGCCACCCCCCGTTACTCCAACTAATGCACCCATCAGCCCACACACGCTCTCAAGAACTAGATTGATCAAAGCTAGCAAATAAGAACGGGGTACATAAGATACATCTACTCAAATAACTCAAGAGAAACAATTGCAATCTCAGATTCAATAACTCATTGAAAAGATCCACCACATAGGAATTACAACGGTGCCCGTAATCATGTGAGGCAGCTCATACGGATCTAATTAGTGAAGCACATAGAGAGAGAGATACAAGTGCTACTTCCACAAACCCATAGCCCCGGGGTGGACTACTCCCTCTTCATGGAGATGTCGATGGAGATGACGTTGGAGGGGTAGGAGATCACACCGACGGCGCCCCGCCGGAGTTTTCCCCCTCCAATCTGGAACTTCTGGTCTCTGTTTCGGTGTTTCGGCGGCTCTCCTCTCTGTAAGGGTACTGGGGACCCTTTTTATAGTCGGTTTTAGGTCAAGACGGAGTCGGTAAGTCGAAAATGGAAGGAATTGGGGCCACATGGGCCAAAAGGGGGCCTCTCACGCGGCCAAGGAATCTGGCCGCGTGGAGGGTCCTCGTTTGGGCCTCCTTGCCCAATTCTCGTGGATCCTTCGCCCGCAAGTCTTCTCCTTCCAAGAAAATGACCCCCGCAGATTTTCAGGTGATTTCACGGAAGTTTGCCCCTGAAACGTCAAAAATATAGAAAACGGGGTTTCTGACAGGCAGGGTTAATTCCATAAAAGTTGGGGGACTTTGCAATTTAACCCCAAAATACTATAAAACATTGAATTATACCCTTATATGATGCAATACGTAATAGAAAACCATGTGAAAATATGCAAAATTCATCTTTGCATTTTACATGCATCACCATCGCGTGGGTCACGCTCGGTGCGGAGAGAACCGGCCCCTGAGGATTTGGTACAACAACGTATCAGAGAGGAGGACGAGCACATCCGTCGCTACATGTACTTGCTCGATAGGGAGTATAGCAGCGGTTGGTCGATTGTTCGGAGGGTTACTTACCACGTGAGCTATGACCCTGTAAGGGTTCCTTACCTATGGATGCGTAGCACCCGCGACTCAGCACCCCGCGACTTAGGACCGGTCGGAGTTAATTAGTTTGAGAGGTGTTTCATTAATATGTATAAGTGATATTATTAAATCGTGATGTATTAAGGTTAAATAAAATGAACCCGAGCTATGTAACTCTTGGTGTGTATTCATACGTTTAAATATTTCATCAATGTTGCTTTTATAATTGAAATGAGGATCTGAAACATATAGTTACTTTTTTTTCTAACTTGTTTAGCTATTAGTACCGTTAGCTATTATCTATAAGCAATTTTGATGAAATGGATGCTATTGACTATATTTTTATTAGATTATACAATTGTTGCGAATTGATGAAATTGATGCTATTTGCTATTTTTTTAGCCATGGCGAGACGTCCCGATGGTTCGCGTGTAACCGGCGGTGGGCGCGGCGTCGTCCACGCCGAAGAAATCCCGGTAAAACGTGGTGGACGTCGGCCTGGACGTCCACGTGGATCGCGTACAAATGGATCGCGTTCATCAAATGCACGTGGTGGTGCCGCCATGGTTATCAAGGAGGAGGACGCGACGCCTCCTACTCGTGGACGTGGACGCGGAGCACGGGGAGCATCAAGCGCTGCAAGGGGGTAAAGCGCGGTGCAAAGGGGTCAACACACCGTAAACGGCATGGCGATGTTGCTGCAACGGAGGAGGAGGAGGAGGAGGATGGTCTCCTGCTATCGGAGTTCTACGTCCACCTGTTCCACCCAGAGGAGAACAGGCTCCGTATTCCAAAGAAGATATCGGCGATCCTCCTCTGGCGCAAGGGCGGGCCCTATAGTTTCACCCTCCGGTTTGAGGGTTGTGACAACGGGCCCGTGCGCGTTGTCCTGCAGTGACGTGGCGATAACCTCTACCTGCGCTATGAATGAGGGTAGTTCGCGCGCATGCACAAGCTAAATGTGGGCAACATGTTCACACTCAGGTACTTCAAGGACGAGGAGGCCCACGTGCTGGAGGTGAAGATCTTCGACGACACCTTAGTCCGTCCTCTTTGCTGCCAGGATAGTTCGTCTGAGAGCAGCTCCGACTCCGAGCTGACTCCGGCGAGTCTAGCCCGAGCAAGGCTACCTCCGAAGCCGAGGGCAAGGGCAAGGCGGCCTTCGACGCCGATGCGTAGTATATATGTTTCTGTCGATCTATACTTACGTACTTATGTTGCTATATATTGTCGTATTATGTCTAGCTATGCCGAACTATGTTTCATGTCGAACTATGTTTAATTATGTCATCGTGTTGAACAATATTTGGATTCGTGGCAGACTATATATTTATGTTATTGTTCGTTTTCATCTGTGTTTTTGTGCGATAATTTTTCATATTTCTTAATATAAATGTTTAGTGCAGAGAACAGGAAAACAGAAAAGAATATAGAATTTCTAATCTAGAGTAGAGGACACGAAAACAGCTATATATATAAAAAAAACTTTTGCCCCGGTTGGTGTTACCAACCGGGGTAAAAGGGGGTCGGCCTGCTCGCGGTGTAGAGCCCACGTGGGGCGCGCCTTTTACCCCTGTTGGTAACCCAGCCGGAGCATAATGGGGGCCTTTAGCCCGGATTTGAGGAATCCGGTTAGGCAGCCGGGGCATTAGGCCCTTCCCAACCGGGGCTAATGCCCTGTTCTGCACTAGTGACACTTCATAGCCTGGTCGAACAGAACAAGGCACGAACGACTCCTTCGGAACGAGCGAGCATTGTTTCCTGGCTCGCAGCCTCGCACAAATAGGGCATCACGGTTGTGGGCTTTTACTGGGCTAAGCGTGCACAAATAGGGCATCACGGTTGTGGGCTTTCACTGGGCTAAGCGTGCGTGTACAATCCATGAGGAGGCTCCCGTTCGGAAACAACACCATCCCATCTGATTGGCTGATTGGATTTGACACTTGTACAATCGAAAAAAAGGAAGGGCGAGGACCAGCGGTCGCTAATCGCGAGTCGTGACCCAGAATCGCTGGCTCCCTTGCACCTGGCCGCCTCCCTCTCGTTCCCGATGAGCAGTTAAAAAAGGAAGGGCCAGAACTAACGGTCGCTAAGGGCATCCGCAATAGCTTGTATGATACACCGTATGATTGAGTAGACAACTCATCAACCAACAATGTATCATACAAGTATTACAATGGTTTGTTGGAAGAGTTGTTGGTAAAGTAGTACATTCTAGCCAATCATAAAGTCATTTTACTGGGACCAAATAAGAAAAGTATCTTGTCATGCGTGCTACCTTGTTGGTTGCATATCATACAACCCATCTTCTCTCAACTCATTATTACTTGCCTTGTAAACATTTTTCTGAGTTGCCATTGCTATCTTACGATGACATGGATACTATTGGAGATGCCCTAATCGCGAGTGGTGACCCAGAATTGCTGGCTGCCTTGCGCCTGGCCGCCTCCCTCTCGATCCCGATGATCAGTTACAATTTTCAACAGGCAAACAACTGCAACCAGTGATCGAGCGACTAGAGCACATCTAATCCTTGTCTTTAGTAGATCTGCCGATCGCAGCTGGCAGGTAGCATGTTCGTGTTCTACTCTTGCCGATCTCAACAAGGTACTATACGTAAGTTTATTAGAAAATAATCATCACAAGTATCACATGGCAATGAGTCTGTTGATCCTTATACTCTCGCACTTGCAATTGTTTCTTACACTTATTTTAGGGATGGTCAGACGGAGACAGATAATATTGAGGTAGAGGAAGATATTGATGCTAACTTGAATAGTTCACCTATTGCGTATGATGATGATTCTTTCCGGTCTGACATATTTGATCCAAGAAATTTGAATTCTCTTGACTCTAAACAGATGATATTTTGCCACAAAAGGGTCCATTCACTGGCAGAAAATAGGCCTTCCATACGCCCCCATTAGTCCCCAAAAGTATCGACCCGCGACTATAGGGGTCTCTAGTCGCGGTTCGGGAGGAGACCCGCTACCAACAGCCTGGGCCCAGAGCGCTCGGTCCACAGCTGGCGGACGGGAGGGGCTTTAGTCCCGGTTGGCCTGGCCAACCGGGACTAATAGGTCCACAAGGCCTTTAGTCGCGGTTGTCCAGGTGAACCGGGACTAAAGGCCCATCCCTATATATAGGCTCAGGTGGCTGCACTTAGCCACATTTGGTGTCACTTCTACTCACAATATTCACAAGGGGTGGTGGGTTTGCTTTTTGCTCCTCCTATGCACACAAGGTGTTTGATGACATGCCCGAGAGCATGAAACACACATGATATGAAGTGTCCGAGCCGCACTTGAGCGTTTTCATTTATTTTACCTCCGCGCTCGCGGTTAGCAACTTGAACCTTTCATTTATTATTTCCAGCTAGTTATAACAAATGCATGATGGTTAATTATATACTTTATATAATAATAATGCAGATGAATCGGCAGTGGATGTACGGTAACCGACTCTCCGGCGAGTTCACTATGGGTTTGAAAGATTTCCTCGTAGTGGCAAATGCGAACAAGCAGCGAGGTTTTATTATCTGTCCATGTGCTGAATGTAAGAATGAGAAGGGTCGCTCCTCCTCAAAAGTCGTTCACATGCACCTGCTTCGGCACGGTTTCATGCCAAGCTATATTTGTTGGACCAAGCATGGAGAAACAGGGGTTAGAATGGAAGAAGATGAAGAAGAGGATGATATCGATTTCAACTATCATGACGCTTTCGGTGATACTTTCATGGAGGATGATGCCGAAGGTGGGGAAGGGTTTGGTGAAGGTGAAGAAGAGGCACATGATGAGCCCGCTGATGATCTTGGTCGGACCATTGCTGATGCACGGAGACACTGCGAAACTGACAAGGAGAGGGAGAATTTGGATCGCATGTTAGAGGATCACACGAAGTCGCTGTACCCAGGATGCGACAATAGTCTGAAAAAGCTGGGCTGCACACTGGATTTGCTGAAATGGAAGGCACAGGAAGGTGTAGCTGACTCATCATTTGAAAATTTGCTGAAAATGTTGAAGAATATGTTTCCGAAGAATAACGAGTTGCCCGCCAGTACGTACGAAGCAAAGAAGGTTGTCTGCCCTCTAGGTTTAGAGGTTCTGAAGATACATGCATGCATTAACGACTGCATCCTCTACCGCGGTGCATACGAGAATTTGGATGAATGCCCTGTATGCACTGCATTGCGTTATAAGATCAGAGGCGATGACCCTGGTGACGATGTTGAGGGCGAGAAACCCAGGAAGAGGGTTCCCGCCAAGGTGATGTGGTATGCTCCTATAATACCTCGGCTGAAACGCCTGTTCATGAACAAAGAGCATGCCAAGTTGTTGCGATGGCACAAAGAGGACCGTAAGTCCGACGGGGAGTTGAGACACCCCGCTGATGGAACGCAATGGAGAAAGATCGACAGAGAGTTCAAATATTTTGCAGCTGACGCAAGGAACATAAGATTTGGTCTAAGTACTGATGGCATGAATCCTTTTGGCGAGCAGAGCTCCAGCCATAGCACCTGGCCCGTGACTCTATGCATCTACAACCTTCCTCCTTGGTTGTGCATGAAGTGGAAGTTCATTATGATGCTAGTGCTCATCCAAGGTCCAAAGCAACCCGGCAACGACATCGATGTCTACCTAAGGCCATTAGTTGATGAACTTTTACAGTTGTGGGGCAGACCTGGTGTACCTGTGTGGGATGAGCTTAAAGAAGAGGAATTTAACCTACGAGCGTTGCTTTTTGTAACCATCAACGATTGGCCTGCTCTCAGTAACCTTTCGGGACAGTTAAATAAGGGATACAAAGCATGCACGCACTGCTTACATGATACTGAAAGTGTATTTTTGGATAATTGTAGGAAGAACGTGTACCTGGGTCATCGTCGATTTCTTCCCCGAAATCATAACGTAAGAAAGAAAGGCAAGCATTTCAACGGCAAGGCAGATCACCGGCCGAAGCCTGCGGAACGTACTGGAGCTGAGATATTTGATATGGTCAAGGATTGGAAAGTCATCTTTGGAAAGGGTCCTGGCGGGCAATCAGTTCCGCTGGGAGTTGACGGGCACGTACCCATGTGGAAAAAGAAAACGATATTTTGGGAGCTACAGTATTGGAAAGTCCTAGATGTCCGCTCTGCAATCGACGTGATGCATGTTACGAATAATATTTGCGTGAACCTGCTAAGCTTCTTGGGCGTGTATGGGAAGACAAATGATACAAAGGAAGCACGGCAGAACCAGCAACTTTTGAAAGACCCAGATGACCGGCATCCGGAATGGTTTCAAGGTCGTGCCAGCTACTCTCTTACCAAAGAAGAGAAGGTCATTTTTTTTGAATGCCTGAGCAGTATGAAGGTCTCGTCTGGCTTCTCGTCGAATATAAAGGGAATAATAAACATGGCGGACAAAAAGTTCCAAAATCTGAAGTCTCACGACTGCCACGTGATTATGACGCAATTGCTTCCGATTGCTTTGAGGGGGCTCCTACCGGAAAATGTTCGAGTAGCCATTGTGAAGCTATGTGCATTCCTCAATGCAATCTCTCAGAAGGTAATCAGTCCAGAAGATCTACCATGGTTACAGAACGATGTGGTCCAATATCTTGTCAGTTTCGAGTTGGTGTTTCCACCATCCTTCTTCAATATCATGACGCACCTCCTGGTCCACCTAGTCGAAGAGATTTCCATTCTCGGTCCTGTATTTCTACACAATATGTTCCCCTTCGAGAGGTTTATGGGAGTATTAAAGAAATATGTTCGTAACCGTGCTAGGCCAGAAGGAAGCATCGTAAAGGGCTATGGAAATGAGGAGGTAATTGAGTTCTGCATTGACTATGTTCCTGACCTTAAGCCGATTGGTATTCCTCAATCGCGGCACGAGGGGAGACTAAGTCGAAAAGGCACGATCGGAAGGAAATCAACGATATGTATGGACGGTCATTCTATGACTGAAGCACACCACACAGTTCTGCAAAATTCGAGCTTGGTGGCTCCGTACTTCGAGCAACACAAGAATATTTTACGCTCGGACAACCCGGGGAAGCCTGAATCATGGATTAGAAAGGCCCACATGGAGACTTTCGGCAGTTGGTTGCGAAAACATTTAATGAATGACAATGATGTTGGAGATCACCTGTACATGTTGGCCAAGACACCATCTTCGACTATAACGACTTACCAAGGGTACGAGATTAATGGGAATACATTTTACACGATCTCCCAAGATAAAAAGAGCACACAACCAAAACAGTGGTGTCCGCTTTGATGCAGCAACGAAGATTGGGCAAAAGGTCACATATTATGGTTACATAGAGGAGATATGGGAACTTGACTATGGACCCTCCTTTAAGGTCCCTTTGTTCCGGTGCAAATGGTTCAAGCTAACAGGAGGTGGGGTAAAGGTGGACGAGCAATACGGAATGACAATGGTGGATTTCGACAATCTTGGTTTCCTTGACGAACCATTCGTCCTAGCCAAAGATGTCGCTCATGTTTTCTATTTGAAGGACATGAGTAGCAAACCGAGGAAACGGAAAGATAAGAAAACGATCAGTACATCATGCGATGATCCAAAGCGCCACATTGTTCTTTCAGGGAAAATAAACATCGTGGGAGTGGAGGACAAGACAGACATGTCAGAAGATTATAATATGTTTGGTGAAATTCCGCCCTTCAAAGTGAACACTGACCCAAGCATTAAGTTAAATGATGAGGATGCTCCATGGATACGGCCAAATCGTAAGAAAGCGGGGACACAAGGGAAGAATTGATGTGTAATAATTTATTGTGTACGAAACTTTTTTGAATGGATCATGTGAATTATATTATCTCTGATGTGTTTAAGACTAACTCCTTTGCAAAATATTTGAGAAAACGAGTGGAAAGAATGGAAAACAGAAGGTTACTTAAATGTCTCAAAACCTTGTGAGATAAAATATCTGATTTCATAACTTTTATTAAAAACAGAAAACAGAGCCGAGGGGGATGCGGTCGCCCCCCCAGCGGGGTGTAGAACAAAACAATCGGTATCACCATCATACAACCCTACCGTGGTTACTCGGTGCAATATGCATACCAAATGCACGGTAGGACGTATGATGGCGAATCCGGATGTTTTGTATTTGCTCGATGAACTGTGACCGGTGTATGAAGGTGGGCTATATATAGGGTCCTCTGGCTCACAAAGTGTTGTGCTAGGGTTTTGATCCAACGGTTAAGAAACCAGCTCATCCAACGGCTCACAACAGCTCGAAAGAAACACACCATAGCCCTGATCGAACGGCTCACAACAGCTCGAAAGAAACACACCCCGGATCCAACGACTCACAAGAGCTTTAAAGAAACACACGATCCGTGTGATTCTATCTGATTGGTCCAAATGAAACCCTAACCCATTTAGTCCCGGTTGGTGTCCCTAACCGGGACTAAAGGGATGTTTTCTTCTCGCTATATATATGTATGCATTGCCACACCATTGGCATAAACACATACAAACTCACCACTCTCTCATGGCTTCTACCGTACCCACTCTAACATTCATCCAGGCGGAGGCACTTTCCGCCTCGAACTACCCCTGCCTGTGCGGCTATAACGTTCCCGCCAGTTGGATGCTGAGCGCCGGAGGAGTGCCGGTCCCTCCTCTTCCTCAAGGTGTGGCGCGTTGGGCGGCCATCACGAACCACTACTATCACGAGCTCACGCCGGAGCAGCGGAGGAATCCCAGTTGGCATCCCGATAACCAGCATACTTGGGATGCCTTCTTCATCAATCGGCGTGAGAGGGCGCTCGCCAGGTATGAGGAGGACGGCCTGCCTCCTGGGAACGTTCACGAGGCCGGTCGTCGGCTATGGTGGTCCGGCCGGACTCTATAGAGCGTCATGGACTACATCAGGGCCGGCGATATCCCCCGCCTGCGCTACCCTCAGGCCCAATCCTGGAGTCGTGATCCTCCGAGGGAGTGCAGAGCACCGTCAGACGATAGTGACGACGATGGCGGCGACGACTACGACGACTACGAGTACATGTACTATAGGCCTAGGCAGGAGTATGACTAGCAGATATCAGATCATGCATCTATGCTCTCCGTTTAGGTTTAGATCCACTCTAGCCATTATGTACTGCCTTTTTTATCTATATATATATATATTCAAGATGTGTCTGAATCTTTATGATTATATAAACTTTATGATTAGTTTTATTTTTCTGAATTTTCTGATATAGTATTTGTATTTTTAAGATTTTAAAAAGAATTAGTTTTATTTTTCTGAATTTTCTGATATATTATTTGTATTTTTAAGTTTGGGAAAAGGAAAAGTATTTGAATAACCACCTTTAGTCGCGGTTCGTGTCACGAACCGGGACTAAAGGCTCCTTCTGCGCGGGAACGAAAACGCCGCGAAAAATTGCACCTTTAGTCCCGGTTGGTGTCACGAACCGGGACTAGGGCGACCTTTAGTCCCGGTTCCTGACACCAACCGCGACTAAAGTCCCGCGGAGGGTACCCCGGGGGACCATTAGTCCCGGTTGCTGTCACGAACCGGGACTAAAGGCTGGACCTATATATGCGCGAAGCCTTCCTGACCCAAATTTTTCTAAGTCCGAAACCCTCGTGTTCCCTCGCGCCGGCGCCCGCTCGTCTTGTGCCCCGTCACCGTCGCCCGCGCAGAGGACCGCGCCGTCGCCGTCGCCGTCGCCGCGCCCTTCTCTCCACCTCCTCCACCCTGCTTCACCCCCGCCCCGTCGCCATCTCTCCGGTAGGTTCCCCGCGGGCCGTCGCCGTCGCCCTCGAACAAACGCCATCGAACGGCGACCACGAATCGCGCGCGAACGCGCCGCCCTCGAACGGCGACCACGAACTGCGAACGCGCCGCCCTCGCGCTCGCTCCCGCGGCCAGATTCGCCGCCGGCGAGACCACAGTGGCCATGGCCTCGTCCCCATCTCCGTCCCCTCCCCCGTGGCGAACACCACAGTGGCCTTGTCCTCCTCCCCATCTCTGTTTCCTCCCCCGTGGCCGGAATCGCCGGAGACCCGGGAGCCTAAACTGCAACCGCCGGCCACCGTGTGACGCCAGGGGTGACGGCATGATGACATCACCTGGCCACCGTTGGCGATTTTTTTTTGATGACGTCATCGTGACACGTGGGGCCCACTTTATATGGAATTACAGAACATAATTAATCTTCTAAATTAAATAATTTTTAATTTATAATTCCAAAAATTATGGAAAAATATGCAAAATGTTCACAAAAATGTAAGCTATCTGTTTATATCATTTTCAATTATGTTTGACAAAGTTCAAAATGAGACCATATTTGAATTTTTATTAAATTCATTGAAATAATGAAAATAAGTTTTAATTCAATAAATTCAGAATATTAAGTGTAATATACTAAAATGACCAGGAAAGCAAATGCAACCTAGCTATGGGGTTCTCCAAGTCATTTGAGAAACTAATCTTGGACACACCTCTAAAGTATGGTTTTCCCCCTCCGGTTGTTATCGTTCTTCCACCCAAAACCCTAGCAATCTGTTTTCCCTCCTTCTACGACAATATTTGCTAAGTCTCCTATATACTTAATTAATTTTTACTACATGCATGTCTGCAGGAGTGACATATGGCGGACAATAGAGACCTGACGGCGGAACAGGAGGCTGAAGGTTATCTATTAGATATCATAGCCGGAGAACATGATCTAATCTCTTCTTATCTGAACCTTGAGGATCAAGAAGGTGAAGGAACGGACATTGCCGATGATCAAGGAGGTGAAGAAGGAACAGACATTGTGGATGATCAAGGAGGTGAAGGAATGGACATTGATGACGGAGGTCAACCGTCGACAAACGACGATCTCCAATTGCAAAGAACAACCACCTCCGGCGAGGTATATATATATATACATTGAGCCTCTCGTGATACAAACTTACTGAAATGTGAATACATATGCACTAACGCGCGCGACTCTCTTTCTTATTTTAGCCCTCGGCCGGATCGAGTACGACAACGCGTGGCAAATCCAAGGCGATGAAAGATTCCGAAACATATACCATCGAAGAGGTCGGTGTAACCGGCAAGCCCCTACAGCACACCACAAAGTTTATCAACCAATGCGGAGTCATTGTTAGAGACACTGTCCCGATCACCGTCCAGGAATGGAAGGAGCCAAAGAAAGCACGTCTTGGTTTCAGTTATGTCCACAAGAGAACGAAAAAGGAGATGTTCAGAAAGCTTATGGTACATTTCATTCTACCTCCAGAATACCACAAAAAAGATGAATTCGGTGAGGAGGTTCCGGGTGGACGTCAGAGGAGGAGGCTAGTCAAAGAGTTCGCTCTTCAGAAGATGGCCGAAGCATTCCGGAACTTCAAGAAAAAATTGTTCCGTGAATATGTCAGCAAGGGCAAGACTCCTCTTTTCACTGGACAACATGAGAAACTGAGAGATGATTGGACATAATTTGAGACGCAGAAGAAATAGGAGCATTTCAAGCAAATGTCGAAAAAAATAAGGCTAATGCGGATAAGAAACAGTACCATCATGTTATGGGGCCAGGAGGATACTGCGTTTCGGCGCCTAAGTGGCAGGCGATGGAGGACGGCCTGAGGGCAAGAGGAATCCCTCTAGGTACAGAGGGATGGGACGAAAGAGCCAAAATGTGGTGGTACGGGCATGGGGGATCGCTAGACCCGGAGACAGGGGAGTGTGTTCATCGGCAGAAAACGTTTGCTCCCACAAAAAACCTTGTTGACGCAATGACCAAAGCTCAACAGGGCTGGATCACGTTCAACAGAGAGAGAGACCAACTGACCCATGCCCTCGGGAATCCTGAACACGGAGGACATATACGAGGCAAAGGCAGATTGCCGTGGAAAGTAGGGTTTTCCCAGGAGGGTGACCCGTACTGTTACAGAAGTCGTAAGAGAAATATGGACCGAGCTGCTGTCGAAGCTTGCAACGGAAGTTAGTGAGTTGAAGCAGACCATGGCGGGAATACTTGAGAAAGAAACAGTGGCGGCTGCAGGGCCGCATGAAGAACATGCAGCGGATCAGCGGAGAAGCAGCGTGGCTTCCACGGAGGCCCCGCCTGCAGGTGCTAATGCACCGATGACCGAGAGTCGTGCACCGGAGCCTCACTACCCCGTGGATGATGTAAAGGAGATGAAAGAATGTGATCTGCATTATCCCGTGGGGAACATTTCCATGAAGGTAGCTACAGGCAGTGCTTTACCCTATACACCTTGAGCACTCCATCACAACAATCCCATTCCATATGGCTATGCTAGTGTCACGGTGGAAGACATAGTCCAAGGGTTTGAGGACCTGGAGCTTGACATAGCTACACCCGAAGGGGAGAGAAGACTTGGAGATGTCAAGCGCCAGTTCATTCTATGGAAAAAAAAGTACATAGTGTTTCCAGGCGAGACGCCAAGGCTAACAAGTCCACCCCCTCCGATGGTGCAGGTGCTGGTGGTGGTGGTGGTGCTGGTGCTGGTTCACCTACGCCTCCTTCACGCCATTCGACGCCGTCCCCCGATCCACAATCTCCGGCGGGTAAGCAGCCGTCGCCCCCCATTCCTCCTCCGGCGGTTAAGCAGCCGTCGCCCCCCATTCCTCCTCCGGAGGATAAGCAGTCGTCGCCCCCCATTCCTCCTCCGGAGGATAAGCAGACGTCGCCCCCCATTCCTCCTCCAGCGAAGAAACAGAAACATGCGGACAGCAAGGGAACCCGCTCTTGGACTATTAACCCGGAGGCTTATGTACCTAAGACCACACGGGTACCGGAGCCATCACTGAAGCCTATCCCCACAAGGCCTTGGTAACTTAGTGATGCTGAAACCAAATTGGCCGTGAAGGCTGACGTTGAGAAATGGAAGGCCCGTCAGAAGGCGCTAAAGGAGCCTGAGCCCAAGGAAGTATTCCCTCCGATTGTAGACAAGTGGGCTACGGGTTTTTTGTCGACACCGTCCCAAGCCGAGAAGAATTTGCCTAAAGACTATGATATTGAACTTCGTAAGCAAGAAAAAATATTGGAGGAGGAGAAAGCAAAAAAAAAAAAGCGGGAAACAAGTTGACCAGCTCGGGATGCAGAGTAAACAATCGATCCCCCCGCTCATAGTGAAAGCCGGTCCGGAACATGACCCCGAGGTCATAAGAGCTGTGGCATCAATGGGATTGACTGTAGCTACTGCCATGGAAAATGCGTCCGAGGCCGGTATGTCTCTTCGTCTCTTTTTAGGCCTGGACGATGCGCCAATGGCTGAGGTAGCATTACAATATGAGAAGAAAGGGCCTCTCGTCGAGCCTACGAAGGAAAAGGATCTACCACCACTAATGCAAAGTCTGCTACGTTGGTACAAACAATTCATATCATGGACCGATAAAGAATTTGTGTATGTGGATGTTATAGAGGAGCATCACACCAAAAAGTATTCTGTACAAGTTGAGCTGAGTGAATTGTTCCAGCTGTTGAATCTGCGCGAGCTCGACAAATCTATCCTGAGTTGCTACGTTATGTAAGTGATTTATTTCTACCTCATCTCGTTCTTCATTGCCTACACTATTGTCCTAACTATATTGTCCTAACTATATTGTTGCGTACGCCATTATGCAGATTGAAGATTTGGGAATGCAAAATAAGACTCATCCATGATGTTGGGTTCATTGACCCACAAATCATTAATGGAACTATGTTAGAACGTCAACCCGAAGACGTGGAGAAAGACTTGTACAATTTTCTTAGAAAGCATGAACTCAAAAGTTATATTCTATTTCCTTACCATTTTGGGTGAGTGTTTCTCTCATGTTCCCATTCTCTTTTGTTTACTCCATGCATGGTATGTCTAATCGATAAGTTATGCATGACTGTGCATGTAACGTGTCCGCAGGTTCCACTGGATTCTGCTAAAAATTGAATTTGTCACCTCCACAGTTTTTATCATTGACTCTATGAATTCAGATACAAATCTTTGGGTCGACATGAGAAAAATGATGCAAAGGTAATTATTTTCAATCATTTCCGCTCTATATCGATCGGTCTCTTTTGTTCATTTCCTAATATGCAGTAGCTAATAACTCACTTGTTCATTTAATTTTATTTGCAATGTAGAGTTTGGAGACGGTTCTCACATGAACGTGTCGGTGGATTCAAACATCAGCTACAATTTAAAAATGTGGTCAAAGGTGTGGATAAGCAGCCACCGGGGACCGGTCTATGTGGATACTATGTTTGCGAGAACATACGGAAAGAAATCTCTGAGAGGAAGAAGGACGAGACCACGCGGAGGAGTCTCAATAACTTGCGGAGGGCGCTTACTCCAGAAGCTCGCTTCCGACCAATTCAAGAGGAAATAGCAGGATTTTTTCTTAGTCATGTCATCGATTCCAAAGGAGAACACCATACGTCCACCGACGATGACTATTATACGCATCTGCAGCCCCGAGTACTTTGAAACTTGTTCGAATTTGTGTATGGTCATCCATCTTAATTGTGTAATATGGAAACTTGTTCGAGGTTGTATATGGTCACCCGATATTGAATATATATTATATATTCCTATTGAATTCTTCTTGTTTGAAATTTCATATATATATATATGCATGTATATAGTAGCGTAATATATATATATATATATATATGTGTACTGAAACTTCATCAAAATTAAAATAAAACACAAAATAAAATATAAAAGAAATAAAACAAAACAAATTAAAAAGAAACCGGGTTTAGGGGGCCTAAAACCCTAAACCTGCGCAGGTTTTCAGTCCCGGTTAGCCACAAGAACCGGGACTAAAGGTCCTCCGCCGCGACGGACTCCTTGCGCCCACGTGGACGGGCCTTTAGTCCCGGTCCGTAAGCGGCGGGACTATAGGGGGGGTCTTTATTCGCGCACAGCTAGTCCCGGTTGCCCGGCCGGGACTACTGGCCCTGGCGAACCGGGACTATAGGTCTATTTTCTACCAGTGATTGAGAGACTTATCAATTAAGAAAGGTTCTAAGAATAGATATATCACATAAAAGGTCTATTGCACTATTCTATTATATCAATTTTTTCATGTGAGATAGGGCCTCGCATTTTGCCGGCCCGGCCATGCAAACATGTAAAAAGGCCTGGTCAACGACCAGTTTATTGGACGGGTAGCCCGGGGCTTCAATCCAAACAGCCCCCTCCCACTCGACCCAGCCTCGCCGCACAACTAGTCAACCGAACGAAAAGAAGAAAAAAAAATCTGACCGGGCCAATCGTCCACACCAGGCTTCGTCGCCGTCCGCACCTCCACACCGGGTTAAGCTCGTCCCCGCCCCCGAGGACTGCTGCCCCGCAAGTCGGCTGGGCGCTCGGGAGCACGAACCGCCGTGCTCGCTCCGTGGCGCCAATGTCACCCCAACGAGATGCCAGTCACAAAAGAAGCCAACCCCAACCATGCGCAAGATAGCTAACTCGATCTTTCTGAATCGAATCCATCCACCGTGCACAAAGCTAGCTAGCTCATGGATCGAATCGAGTTAGCTAGCTTCACTGGCTGGGTCGGCCGTGGCGTGCGTGCGTACAGGCTCTGGCCGGATACGAGGGAGATGCGCGGCCAGTGTATGCGGCCTGCGCCGGCCGGCTTCGCTCAACCCGTACGTAGGCAGGAAAATATCTGTGTACCCGCACATGTAGGTACCGCCCTATCATGTACGTCCATATTTCTTGGGATAAGAAATCTATCCATGTAATTGTTGTGCTTAGAAGGCATGGTTAGTGCAATTTATAGCGTTGGCAGCCTTTTTTTACTGGACTACTGAGCGTTGCAGACCAGGGTAGAAGACAAAAGCCATGTGAACCCACACTTGTGTACTGTCATAAGGAAGAGACAAAATAACATGACAAAATCATAGGATTCTCGAGAAAAAAAAACAGTGGTGGCCACATCTATTGACTTTCGTAGTGCTGGCCACATGATTCTAAACAAAAATAGCCGTGGCCACATCTATTTTTCATCTCTTGTTTGCACCGGTTGTTTTATATATTCTTATGCTGAATGTAAACTGTTTTATTCAATCGAGTTTTCACGCATAATATATACGTAATTCTTTTTTTATAATGTGAGTTTTTTATAGTACACAAAAAAGACTGTTTTATAGAATCTAATTTTATACATAGAACACAAGAAGATGTTTATATAATCGTATTCTTACGTTGAATATAATATTGTTTTATCCAATCGAGTTTTCACGCATAATATATACATAAAACTTTTTTTTATAGAATGTGAGATTTTTACACAAAGACTATTTTATAGAATATATTTTTATAGAGAGAGCACAAGAGGATGTTTTATATAATCGTATTCTTATGTTGAATCTAATATTATTTTATTCAATCGAGTTTTTACGTATAACATATACAAAAAAGTTTTTTTATAGAATGTTAGTTTTTTTATAGAACACAAAAGGTTGTTTTATAGAATCTATTTATATATATAGAACACAAGAGGATGTTTTATATAATCGTATTGTTATGTTGAATCTAATATTGTTTTATTCAATCGAGTGAAATTTTCATGTATACTATATACATAAAAGTTTTTTTATAGAATGTGATATTTTTTTATAGTACACAAAAGACTCTTTTATAGAATTTATTTTTATATATAGAACACAAGAGGATGTTTTATATAATCGTATAGAAAAGAAATCTACTAGCATGTGTACTGTTTTTGTCTGCTTCCGGTTGTCATCTATTTTATAAACAGTGAGCAAAGGAAGAGAAGAGATGCTGCACAGCACAGCTATGACAGTAGTACGTATACTAATGACGCTGCCAATTGCCAAGTGCCGTCACACATCCCTAACCCCCTGTTTGGATGTTGGAAAAAGTACTTGGAATTGCCTATTTAGAATTGCCATCCTAAATTCCGTTGTTTGCGGTGGTACCTGAATTAAGGTCTGGAAACTCGGTCCAATTCCACGCGAGGTCCCGCGCGTGTCCGCTCGTCGCAAAAAAATTCCGAGCCCAGGAGCTCGGAAATGCTCGGAATCGTTGGCCTCTCGTTAATTCCCCTGAGGTAGTAACGCGAGGAAGAAATAGTTCGTGCAGGCGACGAAGTCTGCACGAACTACCTCTGGGTGGAAATGTTCGTCGCCTGCACGAACTATTTCTTCCTCGCGTTTCCACGAGAGAGCGGTCTCCTCCCGCTCGCAGAGACGACCCCTGCGGCGGCGCCGCCGGTAAGGCCTCCTCCTTTGCTCCCACCCCTTCCTGTCTTCCTCCCTGTCCGGAGAACTCCGCCCCGCTCGCCCGTGGTCTTCCTCCTCCTCCCGGGCCTACCTTTCCTCGCCAACCACCCCCTGATTCGCCTCCGCCCCTGATGGCCGCGGAAACCAAGCTCCTGGACTCGCTCCACGCAGCCATCCTCGAGCACCGCCGCGCCCATCCGTCCACCACGCTTCCCTCCTCCTTGCCCTTTGAGCCCCTCCGTCCCCTAAAACCTGCTCGCCCCAAACCTGCTCGACGAAATACGCGAGCGCTCCGTCCCCTAATCCGCCGGTACGTCCAAGCGGACATGTCTTCAGAAGCTTCCAAGTTGTTCCGCTGGATGGATGAGTACGTTGCCGGGGTCCCTGACCCTGTCTTGCTCGCTTCACTCCTTGGCCTGCTGTCAAAGAAGCGCCTTGCGAGTGAGGGCCAGTCACTGTTCGACAGATACAGGCCGGTCTTCCCGCCAGGGTGCATGTGTGATGTCGTGCCGGGTGCAGGACCTGCTGTGCAAGCCGAACGTGGTGACCTACAACCTGCTGATGAAGTTGTTCATCAAGGAGAAGTCGATGGACATGGTGCTGATGATAAAGAAGGAAATGGACGCGTAGCGCGTGGAGCTGAACGCCAACAGCTACCCAATCTGATGATAATACATGCATTTTTTTCACGATGTTGTCTTGCGTTGCATAGAGTTTCTTCAGGTCTATAACTGGAAGTACTTCAACCTGAAATCGATTTTGTCTTCTCGTATCCCTGAAATACAAGATGTGGGCTGCTCACCGATAAATGAAAGGATTATGTGTCGTCGTCTCACCAAACGAGTAAGCGCAAATGGGACTTCCAAATATATAGGACACAACGTAGACAAGTTTATATGGTCAAAAGTTAACAAAACATTCAATTTCATTGTTTTCTACATTCAAACGGGAATTGGAATTGGACGGTACTCTATGATTCCAATAGTAAATTCCATGTACAACCAAACAACTGGATTGGAATTGAACCTCATTTCATTTCCATCTTGGATTTGGAATTCCCGGTCCAATTCAATTTCAGGCTATTTTTCCTACATCCAAACATGGCAGACACCAACGACACGATAGGAAGGTACCTACGCGTACGCTTACCAGATTCGCTCTCTACGTATGCACCGAGGAGCAGCACGCCCCCTGTTTGGATGTAGTAAAAAAGGCCTCGGAATCGATTATTGGAATTGGGTAGCCCAATTCGGCTGTTTGGATGGCCACGGAAATATGGCTTGGAAAACATACCCAATTCCAAGCACCCCCACGCAGCCTCTCTCCTCAGCCCGAAATATTTCTGAGCCTCCACGCTCGGAAACGCGAGGAATCGCGTATCTGTTCGCTTCGCTAGTCACCACGAACAGAGCGAAGTCTTCGCTCCAGCGACCTGCAGCCTCGAGCAAGCAGCCGGCGGCCGCCCCTCCGGCCAGTTCTTCTTTCCCTCTCCCTCTTCCTTCCTCTCCCTCTTCCCTTCCCCTCCGTCGGCGCGATCTATAGGAAGTCGCCGCCGGTCGTTCCCTCTACCAATCCTCCTCTGATTCCCAACCCTCAACCTAGATCGCCCCGGCGGCGGAAGGTGAACGACGATGGGAGGGATTCGTGCGGACTGCGGAGGCCCATGCTCGATGGAGAGATCCACCCATGACCTGTTCCTTTACTGGAACCAGACATCGTGGAAGGTCAAGAAGGGGCAGCTCCGAGAGGAGCTCGAGATATTGAGTTGGAACTCTGTCGCTTTTTGTGTGCCAATCAGTACTGGTCACAAGATATTACGAACTTGTCGCTGATTTGTGTTTGGTTTCAAAGAAGTAGCGATTGGAGTACATATAAAAAGGATACATGCAATTTTTTTTATTCGGTAGAGTATTCATAGTACACGCGTATTCCATTTTATTTGGTACATATACTATTTTTCATAATGTAGACATTATATATTGTCTAAACTCAACAAAACAATCAATTATATGGTTTGCACATCCAAACAAGAATTGGAATTGATTGCTACCCTTTGATTCCAAGAGCAAATACAAAGCACACCCAAACAACAGAAATTGAATTGAAGACCATATCCTTTTCATCTTGGATTTGGTATTGTAACCCAATTCAATTGCAAGCTAATTTTTCCTACATCCAAACACAGAACACTCACTGAATTTTTTACCAACTAACATCTGATTTTTAGTTTCCTGGCCCTTCTGACCTCAACTACTATAAAGAATCTCTGCATGCATGTCTAAAAGTTAATTATCCAAACCATGCCTAACTTGTAACTAGACTGTCATCAGACTATGCAGCCCTAAGTCCCTGCATTCATGTGATTTTTTTTAGCAAACCGTGGTATGCTTCTAGCGATCAACATTTAGGCGAACAATCTGTGCTCATTAAGTGTTAGCCAACATCTACAAGAGTTCCATTTACGATTTACCATGCATCTTCCCCATCAAGTTGTAGCAAGCCGTAATTCTCACTATTTCCTCCTATCTTACTTTATGTAGCTTGGTTATTTAATTTAAAATACGTCTATGTAAAACTAGAGAATAAGCACTACCGGTCTATTTGATGAGCAGCTTGTATATGAATATAAATCTTGTTGAATCATATAATATGGAGATGCATAGTTACTTTTGGTCCAAACAATGATTATAAGCTTTCCTTTTCGGTATGTTCTTGTCACTCCTAACTTTTCTATCCACCCTCCCCATAAGCAGTTCCACGGTCTAGATTGTTGCGTCTACTCCGGTCTTTCTTTGGGTAAAGAATCCTTGCTCCCCTTTAGCTCCTCTATTGAATACTATTATATTTTTGGTGTGTTGGACCGATGGAAATCTATTCTTGCATATTTCTTTTTTTCCTCCCCTTTTGAGTTTCCTCGAGGAAGTAGATATATTTTAGTTGATTCAATTGAGTTGTACCTCCAGAGATCTTGGCATGTTTAATATTTTTTTTGGCTAATGTGGCTTCAGCAGCATTGCAGTGATTCACAAAAATTGTAATGCGGAAAGGTAGTGCGAGTCTTTTCCGTTCTTGAACATGAATGTCCTCTGTACTTGTCATGCATTTTCCGTTTAGGATTAGCTAGAATTTTCTGTTTCTATATAGCATGTACCAAATACCATCGCGCATTTTTTTGTTGACTATATTTAAAATTGATGTGAAGCTCTTTTCTGTAATTTTTTAGATTATCTTGTGTGTATACTTTTGGTTGCACGTTGTTATTTCCTTTCTAACAATTTAGAAACCTGAAGAAATACTTGTTAACCCACGTTACCTTTTTTTGTAGTTCAAAAATTACACAGGGTTTAGCCCTACGAGGACTTGGAGTAGATGCAGCAAGAAAAATGGTAAATACGAGCTGAAGTTAAGATCATAACACCCTTAGACTGGACAGTGAAGTACTTGTCCAGTGAACATGCCATAGAAAATGCAAGGTCTGGAGGTCTCTGTAATTCACCACGAAAGTCTTTCTTGTGAATTTGGTCCCAGCTTCTAGCCTTTGTTTCTTTGTCTAATCATGTGCTACTAAGCCACCGTCTGATGGCTTGCATGGTTTTGTTGCTCTTTCACCAAATTGCGCTTGTTAGGAATTTCCATTAGAGAAAGCATGGCCCAAGCTGATGGTACCTCATCTTGCTCTCGCTTTTGCTACTAAGCTGGGAGTAGCACTTAAGCCGCAAGCAAAACATCGACAATACTGGGGCTACTTATTGACTAGGGTCAGGGCATGTGCCATATTAATCATGTCAAGTATTTGTGTTCTGGTTTCATTTCCATGGTTTATTTTGTGAGTTACATGTGCAAGGAAGTAGATCATGAATTTCAAATTCAGAATACGGGTAACCCTTCCCATTGGACCACAAAGGACCGACGATAAGGCGCCCCAGCCTCTAGTTCTCACCAAATGGGATGCCACAAAGTAGCATCTCCCTGGCGGCATTCCTCCTGAGTGTTTGATGTGTGACTCGGCGTCACAATCGGTAAACGTAAAGCCACATGGCATCAACTTTCTAGAGTGTTTACACTCGACAAAACCGATCAGATTGCGTTGACGTTCATTTCTCAATATTTCAAATCGATTGAAAAAACACTCAGCAAACGGTTTGTGAGGTGTCCAATAAAAAACACTCGAAAATGTGGATTCGCAGTAAGGTTGTAAAAGGGAGTCCGCTTTACCAAGTGAAACACTCGGCAAACAGTTTCTCGGGTATTTTTTAGACATTTGTCTATCTCCTAGCACTCGCATATGAGTGGATTTGAGTGATGGATGTTATGTTTCAAGGTACCAAGATGTAAGACTAGTCATAGTGGGGAGTATCATACAGAAGTATTATATATATGATACTAGCTCTATAATGCATAGTATCTTATAATAGTATCATAATATCATTCTATTTATTATTTTGTAGAATCTCAATGCAAATATGTGTACAAGATTTACATGCAATTAAAATTTCTAGTTTTACGTGTCATGATACGGTATAGACCTTTTTTTTTTTGAAATTTGGTATATACCTATATTACTCTAACCATCTCTCTCATTCTTAATTACCTGCCACATCATCTCTTTTGTGGGTCCAACTTGCATGATACCACCACTATGGCTAGCCTAAGGTAACCCTCTTAATAGTTGCGCGACCTCATCATTGTATACACTTTAAACATCCAAACAGGTGGCCTTGAAATCTTGGAATTTTTTTTTCTTTTCCTCCGTGATAACTAAGGTAATTCCTTGCCCAACTAAGAACATATATGAACTAATACAGAACCCTCTTAGCTTCCGACAGAATTAAGCATCCACAGGGGATCCGATGATACCATTGGTACATCATGCGTTGAGAAAATGAAGAGATGATTAACTAGTAAGGAATGCCAAACGCATAATTCGCGAAAACAGTATCTAACGAAGACGACGATCAACACTGCTCACAGGTTCACTACCTGGTTTGGTGCATCAGGCTCCTCCGGAAGCAAACATCAATCGTGGCAGAAGCGAGCCACCGCAAGGTTGCGAACGCGACTTGGATCAATCGAGACGCCGCGCCGGCTGCTCAGGAGGAAATTCCCGCGATGCCTCCGTATGATGAACCATAATAAAAAAAATGAGTTGGACGAACAGATTAACGCAAAGAGTGATGCTATGCGTACCACCAAAGTCAACTGGAGCGATTAATTATTACATTTATTACGATTCCTATACGACGATGCATATGGGCCGTTGATGTATTAGGCCAAATCAACTGAGTCCGCTGGGATTAGCATCGTACATGAATCATAAGCTAATTATCGTGCGCGCCGCGTAGGGAGGGCATTTTTCGATCCTTTTCCACCCATTTTCGGTCGGTTTTCAGTGCATTTTCTGGGAGCGTTTTGGTCTCTGAGGCGGAGACTAGACCGAGTCGCCAGGAAGGGGAATTTCGTTTCATTTTCCATCCATTTTCTATCGGTTTTCCCTGTATTTTCTGGGCGTTTTGTTCTGACTTCGTCTGTGCTTTCGCCGGGATTAGCGAGCTACAGTCTCCAATTTTTGGAATTGATCGGCCGTCCTCTATCGGATATGCATTCCTTCCTCGAAAAGCAATCGGTCGCGCCCCCCAAGCACGCCCCCAAGGCCTCTTCCCATCCGGACACCCCTTCTTCCTGTGCGGCAAACCCAGCCCAATCCCGTCTCCCAGGGGCTCCCATTGGGGCACCGGACAAGTCATTTCGTGCCGCGGGCCCGTCTTGCCAGCGACACATGCGTCCACCAAAAACTCATTTTTGTAATAAATGTGGTGGAACGGTGAAGAAAACCTGTATAAAGTGTGCTTCGACAAATATTTCCGGTGGTTAAATGCTCTTCTCAATAGTTATCACTTATATTATGCCTATTTTGTTCATTCATCCATCAATCCGTAGACTTTTGACACCGACCACTACTCCTCTTGCTCCTGCTAGGGGTGCACGAGTAGATGTCTTTGTACAATTATTAGTACAACACGTGTCACAACAGTAACTATCTTGTTATATGTTTCTTGATAATACTAAATTAGATCGACCTCTCTTTCTCCTCCCATTTGGTTTCTCCATCTTCCTAGAAATCCAAGCTTCCAACCCACACTATTAATGGTGAATCTTTTCGCAACCGGACAAGATTGAACGATGGATATATGCACATGTTTAGGAATGAGCGGTGTCAGGAAAACTAATTTACCTAATCTGAACTGTCTTGCTGCTTGATATGGAGCTGGTGGTTGAGGTTTGTTTCGATATTGTACTCAATTCTACTTGCTGGGATGGTCTATTAATTAAATAGTTTGTAAGTTCCTAATCAAATTTCTTAGTGTTCATCCTAGATTTTGGAAGAGTTTGGAATTATAAATTTTCTTGCATTTAGTTTTATGAAAGTTGTGCGCAAAATTTCCAATCCGAATGTACTCGGAATATAATGAAACACAACGTTATTAGAAAGAAAAAATACCCAAAAAAAAATGTACTCGGAATCTGCACCGATGAAGAAAAGAAAAGATTCGCTAGCTTACAGTGTGTTAAAAGCGAGTGAATTAATGGTAGCTGAAGCGAGCAACTTGTTACCACTAGTACCGTACTGAGAGTTAGAGACTCCCCACACTACAGGAATCGGCCGATATGCCGACGGCAATTTGTCGGGGCCGTCGGCATAGGCTGTGTGAGGAAATCCCAAATTGCGAAAAAAAAAAATTTGCTATGCCGACGGCAATGCCGTCGGACTTTTTTTCTTTTTTTTTGAGCTACGCCGACGGCTGCCGTCGGCATCGACCCTAAGAGGGAATTCCGAATTGGGAAAAAAAAATTGCCGTCGGCATAGCCAAGCTCAATTTTTTTTTCGACTTAATCACCGTTTTGATCATAACTTTTGCATTCCAACTCGGATTTTGACGTTCTTTAACTCGTTTCGAAGAGGAGAAATATATCTGAATTATCATGCATATTGTTAAAGCTAAATAATTAGAAAAAAATCATAAGAAATAACGCAACTAACAATAATGGGTTAACAGTTTCGTCTGAGAGGATTGTGGGGCGTCTGAATCCAACCAAAATCTAGGTGGACCTTAAAATCATGAGAAATAGGTCGTTGTGTACCTAAAAATGATTTTTTCCAAAAATCATGAGCAAACTAGGAGGCACCTGTAGTTCAAATTTGACCCGTTTCCAGCTGAATCGGCAGAAACTTGTGTTTTTCAAAAGAGGTTGATGAAAACCTTTTCAGAGGAAAATAATTGGTTATTCGTGCATATAACATGGTCTAGTATATTCAAAAATGCAGCTCCCAGGTTTTGCAACATATTTGTGGTTGATGCTTCACAAAAAAAGCCATTTTTCACACTCGGAAGATGGAATTTTTTTTTTATTGAATGAAAAGGAAAAATTTCTTCGGGAACATTGTCCGTGCTTCCAATATGCATGTTTGTGTGGAATATGGACATATTTAAACAAACTATGCCATGGATTTGGCCATTACACCCGTCATTTGGCCCGAAACCCTAGAATGTTCGTAGGAGATAGCTCATTTATGTGAACATATTTTCAACACAACTGTCGTATTCCAAGTTTATTATTTTTGGTGGATACTAGGACATATATAATGACACCACGCGAAGGTCTTGCATCATTTTGAGGTTTTTTAAATTTTCTGCAATTTTCTAAGTTGGTTTCGAGAAAAAGTCAAGACGGCGGGCATGACCGTTCGGATCTAGGGCTTGAATATTGAGAAACTCTTGGTGTATCTCTGATGAAATAGGTAGTTGTGTACCTAAAAATGATTTTTTCCAAAAATCATGAGCAAACTAGGAGTCACCTGTAGTTCAAATTTGCCCCGTTTCCAGCTGAATCGGCAGAAACTTGTGTTCTTCAAAAGAGGTGGATGAAAACCTTTTCAGAGGAAAATAATTGGTTATTTGTGCATATAACATGGTCTAGTATATTCAAAAAATGCAGCTCCCAGGTTTTGCAACATATTTGTGGTTGATGCTTCACAAAAAAAGCCATTTTTCACACTCGGAGAATAGAAAATGGTTTTTTTATTCAACAAAAATCAAAACTTTCTTCGGAAACATTGTCCGTGCTTCCAATATGCATGTTTGTGTGGAATATGGGCATATTTAAACAAACTATGCCATGGATTTGGCCATTACACGGGCCAGGACTGGTTTCTCAATCCGGCTCCAAACGATGATCGCTAATGTACTATACACTAGTAGAGAAGTGCCTTTCTATGGAATCGATTCTGTGGCGCACCCCTATTCGGTGCGCCACAGAAATGTAATTCTGTGGCGCACGGGTGGGCATGCGCCACAGAAAACAGGAATTCTGTGGCGCACGGGACCGTGGTGCGCCACAGAAAACAGGAATTCTGTGGCGCACCGGATGGGGGTGCGCCACAGAAATGAGCTGGGGGCCCACACCAATAACTTTACACTCTCATTCTGTGGCGCATGGTGGTCAGTGCGCCACAGAAATATGACATTTCTGTGGCGCACCACTGCCACGTGCGCCACAGAATTCCCATCCGAAAAAATTCTGCCCTCACGCACCAACTCCACCCCCCCCCCCCCCCCGGGAACGCCTTTTCTAGTTTTTGACGGAAGAGTTGGCGGTCTAAAAAGAATCAAAAAATAAATCCCTTATAGATGCACGGAGAGTTTAATGTCTACTTTTTTATCAAATTTTGAAATATGAATTTCGACTTTCTGAGCAAAAGTTTTATAAAAAAAGTAAAATGGGCATAACTTTTGCATACGATGTCGAAAAAAAATGATCAAGATATTACAAAAAAAAACCTAGAGAAAAAAAGAAACCCAACCTCACTGGCCTTCGGCCTGTGAGCTTTTTTTAGATTTGCCAAATTCCAAAAGGAACAAAAGTTATGGCCGTTTTAAGATTTTGACTAGAAAATAAAAAAAAATTCTGTGGCGCACCAAGGGGGGTGCGCCACAGAATTGGGAGGCAGATTCGAAATCTGCCTCCTCCCCTCCTTTTCTTCACTTCTCCCCTCCACTTCTCCCCTCCACTTCTCCTCCACTTCTCATCTTCTACCTCTCCTCTCCTCTCCTCTCCTCCATCTCTCCTCCTCCACCACCACCACCACCATCACCACCACCACCTCTCCTCCTTCTCCTCCTCCTCCACCACCACCACCACCACTCCTCCTCCACCTCCACCACCACCACTCCTCCTCTACCACCACCATCCTCCTCCTCCACCACCACCACCACCTCCGGTGAGCTCCTCCTCCTCCTCCTCCTCCACCACCACCTCTCCTCCTCCTCTTTCTCCTCCTCCTCCACCACCACCTCTCCTCCTCTCCTCCTCCTCCTCCTCCTCTATCACCACCACCTCTCCTCCTCCTCCTCCTCTATCACCACCACCTCTCCTCCTCCTCCTCCTCCTCACCACCACCTCCGGCGAGGTTCTCCTTCTCCTCCCCACCAACTCCGGTGACCCCCATCCTCCACCCACCAACTCCGGCGAGCATCCGACGAAATCCGGCGAAATTTCGAAATTTCGAAAATTTCCCGCGGCCAGATCTGGCCGCCTTTTTTTTTTTGAAATTCAAAAAAAAATTCTGTGGCGCACCCCCCCTTGGTGCGCCACAGAATTGCAAATTTCTGTGGCGCACGGCTGAGGTGCGCCACAGAATTGACATTTCTGTTGCGCACGGCTGAGGTGCGCCACAGAAATTATTTTTGTGGCGTGTGTTCTGTGGCGCACCCCTCTGGCCCCAGGGTGCGCCACAGAATAGGATTTTGGTGCGCCACAGAAGAGGGTTTCCCTACTAGTGATAGGACGAAGCCGGTTAAAAAAAAACCGTCTCTGGTTACCGCATCCCGCAGGCGGTCGAGAAATTTAATTTAGCCGTTTACGAAAATGTATTTTTAGAGGCGGACATAAAAACTAGCCATCTCTAATTATGCAGCAACAGAGTCGGTCGTAGTTCACGGTCGGGCTCCCATTTTACATAGCTTCCAACGTCGTGCTTTCCAGAATATTGTTTGGATGGTCCGATCATATTATATAGCTGAAATAATAATTAATAATACGCAAATCACAACACATAATATTAATTAAGGAGCACTTTTACGGTGATTGGGATGGAACCACGAGTTCCGTCCGGTTCCGTCGAGTGCGTTTTTTTCAGACCGTTTATTTTAGCATGATTTTTTTGTAACCGTCGATTAAAAGTAGATGAGGTTTTTTTGCTGTATCTAAAAAAAACCTCCAACCACTTTTTTCTAAAACGTAGAAAAGCTTGCTTCTTCGTCTCTTTCTCCCGGTGCTATAGCGCCACCGCACCCATCTTCTCCGGTGATTCAATAAGGTCATGGCAAGTAAGATGCTGTCTATAGTAATTCATGCGTCTTCGTGATCCAAACTCAGCAGGAGTTAAATGCTCTCCTATCAGATAGAACGAACAGAACTCAACGCCCGCACTCAACTCCATGCGGTGGAAAACCAGCCCGATGATGTTAGCGCCGCCGTGGTTATTACTGCTCAGTGTGACCCCAGTTCCGCTGGCCACGGCCGTTCAGCCTGACAAACATGAGGCCTCTTGGCCTAGAGCCGCTCCGACGGGTCACTGGCACAGCAGACTACCGTGGCGGCCGGCCACCGGCGTCTCTCAATTCGACGAAGGATTAAAATTTGGACAGTAATATAGCGTAAATAAAATTATTTGGATCATTCTTACGAGGGATCCCTTCTTACGAATAGTCTCTGTCTTTGTGATCACGTTTTACCCCCACACTCAGGGTACTCCCAGTTTTTTTCAGATGGTACTCCCTCCTAGTCAAGCCGGAGTACCAGTTGAGATCAGCCATTGGATTTAAATAAACGAACGGCCCGTATTGACTTCAGGGTACCGTAAAAGTGCTCTAAAATTTTGGTACGCAATTTTGTACAGTGTAACACAATTTTGGTACCGTCCCCAGGCTATTAGTACCGTCCCCACGCATTTTTTGGTACCGTCCCCACGCTATTGGTACCGTCCCTACAAGTTTTTTGGTTCTGTCCCCACACGTTTGGTACCGTCAGGTTCCGTCAGTCCGGTTCCGTCTATTTTACCATCGTTTGATCGAGCCGGATGGACGGTTTACAAAAATGCCAACCACCCTAAAACTTGTATTAAGTAATACATATACATAATATTGTTCACCTTTCTCACAAATATATCGACTCTCAGCAATACCAAATGTTCCCAATTATTAAGAAACAAAATGGAAATAATAATACTCATAGCTTAAGATCATGGGTCTTCTGCGTCACTCTCAGAATCCTCGGAAGTGTCCGAATAATCCTCACTCTCCTCTTCATTGATGCCATAACTCATGACTGCAACAGAGATCATAGGATAAGTTTTTGACATAGTAAATACAATAAGGTCTCCCATGTTGAGATTGTTCTTCGTGACGAAGACATCCCATCCTTCGCCGTGCCACCGGGTTCTCCTCCGTCCTTTTGACACATCAATGTTGTACGTGCTCCCGAGCGCACGAAACAACACAGTCTTGCCTACCGCCTCGTTGAAGGAATGGCGAATACTGCATGGTACAAAATTTGTATACAACATAAAAAAAAGTTACTACTCGGAAAATGGCTATAGGAGAAATCATAACCGTGGAGCACCACATGTTCGATGTGTCACGCCTAACTATCCGTGACGCACCACACACTAGTGGGCATTGGTGCGCCACGCCTAAAGACATAGTCGTGGTGCACCATCAATTCCGTGTGCCACGCCGATAGGTGTGGTGCTGGGTGGCAGGGGTGCTGGGTGGGCTGACATAGTCGTGGCGCACCAAACATTATGTGCACCACGGGTAATGAAAATAGGCATGGCGCACCAAACATGTGGCGCGCCACGGCTATGGCTTCCACAATTTTTGTTCCTCCACACACACACACACTCTCTTTCCGAGAGAGAACCTCCACCTATATATACTCCCTTTCTCTCTTTCCACTCTCATTTCTTCTTCTTTCTCTTTCGTCCTCCTTCCTCCACTCTTCTCTTCCTTCTGCTTCCTGCACCGTTCATTCTCCCTTCTTTCTCCTTCCTTCTCCTTTCCCCTCTCCTTCTCCCTCTCTGATCTCCCTTGTTCCTCCGACCACCATCGCCGCAGTCCACTCTGGCGACCACCTCCTCGTGCCCACTCGGGCGACCACCACCACTCCTATGACCACCTCCTCTCCAAGGCCACTACCACTTCTCCGGCCCACCTCCTCTCCACGGCCACCACCACTTCTTCGGCCACCACTAGCACCACTGCAACCAGTTTTGTTTTCGAAATTTGAAATTTTTGGGCGGCCATATCTAGATCTGGATCTGTTTTGCCTTTTTAATTTTTTTATTCAAAATTTATAGTTGTGACACACCAAACAGGTGGTGCACCACGGGTAATAAAAAGATAGACGTGACACACCAAACAGGTGGTGCCAACACAGGTAAAAAATATAGCCGTGATACACCAAACAGGTGGTGCCACACGGCTATTTCGTTAGGCGTGGCGTGACAACCGTGGCACACCCTCGCGCGCCACGCATAAATATATTTGGTGCGCCAAGCATTAGCTTTTCTATAGTAGTGAGTAAAAAATAAAAGAATTGTTAACACCCTATTTCGTACAAAATACAGTAAACAGAGTTGTTTTCTTACCGCTGACTTCTAGTTGTGCCATCATTTTTTTCATAATTGGCATGCAATATCCTGTTATATATTTTGAAAAGGAAGCAACAAATTAATGCAAGTTATTCATGTGGTTGAAAAGATAGCACTACAAAATTAAATTCAAAATGAAACATTCAGAAAATATTTATCCTAATTAACATGCTAATAAGCTACAAAATTTACACTACCAAAATTTTGCTGTCAATTCAGTATCGAATATCCTAACTGGCTAGCAAGACTCCAAAATCAACGAATTATAAACGAGATCTATTCACACTTTGAATCATACAAACTTCTTTTGAAAATCCTATGAATCAAAGGAGTCCTAAATCCATGTGGATGTGTCCTAAATCCATGTGCATAAATCCATGTGGAGATGCACGGTCGACAATGGAAGAAAGAATTACCTCACCGAATGGGGCGTTGTCGAGACTTCGTAGTTAGGATCATGGACGGGGGTGCCATAAGCCTACTTGTAGAACCACGGTGTGTGTGGGGGGGGGGGGGGGGGAGGGTGTGGAAGAACTAGAAATGAGAAAACACGGTTTTACCCAGGTTCGGTACGTCGCAACTATGGCAGAGTTCTTGTTATGTACTAGTCAAAGTACCACCGACGACAAGCCCGCCGAGGCAATACAGACGCACCAGATCTCAACGCCACGCCGGTCCGGCCGCCCCTGCCACGGGCGCCGGACCGTCCCCTCGTGATCTTGTGTCTAGCCTACCAGCTTTCGTCGTGTCTATTTGGGCTACCCCCGGTGCCTTTATAGATTAGGCCAGGTTACACGTGTTCGACTCCAACACCTAACCTTCCGTTTAATTACGAGTCCTAGTGTAGCCCTACTCGTATTCATATTCGACATATATTCCAACAAACTCCATCTTGGCGAATATGTCCTTCGCCATCTTGAAGTCGTCATGTCGAATCTCTGCATACCTAGACTTGGACCATTTATCATGAGCTCCGCTGCTACTCCGTTGGCTCCATATGACTCCACCTGCAACCGTAGTCCCTTCCTTGTTTCACCACACTCAATGCACCCACGAAAATTAAGTTCTTCCCCACTCTTGTCTTGTGCTCCCAAATCTCCGGAGTATCCGTCCACCGTCATCACACAACGATCATAAAGTCACCACATCGACAACGCCGTTGCATCGTCACTTTGGTAGCCTCTTCCTTGATCTATGTGAAAGTGAACAACTCACATATTAGGTGTCACAAATAAGAGTTACCTGAACTCATAATTCTCTTATTGTTGACTGCATCTCTGAAACCTTGAAGAAATTTCGCCGTTGCTTTAAGTAATCTCCAGTCAAATTCACAACCGTCTCATCACCGCTTTCGCAGATCCTCCATGGCCCACACTCATCCATCTCCATGGTCTTGATAGATAGTTACCATCATGAACCTGTTACTCGCCAACACTGCTTCAGCACCCCTTACACTCATGTCTGACCATATGTCTGACCGACAGTGCCTGGTTTGTCGATGTGTCCCGTGCTTACCGCACACCTCGCTGCTATTACCGCGTCGAGCATCCACAATCTTGGCCAAGATCTACAGGGTAGCTAACCCACACCATCTCAGACCCCATTGCAGATAACCATCGTTCATACCTGACCAATGCCGAGTTCCACGCATCTCTCCGAACCGTGAGCTCCAGTTCGAATCACGTGCTTCTCGCCTTCCCGCTGACTAGGCTTCGACTCTCTGCTAGCTTACGCTGTAGCCCCTCCATCAGCCGAGTGGAATCGTCAGACTCCAGCTCCACCTTCAACTTGACTCCATGGTAGATGATCAATCCACCCTATGCCCCGTCGACCTCAAGATCTCATGCGTACGCCATCTTGAATCAACCCAGCGCAATCGCCATGTCGAAGCACACAGCCCTTAGGCATGCGCCACGTGTTTCCACGCCACAGAATTCGGACACCATCAGCCGTCACGCTCCTACGTCGTCATCGCCGATCTTCACCGTATTCTGTCCCATCATACTGTCCACTCCAACCCAGCCAAACGCATCGACTGCAACCATGCTCCACCTTGCGCCTAGTACACCCGCCAAATTGTCGGGCACCGTCCGACGCCTGTATATGCATGATCCTCCGTGACGTACTCCAGGCTGCTACTAGCCTTATACGCACGTCCCAACCTGCAAATCATCTGGTATAACGTCACGTGCAATGAGCATACATCCAGTACAAAACATGCTTTCTTGGTAGCTTCCCTGGGTGCACCTATCTTGTCCCCACAACTACCGATGCAAATTTTTCATGTCACGTTTCCACTCTATGCAGCGAATATACCATTGTGCAGATTTTTTTTTCCAAATCTCAATGTCATTGTCCTTAATTGCTCCCGTGAGTGGGACACCATCCTAACCTGTTGTTTCCAATTGCTTCTTTGATCTCGCCTAAACCAAGATCCAATCAACGGGATGGGGCATCAATTGACCAGATCAACTACGGTTACGTCGTTGACTTCCGATCACACCAGCATATAGCTTGCAACCGTCACTCACGACAACCTCCGATCTTCAATCTTGCGGCACCCGCGATCCCTCCTCTAGACCAATATTTTCCGCGTCCTCCGAACCTCGCTCTGATACCACTTGTTACAAATCGTAGGCGCATAATTGATCTACCGAGGCCAAGCAATCACAGCAAACACGACACCGAGATTTGGTAACGCAGTTCGGCGCTCAACGCCTACATCTGCGGGGCATGACTACGGGCGCTCCTCCCCATGTACTAGTCAAAGTACCACCGACGACAAGCCCGCCGAGGCAATACAGACGCACCAGATCTCAACGCCACGCCGGTCCGGCCGCCCCTGCCACGGGCGCCGGACCGTCCCCTCGTGATCTTGTGTCTAGCCTACCAGCTTTCGTCGTGTCTATTTGGGCTACCCCCGGTGCCTTTATAGATTAGGCCAGGTTACACGTGTTCGACTCCAACACCTAACCTTCAGTTTAATTACAAGTCCTAGTGTAGCCCTACTCGTACACATATTCGACATATATTCCAACAGTTCTTACTACTATAATCTCACTAAATCAGGGTTGAACCTTGAAGAAGTATACATAGTACAATTGTGAGTATAGTTTCGCTAACTCGGCGAGGATGAACTTCCCGACGAGTTTGTTTCTAGCTAACCCAAGATCTGTTGTTCTTCTTTTGCTCCCGTTCGGCTTTATATAGATAGCCGGACTAGGGCTTACAAGAAGGAAACCTAGAAGACTACGAGAAGTATCTAACTTGGAAAGTAAGGTATCCGGCTTCTTCTATAAGTCGCACCATATTGGGATGTGGTCCAGGTTCTTCTAGAATCCGTCTTCCTGCGCGTCAGCTTACTGGGCCGCCCAATGGACTCCGTTCCATTGCCTGTGAGCCACCTGGTAATCCGGACATTGGCTAATGCCGGATATACCCCTATTTGGCATATATATCCGACAGACGTTGATCGAATATGTGAGGCTTGGAGATGAAGGGTCAACGATGAATGGCCGCCGGCATATGTGAGGAGATTTGCGAGCAAAGAAGGCGGCGAAGGCGCAACGCGGTGCAGGGGACGATGATGGAGAATTGGAGGATATGTCAAGGAAAGAAGGCACGGTGGCGGCGACAGCGTGGGTTGCGTTTGTATGTAGGTGAGGGGGCCGATGACAGGAGCTAATTAAGAGACGGGGATTTGTACATAGGAACATGAGGGGAAATCCCCGTCTCCGTTACGAAATTTTGAGCAAGGAAATTATGTTTTCCCACCAAACAACAAACGTACGAGGGTACGGATTTACTTGGACGGTCCGGCAGATGCCATGATGGAAACCTCATTTTTTGAAATAAAAATGAAAATAAAAGGCTCATGTAATCTTCTGAAAACCAGGTGAAGCTTTATAACATGTATTTTGTGTGAAAACACACTAATTACAAGAAGTTGCCGCAAATGAATTTTTTTATTCAGGCGCTTTTGCGACGATGCACTTTGTTCTTAGGTCCACCTCATCTGAGTTTATTTGACACAATGAATATTCTACTACCTGACTTGATTTACTGCATTTTTCAGACTTGATTTGACGTAAGCTAGAGAACTTATTCGAAATCTAATTAATATGCAGTCTAAAGAATGTGGGATGTGTGCAGCAAATATTCATACAAAAGCTAAGGTAGTATATCCATTATGTCTAGATCTAGCTTGCTCTTATTTCAAATACAAATGATTTTTATCTAAATGCACACGGTGCATGTCGGATATATACTGAATAGGGGTATAGAAGATGGTAGACAAAGAGCCGGACTACCAGGGTGGCCTACATGGTAATGGGCTTAGGTCCATTGGGCGGCCCAGTAGTCCGACGCGCAGAAGCCGGATTCTAGAAGAACCCGGATCACGGCCCACGTGATCTGGCTTGGAGGAGAAGACGGATTCCTTGCTTTCCAAGTTACAAGTTAACGTAGTCTTCTAGGTTTCCTATTCTGTAAGCCCTAATCCGGCTATTATATAAAGCCGGACGGGAGATAGATTAAACAAGCACAAGTTAAGTTAGACACAAGTTCAAGCTCTACGCAACTCGCCGAGAAGCTCATCCCCGCCGAGTAGCTAGATCTATTCCCTCACATTGTAACCCTGTTATACGGGCTTTAGTCCCAATTAGTGAGAAGTGCAGGAGTAGGTACGCCGTACTGTCGCGACGTACCGAACCTGGGTAAAATCCCGTGTTCTGTGTTATTACGCTATCCCGTTACCCCACGTCTCTACCGTAGTCTCATGGCACCCCCGTCTATGAAAACTACTACGATGTCTCGACAGTTGGCGCCCACCGTGGGGCAAACGACGTCAGGCGTGAAATTCCGATCTGGGATACTCGGCGGAATTGGAAGATCGATCACTGTCGGAAGCCTGGAGTTCGACGACGATGTCGGGCGCTTCCTCGACAACGGATCATTCATACCGGCGCAAAACCACCTGGTAAGTGCCTGCGTGTTACCGATCGGATCTGCTAACATCTTTATCGGACTAACTGCAGAGGCAATGGGGTTTTGCGGTGGAAGCAAATTTATCCCACCCGCCCTATACCCAGTCGAAGACGACTATGATGCCGGATTCTGCTCAGATCGCCGACAAAAAAGTGATACACACTTTATCGGCATGGTGCAATCCGAAATTGCTGAAAACACGGATGACGGAAATCCCGTGCAAGAGGCAGATAACAACATACCCGTCATAGAGACGGAAGAAGAAACACCCGTCACAGACGCGGAAGATCCGACATCCGTCAACAAGACGATGAACTCGGAAGCAGAGTCCGTGCTTGCCGCCATTGAGGCGAGATTGGAGTCGGAAACCGGATCGGATAACTTCGACTCCGAAGACGAAGACGAGGATGCCTTCGTAAGAAAGGTTAAGTCCTTTCAAGAGGGATTCCATGAAGTGCTAATGGCAAAACCAGCTGATACAACGGGCGCCGGCAGCCAGGAAAGCCCTAAAACCCCTCCGCCGGTGGAAGAAAGAGAAGACGGAGAAACTTCTCCGATATTCCCCAATGTTAAGGAGATGACAGAAGATGAGCCTGTCAAAAAACCTCCTTCTTCCAAGAAAAAGCACCGTGCTTCTAAAAAACTCCAATACAAACTCCGGAAGAAAAAATCAGCCGATCTCGCTGATGAAAACCTGGAAGTTGGAGATATTAGCGGCACAAAGCCCGCGGAAAAGAAATCTAAGGAAATCACTGCTCCGCCAATGACAGAACTGGAAGAGCAAGAGCTATTACAAACACCAGTGGGACCAGATGAACCCCCTGAGATGCTGGAAGCCAGGAGACAAGCTTTTCAACGGCAACAGCAACATCTGCTTAGATCTCGGCAACATCTCCAACAAACCCATAATGACATCAAAGTCATGAAGGAAGAAATAGAGGAGTACGAGAGAAAGCATAGATCTGCCTTAAAACCTACTAGGTTACCCGGAATCGCAAGACCGGAAGAACTGCCGCCAAAAGAAAGGTTCTATAACCCATCTTGGCAAAAGCAGTTAAACGGCAAAGATGCCAAGGGCGAACCAATATACTAAACCGCAGCAGAAAACGCGGAAGCAGCGTTCGCCATCCTAAACAATGATCTGTACTCCAACGGGGAAAAACTCCAAGGGGTATATGCTTTCTTAGGAAAAGCATTACAACAGCAGAAGCGAGGCCAAGAGCGATCAGGGAGGCTGCATGATAATTCCGCCCTCTGCAAAACAGCTACTTGCGCTGCTGGAGCACCTGGACCGGAAGAACCCGGAGATTCGGATAAAAAAGAGGATCCGAGAAAAGACAAGAAAAACCCCGACAACCGGGACGCAACGTCTAGAATCGGACCTCATCTCCCGAAAGATGGATATAAACCACACGATCGGGAAGACAAACACCGGAATGACGGCAAAATAATGCCACCTCCGAGAAACCCAGCTGAAAAGGCTGGAAGATATGATATACCTCACAGACGTGAAAGATCTCGGACACCTCCTAAGGATAAGGAAAGGCATAGAAGCAGAACTCCGCTTAAAGGACGTGAACACGCCAGGGATAGAGATAACCTCGGAAAAGCGCGTCCGCGCAACAATGGAAAAGAAAGGAGCAGATCACCTTCTGTCCATTCAGCCGGGAGATATTCTGCACACATTGATAGAGCAGAAAAGGATGATCTATACTTTGGTCCTAAGTGTTTTACTGACAGGATCCGAAGGATAACCCTGCATTCTGGCTTCGCCAAAGTTGGTCCAACCTACCAAAAATATACCGGCAGTACAAACCCGGATACCTGGCTCTCAGATTATTATACAGCCGTCCAAATCAACAATGGGACAGACCTGGAAGCTGTCAAGTTTCTTCCCCTAATGTTGCTAGACGGAGCCAGAGATTGGATTAACGAAGAAGGACGAGAGAAGTATTACTCGGACTCCAATTGCCGACAATTTCTGTTTCGTTGTTGGCTCCGGTGGCAAAGCGCTCATCACCACGGGAATGGATCTTGACCCTCGCCGTCGTTGGGATGAACGGAGGGGGTGCTGCGGAGCTCGATCCCGCAATGTCCGCGGCGGCGGAAGTGTTTTCTCCGCCCGCCGCGGAAGCCGTAGTCTTCTCCGGCTTGCTGACGAGCTCGTCGATGGCGGCGCGGGTCGGTGACGACGGCGAGGAGGCCATCTTTTGGTGGCGCGTTTCGGTGCGTTTGGATGCTAAAGTGCGCCTGGGACAAGGACTTGCTCTCGAGCTCGCGTGCGCGTCAATGGTGTGGGCAGTGAGGGAGTGAGGAAAGTTTCCGATGAGTACGATGATGGCTATTTATAGCCAGAAACCCGTTTAGATACGTGCCAACGGCTCTTTCGACCATTGGATGCTCGACGCGTGTCGCTCGCCGGAAACTACGGGAAATATAACGACAGGGGAATGATGGCTATCTCCTCGTTTCCCGTGAGAATCTGTCAGAGATACGTTGCAGGGTTTCCCGCGTGAAACCAAGCGTCACCTGCGTCAGCATGATTAAAGCGTTGACGTTAGAAGTTCCTTTTCCGCGAATGATCGCGAGAAGAAAAGCCGGGTTTTCATGGTTCCGAGTTTTATGTTACCATCTCCTTCAAAAGGAAAGTAGAAAGAATCAAGACTGCTGAATCAAGATTTCCCGGACAAAATGTATTTGACGAAAGACGGAGAATCAGAGTTTTGATCCTTCCTGGGGGCTACTGTCGGATATATACTGAATAGGGGTATAGAAGATGGTAGACAAAGAGCCGGACTACCAGGGTGGCCTACATGGTAATGGGCTTAGGTCCATTGGGCGGCCCAGTAGTCCGACGCGCAGAAGCCGGATTCTAGAAGAACCCGGATCACGGCCCACGTGATCTGGCTTGGAGGAGAAGACGGATTCCTTGCTTTCCAAGTTACAAGTTAACGTAGTCTTCTAGGTTTTCTATTCTGTAAGCCCTAATCCGGCTATTATATAAAGCCGGACGGGAGATAGATTAAGCACAAGTTAAGTTAGACACAAGTTCAAGCTCTACGCAACTCGCCGAGAAGCTCATCCCCGCCGAGTAGCTAGATCTATTCCCTCACATTGTAACCCTGTTATACGGGCTTTAGTCCCAATTAGTGAGAAGTGCAGGAGTAGGTACGCCGTACTGTCGCGACGTACCGAACCTGGTTAAAATCCCGTGTTCTGTGTTACTACGCTATCCCGTTACCCCACGTCTCTACCATAGTCTCATGGCACCCCCGTCTATGAAAACTACTACGATGTCTCGACAGTGCAACCAGTAATCGGGCTTTTAATTTTGCTGCTAGTATGAAGTTTCGCATACTCGACAAGGTGACCAGTTGATGTTGCTCGTCCATCGAGTATGTTTACCATCTACTATATGACATCATCTTACAAACGGAAAAAAAATTCACTATGGTCCCAATAAATTTATAGTTTATATAATTCACTTGGGTAATCGAGAGGGGCCTTCCACTGAGTAGGATTTAAGCGGTGTACATTCACTGGTTTTGTAGTCAATGAACAGTCGAGAAAAGAGGTACAAAATAAAGTGCACTTTCACAAATATCTCAAGTGGTTAATGCACTTCTCAGTATCTATCGCCTCAAGCACTATAAAACCATATTGGGATCTACCTATCTTGCACTTATGCATACACTGTATTATGAAACCATTGAGCTGTAGACACTTGACATCTCACTTCTCCTCTTGCTTTTGCTAATGACGCACGAGTATATGTCTTTGTAGACACATTAGTACGAGTTTTCAATATGTATCACACCACTAACAATATTGTTATTTGTTTCTGTTAATTTCTACATTAGATTGACCTCTCTCTCATTCCATTTGGTTCCACCTCCCTAGCTTCCAACAATAGTTTCTACTTTGAATCTTTGGCCGCATGACAAGATTGAATGATGGATGCAAGCCCATGTTTGAGAATGAGCAATGTCGGGAAAAATGTATTAGCGTGAGTGAGTTGACGTATTGGATTGTATTACTGATTGGCATGAACATGGAGGCCAAGCAGTATTTCCGTTTTGTCCGCAATTGTCCTATCTTACACGGTTCATTAAATATTTTGTACATTTGTGCCCAAATATCTTGAAGCTCATCCTAGATTTTCTAAGAGTTTATAATTATGAATATTTATCTTTGTGCAAGGTTCTTCCCAAACTTTTCCAATTCGACTGTCCCAAAAAATAGGGGAAGTGGATGAAACACATTGTTACCAGAAAGAAAAAAATATGGAATCATTTGGTGGTGGGTGTACCATTCAAAATGCATTTCTGTTGATCCCGCAAGAGTCATCTCCTTGACATGTTTGTGTGATTGTTTCTATGAGCCATATTTTGATGAGTCTTCTCGCCAATGATTTAACTATGCAACATAGCAGTTCAGGTATAGGTGTAAATGATCTTTTGACTTGTTAAAGTGTTTTCCATGTTTCTTGATCCTTTACTTCTAATACTTCAACAAGAAATGATGTGCTATTATAGACGAGGCCATGGATTGAGCATAACATTACTCTTTGTTATACATTTCAACCCAATTTTATCATTTTTAACCGAATTGTTTGTTCTAGGATTTGAAGATGGAGAAGAAGTTTCAAGTTGGAGATGGTTGAGATCAAGACATAGTTCAAGAGAAGGAAGGCAGACTATGGCTACATCCATGAACATGTGTCTCCTAACCACTTTTGCAAAGTGGAGGTTGCCCCTAACCTAGGGATGCTTACAGTTCCGGAAGCCCTCAGGCCATACCTGGGTGAGGTGCCAGCAAAGATCAGACTGAAGACAATCCACCCTAACGAGTTCAACTTGAGAGCATGCCTCGATAAGGTCTAGGCGCCATTTGCGACGTCTCACGACATCGGCATGGGAATGAACCCCCTCTTCAAAAAGCTTGGTCCAAGGCTGTTCAGAGTGATCATCATCGACAACACCGGCGTCGATATCGTCAGAGAGTGCCCTCCTCACTCGGACAACGTGAAGATGGACGATTAACCTCGGTTTTATTTTGTAGAGCGAATTGTGAATGTTCGTACTAATACCTGTTATGACTTGCCCTCGGTTATGTTTAAGACTATCCTACATGTTTATCATTTACCTTTCATATTGATCATACTCTGTTCGTACGATGGTAATCTCACCATACTAGAGAACAGGTTACCGCAGCCATAGTCTTACATGTAGCCAAACAATGGGATGGTTGGATTAGAGCATGCAAAAGCATCCAACCAGACGACATGTAGCACATGGCCTGTTTTCTAATGTATGCTACCTAACAACATGCACAACACAGTTGAGGGGTTGGTTCCGCTCGGCCAGGCCCTATCTGGCCTGCCCCCTGCAGTCTCAAATTGGCTGCAGTCTACCAAACACGTCCAAGATTACGCTAGGGTCCTATATAGGCTAGCACAAGCCGCCATGCGGTCAACAGGTCATTTTGACCGATCAAGAACGTACGGCGCCAGGACAGACGGATCGGAGGTGGAAATCCTGGCGACGCTTCCGTCTGATAAATAAAACAAAATAAAAAATAGTTGGACAAAGAGATTAAAAGGAGTGAAATGCACATGTTGTACTTGAAGTTAAAGGCAAAGTCCAAAACAGTCACGGAAGTCAGGATTTGAGTCAAAACTATCCTCAAAGATGCTCTAGATTTCCACCTACGGTCCTAAATACGAAAGGCTAGCTTCACTAGTAGAAAACGGGCCTTCCGTACTGGTTCTAGAGGCCTATTAGTACTGGTTCTAGAGGCCTATTCGTACCGGTTGGACAATTGGTACTAATTAATCGGTACTAAGGGCCCACCAGCCTTTAGTACCGGTCGCTCGGTATTAAATGGGACATCACGTGGCCCAGGAGGGGAGCCCGCGGTCCATGTTCCTTTGGTACCGGTTCCTGTTACAAACCGGTGCCAAAGGGTTTTTGTTTTTTTTTCTCTTTTTTCCCAAAAAAAATCATTTTATTTCCATTTTATTTATTTATATTGTTTAACCACTTAAACTCACATTTATCACCCACCATTCTTAATTTCAATCTAATTTACTCCCTTATACTAACACTTCCCGCACAGGTCACTCATCCTCACACTACTCCCGCACTAGCACGCTTAACTTCGTAGTTCCTTTCATATAGGTAACTACAAAGAAGAGATACTTAACTGACAATAGTATGCTATCAAACCTATTAACACATAGACTATGATGTCACACATATTTATTTTATGAATCAAACCAATTATTTAAATAAAAAGAAATGAATCATTAAAAATATTTTGAATTAAAATATTCTTAAATGGAAAAAATAATTAACTTATTTGTCTTTATCCATTTAATATTTAATAATTCATATATGCAATTCCGTAAATTTAAATTTCATAAATAAATATGTCTAAATCGATTAGAAAAATGAGAGAAATCTGAATATGAGACATACTTAAGCTAACTCTTGTCTGATCTACTACTTTTAAGGTGAAACTCCCTAGAGAGAAGTTGTTACCACTGAAGTAGGTCACACCCCGAACTGTGGTGTCTGTCATGAAACTCCCTAGAGAGAAGTTGATACTGTGGATCTCTACTGAAATAGGTAGTTCAGTACCTTAAAATGATTTTTGCCAAACTTTATGAGCAAATTACGAGGCACCTGTAGTTCAAATTTGTCCCGTTTCCATCTAAACCGGCAGAAACTTGTGAATTTAAAAAGAGCTGGATGGAAATCTTTTCTTAGAATTTTTTTTATTTGGGTATATCACATGTCCTAGCATTTTAAAAAAATTAAGCCCCCAAGTTTTGCAACATGTTTGTGGTAGGTCCTTAAAAAAACATTTCTCAGACTCCGAAAATGGAAAATGGTTTTTTATTCAGTTAAAAAAATAATTTCCATTGTCCACATTGTCTGTGCTTACAAGATGCATGTTTGTGTGCAATATGGGATCATTATAACAAACTATGCCATATATTTGGCCATAACACCCGTCATTTGAACCGAAACCCTAGAATGTTACGAGGAGATAGCTCTTTTCTGTGAACACTTTTTCAACAGAACTGTCGTATTCAAAGTTTACTATTTTGGTGGATACTAGGACATATCTAATGACACCAGGCGAAGGTCTCGCGTTATTTAGGGTTTTTTCAATTTACTAGAATTTTCTCATCCCGTTTTAGGAGAAAGTGAAGACGGCGGGCCTGACAGTTCTTAGCTAGGGTTTGTACATTCAGCAACTCACTCTGGATAGCTATTGAAATAGGTAGTTGAGTACCTAAAAATGATTTTTGCAAAAAAATTATGAGCAAATTACGAGGCACCTGTAGTTGAAATTTGTCCCGTTTCTATCGGAATCGGCAGAAACTTCTGAATTTCAAAAGATCTAGATGGAAATCTTTTCATAGAAAACATATTGTTTATTTGGGTATATCACATGTCCTAGCATGTTAAAAAAATTAATCCCCCCAAGTTTTACAACATGTTTGTGGTAGGTCCTTCACAAAAAAAAACCATTTGTGACACTCCAAAAATGGAAAATGGTTTTTTTATTCAGCTCAAAAAATAAATTCCTTCGTCAACATTTTACGTGCTTCCAAGATGTATGTTTGTGTGCAAGATGGGCTCATTATAACAAACGATGCCATGTATTTGGCCATAATACCCGTCATTTGAACCGAAACCCTAGAATGTTAGGACGGGATAGCTCTTTTTTGTGAACAGTTTTTCAACAGAACTGTCGTATTGTAAGTTTACAATTTTTGGTGGATACTAGGACATATGTAATGACACCAGGAGAAGGTATCGCGATATTTAGGATTTTTTTGAATTTGCTCGATTTTTTTAGCCCGTTTTAGGAGAAAGTCAAGACGGCGGGCATGACCGTTCTTAGCTAGGGGTTGTATATTCACCAAATCAGTGTGGATCTCTATTGAAATAGGTAGTTGAGTACCTAAAAATGATTTTTTCCAAAATATATGAGCAAATTACGAGGCACCTGTCGCGAGGTTGGAAGCGGGGACATGTTCCAAGTCATACAAGAGTTTATTTTTCGAACAATCCTTTCGCGGTGGGTTAGCGACAATCTCATCTTTAAACCAACGCAAGAAAGTAAAGTTGTCCTCTTTGATTATTTCTCCTTCGGTCCTCCGCTTGCCTTGGTTAGTGTACTTTTTTTAATCGAGCTCTTGTGTTTTTTAACCCAAGTTTAGACCATGTCAATGTGTTGGAGAGCTACTAACTTTGCCCTATTAAAGTCGGTGCGTCGAGAAGCCCGATCCAAATGCACTTCTCTACGTCCATTTTTGTGACCTGCTCCATCGAGCTCTCCAATGTGCTTGTTTCTGGGCAGACCACCAGGGTCCTCCACCTCAATATGATTCATGCAGAAAGAGATGCACTCTTCGGTGAGAAATCCTTGAACGATGCTTCCATCCGTACGGGCCCTGTGGCGAACAAATCCTTTGATGACCCCTTTAATCCTTTCAGATGGCATCATGTTGTGCATGAACAACCGCCCGAGATGGATGATATCATGAACGATATGGAACAACAGATGAACACATATGTCAAAGAATGATGGTGGAAAGTACATCTCAAGCTCGTATAGTATCACGACAATCTCTTCCTACAGCCTTGAGATCTGCTGGATCGTGATCGACTTTCTAGATATTACGTCGATGAAAGTTACATAGGACAAATAGGGTTTCCCAGATGTGCTTGTCCATTATCTCGCGGATCGCAATCGGAAGTATATGCATCATCATCACGTAACAGTCTTGAGACTTCATCCCGCTGAACTTTTGTTTATGCGCGTCTAGGAATTTCCTTATTAGCCCTTATCAATTTTGTGATCTCGTCCGGACTAAGAGTGAAGCAGGAGGGGGCAGGAATAGTCATTCCTCTTAACCCTTTTGGCCTTGCACCTACGCCTCATCATCACACGATTGGTCATCGTCGTTATCATCCGGGCGTGCCCCCTGAAGAACTTCCGTAATACCAAAATATTTCAGGTCATTTCTTACTTTTACCCCATCTTTGGTCCTCTCTGGCATGTTGAGCAGCGTGCCAAACAAACGTTCAAACATAGTCACCGTGATATGCATCAGATTAAGTCAATGAGGCATATCAAAAATTGGCTAGTTTTGGTTTTTTTTCTTCTTTCCCGGCTCTGCGCATTCCTTCCAATCATTCAGCAACTTGTAGATTTCTTTGCCGAACCTCTTACGTGGAGGTCCCCGGAGCTCATCTTCACCGTTAAAAAGGTCTCGTCGCCTTCTCCACGGGTCTTTGTTGGGTAGCCATCTTCGATGGCCAACAAAGACTGTTTTCGAAGATCCGGGATCTTTCAGAAGTTGCATAAACATGGGGTCATCGATGCACGTCACGCAACCGTTATGTCTGTGGCACACCTGGCTCGCCACATATCCGTAGCCGAGTAGGTCGTGAACCATACAGAGCAAGACAGCTCTCATTGGGAAATATTGGTTTTTCTTGCGTAGCCGAGTAATAGTTTTACCGGTGCTACTTCTAGGCCGTTTGCTTTTTTTCTAGGTTGTCGAACCTGTAGGTCATTGTGATGGTCGTCTTTTTGCATCGGTGGGGTCTGCTTATGTAGAAGGCTTTTAGTTTCTTCAGTAATTCTTTGTTGTGTTGATTTCCTTCTTATTAGTATGGTTTTGTTTTTTACTTTTGTGTTGTGTGAAGTTGCAAGTAAGAGTTCTTGGTCTCACTATATTATTTAAATTAACTTTTTGTACTAGCATAGAGGGCTTAATGCATTGCACTTGCTTAGGGTATTAGCCTATTGGGCTCAAAGTCTTGTATTTCTATCATCTCTAAATTTCCTTACTCGAAAATACAAAATTACCCGCAATGGGGGAACATGTTGTTTGTCATTAATAATTAACTCTAGTTTGTTTTACCAGGCTGGAATTTCTGCTTTCAAATAACCGAAAGATCGCAGATCCACCATAGTGAACATAATTGATGAAGTGTTGAAAGAAAATTTGTAATCCACCCATTCTATAGGCCTTAGGGAGGTTCTGAGCGCAAACTATGATTGCTTGTCTATGAATGTATGCATCACTCTCCCTCATAAATTCATGTACTCTTCCCCAAATATCAACTACTGTTGGTTTTCAGGTCGACATGGTTCATCTAACATTTCTGGTTCCGCTAATTCCGAGAACACCCACCATCAATCCAAAAGATATCGTGTCAAAGATTTAGGCGCCCCTTCTCACAATGTATAACTTGTGAGGACGATGAACAATAGTCTAGGCTCTCGAAGCTCCTTCAACTTCTATTGTTTTACACTATATGTCATCCTTTCTTTCTTCTATTCTTCTGAACGAGTGAAAACAATGCCTCCTTGCTTTCTTTGTGCTGCAGCTGGAGGAAGACATGAGAAAATATTATGGCAACACAACTTATATAAACTAGGAGGAGGCGAAGGCAACAAAGACATGTCATTGAATGAATACTAATTTTGGAGTACATTGTAGCAGAACTAATGGATTTTAAAATAAATATTGCTTTACGAGTTCACAAGTATAAAAAATTCAACATGCGTACTTGTTTCTCGCTACTAAACCACACGCCGTTGATGATCCGTGTGTCGGTGAGGATGGTGAGGAGAAGGATCACAAAAACTAACAAATTTTTTTTTACAAAAATGTGCTCCGTAGCACTAAACATAAAATGACTTGGTGATTGCGAAAGCAGGTGATTCCCAATCCTCTTTGGGGATCATGTGCTCAATAGATGTTTCTGCATCTAGATGCAAATTGAAATTTCAGATATCACGTTCTGGAAATAAGTAGACCAACCAAACTCATTAATGAGCGTTTGTAGTACTACGAGGTGTATGCAAGCCTTGCACGACTATTTGAAGTACTATATGGAATAAACTTCTATATCGATAAACCAGTTTCAATTCATTTTCCTATTCATTCTAAGTTTAGATTGGTTATCATGGACATAGGCTATACATGTCTTGAGAAAAAGTTTATTGATTTATTCATAGATTTATTTGCCCAATTTTTTTTATTACCAGTTGTTGCTGACCAAATCAAGCAAACGATATTTTGTTGTTAAAGGTAATATATTAATATCACGGAGATAACAATTACACACCGACCTCTAAACCAAAGTATGTCAAAATACATCACGGATGCACACATCAAGAAAAAATAAAAAATAGAAAAATAAAAACTATGACCCCATAGCGGTGAAAGACCACTCGCAACAATAGAACTATAACCACCATGACTACAAACGATATTGCCCAATAACTACGCGTCCAAGAAGGAAACAAGATATGATCGCCTAATCGTATACCTTATGTTTTGACCATGTAGGAAGTATGAGTTTCCAAAATAATGCCTTCGACAAGGCTAGTGCGACCTACAAACCTTGGGGTTTCACTTTGCAAAATCATGGCTTGGTACTCAAACAACACCATGAAGAATGCAATCGACCTTGGCTTCTCATTCCGAGATAGTGAACATACAAATTGTTCCGATTCATGACCACGAATTATCAACTAGAAAGAGGCAATGAACAAGGTATAGATATGTCGATCTAAGAGTGTGCTCTTACCGAAGAAGAAAGCGTTAAGGCATGTCCCAATGGGGGTTTCTTAGCGCGAATTCATAGAGGTTTTGTTTACGTGGCATACTACTTAATGATGAGAGAGAGTGAGGTTGTATCTTAGCTAAGATACAACATTGGCACGCCATAATAGGTAAAATTGGTTAATAGCCCAATCACATTCATGCATGAGCACCAAATCATTAAATTTTGAGACAACCTCTAAGAAACAATACATTGGACTAGTAGTCTCTTAAATTATTAATGCTCCTATTGTAACGTGCTAAGAAACGATGCATTGGGACAGGTCTAAGAGAAAACAAAAACACGAGCGGGCCAATTGCAGAAACTAATGAGAAAATGACACGGTCAACAACCATGTGGATAGCCCAAGGAGGCTCCCCACGGGGTGGCTCCTGCTTATTTTTCATGTGCAGTGATTGAAGACTAAGAGTCAAGAGATGGTCAAAGAGTTACGACTTCATGTACAAGTGTTACTGTGTGGTATAAAGCACACATGCATGTGCTCCAACTTATTAAATATCTATCTATAATACTCCATTCGTTTCTTTTTAGTGAGCGTATTAGGATTGACTTAAGTCAAACGTTGCAAAGTTTGACCAACTTTATATAATAAACTATTAACATTCATAATGCCAAGTTCGTATAATATGAAAGTATATTAGATTCTGAATGATATGATATTGATTTTATATTATGAATATTAATATGTTTCACTATAAACTTGGTCAAACTTTAGTAAGTTTGACTTAAGACAATCCTAATACGCTCACTAAAATGAAACGGAGGGAGTATCTATAAAATTCATCCCCACTTTCTTCATTTAATGTTTGCAAGCTGCACATGCAAGGTATCCACGTCATGTAATCCCATGTGTTTGATCGTTGATGAATTGCTAGGACCAATGTGTCTCGCCCGACTAAATTTCCATCGTCATTTTTTTTTTCATTTGATCGAATACTTGTTAGTCAGCTCAGCCCGAAAGTCCATACCGGCCTCTTTGGCCCAGGCCACCACTGCTCATTTCTTCCTCTTCCGTGGCTGCAACCAAGCCAAAAAGAAAAAAAAAACATTGTCGTTTCGGCTGAGAAAGACGCCGCTTTTACTCCCTTGCACTTATTATATAGTAACCTCTGCTGGCTTCACATCTCCCACACGTGCGTTCCAATGAGTTTAATGGCTTCTATCGGCTCCCTAGCGTGGCTGATCCTATATTTGAGTCTCTCCGTTGCTTCCTTTTCAATCCTCTCATTTGCCTCTTCTCGAATGAACTGCTCACTCTTTTTGGAGTAAAAAGATCTATAGTCCCTAAACTCACTGGCAACATCCGAAACGATCCTTGAACTTACAAAATCCATTATGACAGTCCTTGAACTTATCCAGGATGTCCATATGCGGTCCTAAATACGGATTGGTGTGACGTATTGGCGTACGTGGCGAAGTAGCAGTCCCACAAACGCCAAAAGAAAAATCGCAAAAAAAAAACTGTGCTACCTTGCTTCCTTAAATAGAAGAGTGTTTTTATGTTGCACATGCAGCTCTCCCCTTCCAAAAATTGTGTAGCTTAACGGACATATTATCTTCCACGACTGACATGACGCATGCTTAAATTCTTACACACACAAGGAATTCTTCCACAATACTAATAAAGTTCTTACATATACTACTTGTCCAAACCAGAACATTAGCTAGTAGCACAACTATTCAAATTAAGTTCATCAAGACACCATTGCAGCATTCGGCACAAGCAACAGCATTACTGGCTCCTCCAAGGATTCCTCTCCTGGTTATTGGGTTTCAGATGAGAATTCGCGAGCCCTAAGCGGATATTGCGCGCGAGAAACTTGTTTAGGAACACACCGTAGGCAGCTTGCTTGGCCCTAACAGCGGGCCCGCAGTTTTCCGAGCCACGTACAACGCCGCTGGCATGCTGGATAATGCTGACGATGCTCGTGTCAATGTTCGTGTAGCAGAAGGGGCAGAACAGCATAACGACACGACGACGGTAACTAATCTGCCCATTCTGCAGCTTCCTAAGAACATGTCCTCTCTTAGCATCGCGGGACTCCTTGTCAGATGATAGGCCGTCATCGGATTGCTTCAAATTAGCAATGAAACAAAAATTAGCACTACACTCTAATTATAGGTCATTTTTAAAATGCACGTACTAACACTAGTTTAAATCAAATAACCATGCCATTGATAAACTAATGACATGAATCTTTACTTAAATAGCATACAAAAATTTAAACATAACAGAAATGGTACCACATATATGAAGTTAGTTAATGGACTTAATATGTAAGAACAAGTCTAGAATTTAATCCCACATTCGAATGAAATAATAGAACTTCCAGATAGACAAACTGACATCAAAATCATGTATAGCTAATTCCTAACTTGCATATACCAATCGCCCTATTCTACAAGCTCTAGAATCTAGGACCTAAACTTATTAGCAGACCCAGGAATAGATTAAAGTACGGGAAAACAGTCAGTTATAAGGCTTAATGTGTATTTTTTTCTATTAAATAAACTTCAACTACACTGTTCTGACCGCTGGGTAATAAGGGGCGCTGGGTTCGCAGTTGCATATGTAGAATCCCCTCTACAGATCTAACTACAAACCCGAGAATCCTTAACTTTCTTGCATGTCTCTACAAACTATTGGATCTTCAATACTAAACTAGGGCTAGATATATCTGTTTAGGGAAGCAACTTAGAGTCCTCGTCGGAGACGAGCTCCTCGAATGCCAGTACCTCCCCCATGGGGTCCCCTAGATCGGATAGGAGAGGGAGTCCTAGCGCTTCCACTGCCGGAGGAGGCGATGGCAACGAACCACCATGGCCGGCCGCACCTGCGGCGACGACACCAGATGTCGCGCCGGTGTTATTCCCCTGCATTGGATCCGGCCATGAGGTCCAACCGACATGGTGGGCCGTACCTTCGGCGCCGACAACAGATGATGCGACGGCGTCCTCCATTCCTTGTGGAACCGTCTCAAGGTTGTGTGCTCGGCAGTTTAGAGAGAAGGAGGTAGGCGTTGGGGCCAGAGCCAAGTGTTCTTTTTTTGCTAGATTTGGGGCTGGAATAGTGGGGGAGGGAGGCGATGCAAGCAGGAGGGGCATTTATAATGACTGCCATTTCGAGGGCCGTTGGGCCCGCTGACGTGTGCGCATGCATGTATCTGCATGGCTCTCCTGTGTGCTTACTTTGTCAAACACAGAGTGATGTGACATTTAGTCACTGTCAATCGGGGCCACAACGAGTCAGTGCCACCTATCAGTCGAACAAATTCAGCCAAACCGAGCCAACGAATTGCTCTCTTCCTACGAACACAACGGTCATTTGCGAGGGAGATCAAACGGCCACCCACGGTGACGAACGTGTACACTCAGCCTTGTTTTCAGTTTCCATTTAGTTTCCCGTTCGTTCATCTACTCGCTTGGGTTCACACAACTTCGTTCCACACACGACTTCGATATTTAGGCAGTTGCCAATTGCAGTTGCCATTTGCGCTCCTTCCGTTCATCATCTTCCCCGACTCTTCGTCCGAACCCATCGAACCCATCAGCCCACGGCGGAGACTTGCCATGGACGATTGCCGACCAACTATGGAGGCTATCAGCCTCCCTGTCCACAGCGGCAACTTGCTGCAGGTGATTTACACCAACAAGGAACGTGCCTTGGAGACTGCCTTGGCCAATTTCGAGCAATGGCTTCAGCCTAAAAATCACAAGTTCTTGGGCCTCGACCTTGAGTACACACATAGCCATGCTTACAAACCCCATGTCGTCCCCGTCGTGCAAATCTCAATACGCAAACACGTCCTCGTGTAACACTGGTGCAGGTCGCCGCAAAAAGATCATGGACGCAAGTTGCTGTAAGATTTATTTTCAACAAAGAATATTACGTTCGCAAGCGTGGACACGACGGGTGACAAGAAGGCTCTCCCAATCAGGCTTGTTTCTGTCCCCACAGTACCACCATGACATCCAGATGGAATTCTGGGAACCCAGAATTGGAATGGATACTCTAACATGAAATATCATAGAAAGTTCATACCTCGAGATGAAGTATAGATTCCCATCATACCTGCAAAGATATTGGGAATGGAAGATGGCTCAAACAATCCGCAACTATGCTTCGGTGGACGGATATGTCAGCTACGGTCTATACAGAAGGATCCGAGACATGAAAAACAGTTTAGGTCCAACATGGCCGGAGATGATCCTCTCCTGGTGCAAGAGCGAAGATGGAGCTTCACGCCGTCGCCGCGGAAACGAGGGCACGAGCAAAAGGAAATGTAGGAAGTAATTGTTTAAGTGTTTTTAGCGCTTGATAATAAGTGTTCTTGTTTGTGTTCTGGTTTGTGTATGGGAATAATATGTTTGCTTTACATATTAATGTAATTTTGTGCAATATGTAGCACGTGGAATTTGTTAATTTTGTGTTCTGGTCGGTGTGTGGATGAAATACATTGTTGATGTTTTTTTCTTTTTTCCGCATGAATTAACATTAATTGGTCAAACATTAGCAACCTTAGTTTCAACTCAAAATCAAGAACAGACTCGAACATTTTCAAACTGACAACTGACATATTACAATAGATAATAGTCGCAACATAAGTCAAACATGTACAAACTGACTACAGATGCACGATACAATAGACAATTCAGACTCCCAACAGATAGCAGCTGCAAAATAAGACAAATGATATCTTCAGATAGCAGCTCAAACAACATCTTAATCTTGTTCAGTCAGCAGATCATTCTCCTCTGGCGGATCCCTTGCTGTTGTGCCCACCGAAACAGTGGCCACCGTCCCTCACCTGAGGAGGGCCACTGCCATCCACACACCGACCGAAGAGTGGGAACTGGTGCGTGCGTGTGGTGTTGACCTCGTTGTCGTCTCATAGTGGAGTGTCCGAGACGACTGGGCCATGGTCCACGACCTCCGAGACATGGATGAGGATAGTGGAGTGTCATCTTTGAGGTCGGGGTGTGCACTGTGGCAGGCATGTACGTCTCTCGCACCTCCACAATGTAGGTCTTCGGGACTGCGCTCGGTTGCTTCATCTAGGCCTCCACTGACACGAACCAGCTGTACACCGGGACATGCAACTGCACCAGATCACCGCAAAGATGGTTGACAATCTGCCCCACTGCAACGGGATCCCATGTCTCCCGTAGGAACCGCTCGAAGGTGAGCTTCGTCAGATACGGTAGCTCAGATCGCTCGGCGCCACTACCACAACACCAACGACTAAATGTGAGCGGCGCTCCACCAGCGACGACGTGCCGGGACATATGTAACATGGCGGTGCAGTCTTCCTCAGAACGGAATCGAATGAGAAAGTCCACCGACAGCGCGCTAACATCCACCTTCACCTGCCTACGGGTGACTACGCATTGTGCGACCAGCGCAGCCAGGACTTTCTCAGGCGACAAAGGAGGGCGACGCCCTCCCACGATGACATCGAGCGCGTGACCGTGCCACTTTGCCTCGAGCTTCTCCATTGTACGCGAGCGGGCAAGCACGCAATGGACTTGAGTCGGCCGTAGTGCAGGCTCCCTAGTCCGGGATATCTCCTCCGGGAACATGCGGCGGGCAGTCATCAACGAAGGAGACAGCGAATAGCCGCGCGCGATATATGGATTCGGTGGGGAAGAATGGGGAATTTGTGGTTCGATCATGTTTCAATCTGCGAGCTTGGCAGATGAGCAAATGGAGAATTTGGGGTTCAATCATGTTTTAGTATCAGTTTGACCCTTTTTTCAACGCAAAATCTGCACTAAGGGCTCAAATTCTTGTTATAACATGTGCTAGAATTTTGTTTTCTATTTATGTACGGCATCCCCCAACAAAGTGAGGAAATAAATCCATTGGCCTACCCCGTTGCGATGACGGTGGAAGGGGTAAACGGAAAAGTTTCGGTCAACACATGCTAGAGTTTAGTTGAAGAGGGGGATCCGGAGTAGGAATCGTTCCTAAGCCTATATGGAGTAAAATCATGTCCATACAAGTGTGCTGGGAGGTGAAGAGAACCAAGATCCAAACCCGAGGTGTGAACGATTTCACCTGCATTGCTTTCTATATATGAAGGAAGGATCTATACATACACCTCAACCCCCTCCCGCTTCGAACGATCCCGAGGGAATACTATAACAACTCCGGACCGTCTGAATCCCACCCAAAATAAGGGTTTTCCATACCACATGTGTTAGAGTGTGGCATGAGCCTTGGATTTCCAACATTCCCTCACTCTTTGTGTTAGGACTCACAGCGTCGGATTCTCTCTAATGGGTTCCAGGGATTACACAGAGCCCGAAACTCCCGGTTCTAACGGAACGGGGGGAATCTTGCCAAGAGGTGGGCCCCAACGTTGTCTTTGGTTAAGCCTAATTATATTTTATTCACATATACAACTAAGTATTTGCAGCTCACGTAATTAACTTCATGTAGGTTTAGTATATGTAGCAAATAATATTTGATCTTCGCTTTCAATCCTGGTATTATAAGAGTATTCCTTTTGTAGTTTGTAAAAGCTTGATCCCAACCATGGTGATTCTCGTCTATTCGGTATTCATTAGATGGTTTAGAGTAAATATTTTTTATGTGAGATGGTACATGGAAGGATAAAGAGGATGAAGAAGCGTGACTTCCATCCGACGATGGTCTCGAATAAAGATCCAAGCATGTCAATCTTAATTCTTATTTTGCGAAACAGTTGTATAAGATGTTGCATTATGCGAAGTGAAAATTTAAGACTTCTAGAATACTATACTTTATATTTACATGTATTTCATTCGTAAAAAAAATAATATTGATATGTATTTCAAGATTACATGTGCGATGTCCGATAAAATGAATAGATCTTAGGAACATACGTGAACTCAATTGGCTTGATTACAAGTAATGCTAGCCACTTTACACTAGTGGTGGGAAAATATGTCTATCACTTGTATGAACGTAACCCACGACGGGCAAGTCTACGGGCATGTCACTGGTATTATCCGAAATTATCAGTGACAGGCGAAGAATACTCTACTGTCACTAGTAAGTTTTACAGCCACGTCCAGAGCATCACCAGTGACGGGCATAGTACTGCCTGTCACTAATACCTTTTACTAGTGACATGCATATGTTTGCCTGTCACTAATGGGCTGGTGTCTATAAGCTATTCTGCAGTAGTATGTACTTCAAATTCGCCCCGTTTTCATATAAATCGACACAAACTTGTGAATTTCAAAAGAGCTGGATGGAATCTTTTCCTAGAAAACAGATTGTTTATTTGGGTATATCACATGTCCTAGCATGTTAAAAAAATTAATTCCCCAAGTTTTGCAACATGTTTGTGGTAGGTCCTTTACAAAAAAAACCATTTATTACACTCCGAAAATGAAAAATTTATTTTTTATTCAGTTAAAAATAAATTCCTTCGTCAACATTGTCCGTGCTTCCAAGATGCATGTTTTTGTGCAATATGGGCTCATTATAACAAACTATGCCATTTATTTGGCCATAACACGCGTCATTTGAACCGAAACCCTAAAAATGTTAGGAGGAGATAGCTCTTTTTTGTGAACAATTTTTCAACTGAACTGTCATATTCCAAGTTTACTATTTTTGGTGAATACTAGGACATATTTAATCACACCAGGCGAAGGTATCACATTATTTAGGTTTTTTTAATTTACTTGAAATTTCTCAACCCGTTTTAGGAGAAAGTCAAGACGGCGGGCATGACCGTTCTTAGCTAGGGGTTGTATATTCAACCAATCACTGTGGATCTCTATTGAAATAGGTAGTTGAGTACCTAAAATGATTTTTGCCAAAATTATTGAGCAAATTACGAGGCACGTTTAGTTAAAATTTGTCCCATTTCCAGATGAATCGGCAGAAACTTGTGAATTTTAAAAGAGCTGGATGGAAATCTTTTCTTAGAAAACAGATTGTTTATTTGGGTATATCACATGTCCTAGCATGTTAAAAAAATTAAGCCCCAAGTTTTGCAACATGTTTGTGGTAGGTCGTTCAAAAAAATACATTTCTGACACTCCGAAAATGGAAAATGGTTTTTATGAGGTCTTATAATAATAAACCGGTTCTATGATGTCTTTCTAATGGGGTTGAAAAGATAGAATACATAGATCATAGAATTAATGACATCCATCATAGAATTTTTAATATTGTTGGAACCTTCGAGTTGGAGCCCAACGGAGGTTAGCTTCCATTGGAAAGTGAACTTCGGGATAAATCTTCGCGCCATTGTGTTCGGTTATTTCTCAACTTGCTTACATATCTAGTGCAAGTACTATTTTCTGATATATAGGATTGTTCACCTATGCAAACATAAGAGAAATATATATGGAGATCACAATGAAATCTTGCTCACATCATCCTTAAACATGAACATATAAATATAGATATATATAAAAGTACTCGATCTATAGATCACAGGAGACCCGTACTACATCATAGAGAGATATATATAAGTACTATAGATAATACAGATCACATGATCGACCCCCAAACACTACTACATATCATAGGAGTCGTCTGAATCGTCATTATCATCAACTGCTGGTGCTGCCGGTGCGAGGTGACTCTGCCCAAGGTTGACGACTCGAATAATGCGGTACACCTCGTATGAGATGTAAGAATCTATGGCGGCATAATTAATGTTCTTGCCATGAAGTAGGGTTGTCGAATCTCTGACTCTACAAATCCCTTCGGTGAACCTATCGGGTTTCGATTAGGAGAACCCATGAGCGCTGGTGGAATCATCGGCTAGACAGGGGGCGAGATTTACCCAGGTTCGGGGCCCTCGTAGAGGTAAAACCCTTACTCCTGCCTCTGTCGATCTGTATTGATGAGTAGACCGGTTACAATGGTGGTGCTCGAATCGAGAGTAAGATCTCGAGTTCAAGGCTTTGGTGGTGCGGTATTGCTTGGACCTCTTCCGGTGGCTCTCCTGGCCTTATATAGGTGGCCAGGTCTCAAACCCTACCCGGAGAGGACTCGAACTCTAACCTTAGGTTGGTCACATATTCCCTAACTTAGCCCGCAAGACAGTGCGGGTGGGCTTCTCGTGGGCCTTGTGGAATATTCCAAGGGCTCCTCTTCTTGGGCCATAACCTCGGGCCTGAGATGGGGTTTCCTTACCTGCAGGGTCCAGGATCCATATCTTCGTCAGTAGCCCCCTAGCGTTTGCTCGAGTGGGATTTTTCCAGTCGAGTAGACGGTCAAACCTTTCTTGGTCTTTCTTTCTTGTGGATAACCAACTTGGCTGTTTCCCTGTTTAGAGGGCGAGTACCCTGTGCATTGAGTTTTTATACTCAAGTATCGAGCAATACAAGTGCCTGTTTTTATGGCTTTTATCGCAGAAGGATGTGGCGCAGCAGCTTGGCTCTCCCGAAAGATCAGGGTCAATTAATTGCGACTAGGGTAAAAACAGTTCTGGCCTACACAGATTCGAGACCTCCGACTCGAACCCGATAAGGTGTTTGTTGTGACTGGGACGTTGTGGTCTTATCGAGTCGAACTTAACCTATGGGGGTACCCGGCGCGTCCGCTAGGATTTTTCTTCGTGTTGTTGACACAGAATCATACCGGAGGACGCAGCTTGAGTGCGATTCCAGACCCTCAAGAGAGATCTTTCGGGTCTTACCTTCATATTCGAATAATACGGCATCCGGATGTTCCTAGTCGGCCGAACAATCCAGGTTTTTATGATGTAAGAATATCATGTAAGTGAAAAAAGGTAGGTTCTGCCTAGTCGTGTATTTTTTTGGATTAGTAGTTCTTTCATCCATACGAAAGAGTTTTCGTGTTAGGAATTTTGTGCCCATATGAAAGAGTTTTCATGTTTGGGATGCTGCACCCATAGGAAAGAGTTTTCGTGTGCAAGGTATCTTTCTCTTGTTTAAAGAGGTCTTGCTCCATGATTTGTTCATGAAAGAGTTGTTTCTATTCGAAGGAGTTTTGTTCATACGAAGTTATTTTCGCGTTTGAACTTTCCATTCGGAACTTTCTTTGTCTTGATGCTGCACGCTATGACGTCATGGCGCACTTTTCTCCTCCCGATGGGACGTGACGGAGTGCGAGCAGATGGGTTGGCCCACATGGTCAGCTTTTTGACCGGGAAACGAGACGTCGTTCCCGGTTTTCACGCAAACCGTGCAGTAAATGCGCACGATCTTCTGTTGAGATCGTGGCAGGAAACAGCGTTCACCGCCTCCTCGTTTCATCTTCACACGTGGTGGCGGCGATGAGCAACACGTGGGGCATCGAATGGCCAGGATTGATTCGTTTCGTGTATAAGTACGGTTCTTTGTGCTGCGGTAAAACTTTCCCAGCCTTCGTCTTCCAATCCATCTTCCTCCTCGCGCTCGTCTTCTTCCTCTCCTCAAGCTCGTGCTGATAGTCATGGCCGGCGGAAAGAAACGTGGTGCTGCTGTTTCCGCATCCGGGGAAGCCTCAGCGCAACCTGCGCCGCGCTCGGGCGACTGGAGGTCGCCTAACACCACGGCGAAGAGCATCAAGGAGATGCCGCGGGAAGGATTTTTGCCGGCGGAGTCCGAGAAACGGGTGCGCCTCGGCAAGAAGGAGGAGGTACCCAACCCGCAAGCGAACGAACGCGTGGTTTTGCGGACCACGTGTCGCGCGGTCTCTCTTTCCTCCTCCATCCATTTCTTCTCGGGTTGCTGTATGTCTATGGCATACAGCTCCACGATCTCCATCCGAATGCGGTGCATCACATATCGTGCTTCATCGTTTTCTGCGAATGCTTCCTAGGCATTCACCCACACTGGGGGCTCTGGAAGGCCCTCTTCAAAGTTCGGATCTTCCGCGAGAGATCGCGGGTAGACTACGAGCCCGGCGAGCCGCTACGCACGGGTGGCTTCGGGATCCAAGCGCGATTGGAGTCCAACTACTTCAGCAAGCACTTCATCGACTCCGCCCAGGGATGGAGGAAAAAATGGTTCTACGTCATCGACAACAGCTCGGATGGGATTCAGGAATTCCATCCGTTCGCTGTTTTGAAGAAGAGGAAGTCCTGGGCGCACAAGTTGTCGACTGAAGAAACCGAGGTCGTCACGCCGCTACTCGCCAGGGTGGCCGCCCTTCGCGACCAGAGTGCTGGAGTCGTCTTAAATGGGTTGCACCTGGCGGCCGTCTTCCTCAAGCGCAGGATCCAGCCTCTGCAGCTCAGGCCTTCTACGATGTGGGAGTACCAAGGCTCTGAGGATCCTAGCCGAGTGAGTCGCGAGGAGCTCTTGAACGCCGAGTTCGAGAAGAAGATCGCGACCATCACTAGCCTTCGACGCGTCGAGGCCTCCGCCAGCCGAGGTGAGTTTGTTCTTCTTCTCTTATTTTATTTTCTTGCTCGTTCTGAGTTTTAGTCGATTGAATTTTCCCTTGCTTTCTTATGGCTTCTTTGTAGAGCTTATCCGTGGCTAACTGCTACCCCCCATTTTCTGGAGGGGAAGCCTCGGATTTATTGGCGAGTAACCTGGACGGCCCTGCCGATACCAGCGCTGCCAATGCTTCTTCGAGCTCCGAGCACGATTCTTTGGATGGTGCAGAGGGCTCGAATGGCGGTCTCCTTCCCCGCAAGCGTCGTCGAGTGGAGGATGACGAGGCTACCTCCAAAGATAACTCCTTGGAGGACTCGCCCGGGAAGAATCCCATCTCTGCGACTCCGCTGCGCTCACTCGCCCCTCCTTCCTCGTTCCCAGTGATCCAAACCGCCTGGAATGCGGATATGCTAGATGAGGATGAAGATGATTAGTAAGTTTTTCTCCTCATTCTTAGTCGAACGTTTTCCTTTGCATCTATGTTGACGCTTTGTCTTTTGTTGCAGCTTGCAGACCATCATTCCTCACAGGTACGCCTCTTCCCTTCCTCCCGAAAAGGAGGAATAAAGCAGGAGCTGCGGGTGAGACTCCCACTGCTGGCACCGTCCAGAATTCGCCCAGCGCAGCCCCCAATGTGGCGACTACGGAACATGAAGTTCCTAGTTTTGCTGCCGGGGCTTCATCTTCAAAGGAGGTGACGGGTAGTTCCGCAGATCCCCTCTCCCGTGCCAAGGGCCAGGTAAATTCTGTTACTTGCTTTTAACTTGTTATCGGGTGCACGGCAGTGCTCCCGATGGGAGTAGCCCCCGAGGCTGTAGTCGATCGCATGTGATCGGCTACAGGCTCAAAGACTGTCTTTTCCTTCTTCTTGTTTTTATCGGGTGCACGGCAGTGCTCCCGATGGCAGTAGCCCCCGAGGCTTTACTCGATTGATCGCAATCGGGTATAGGCTCCAATTTTTCTCTTCTAATTCTTCTATCTCTGTATTCTTTGCAGTCGCTCGTTGACTCCCTTGCGGCGATTGGCCGCCGCGTTGTTTTTGCTGAGTCTGAGTGCGGGACGCTTCGAGCAGACCGTAGTCGACTCACCTCCGAAAACGAGCTTCTTTGAAGTAAGTTTTATCATCTTTTCTTGTTTCCATGCTTTCATCAATTCTTTGCTTCTGACAAATGTCGCTATGCAGCTCAACTTGAGTTTTCGAAGGCCGAGAAGGATAGTATTTCGGATCGGGCAACAGCTTAGGAGGCTGAACTGGCGGCCACTCGACGAGAACTTGAAGCTTCCCGCATGCGATCGGAGGATCTTGAAGGAAAGCTTGCGGATGCCAAGAATGCTTTGAAGAGCTTGGAGGATGCTGGCAATAAGGCGGATGCTGACCTTGTCACTTTCCTTCGTCCTCTCGCCGAGCGCTTTGCGGGTAGGTTATTTTGGCTCTTGCAGTTTCGTCTTCTGTCCTGGTGGATTTTCTGAGTCTTGACGTTCTTTTATTTGTAGGTCTTCTGGGCGTTCCTCTGGAAATTCCCGGAGTCCAGCGGATAGACGTGCTGACTGATACCCTCGCTCAACTCAAGAGGCACGCCGAAGGAGTTTGCTCCCTGGTTGGCAATGACACACAAGTGTTGACGCAGCTGCACGGTCGCCTCCTCGTCAATGCTACATCTCCACCCGCGCTAGGTGACCTGCTGAAGATTTTCTCGGAGAGCAATCTCCTGGATGCCTACGCACTCGCTCAGTCGGAGTCTGGAGCAAAGACAGCTATCCAGTTCGCACTGGCGCATGGAGTTAGTGGCTTGGAGGAGGCCTATTCAGATCTCCCAGTCGATCCATCCACGGGCAAAAAGGTACGGCTCAGTCGTTTTGGCGAGCCAGCCGCCATCCTTGCTCGGAAGTTGTCTGAGCTGTTTGCTCGACTTAAGGGAGGGACGACTGCCGCGAGTGGGAGCACCACTGTAGCTTCTTAGTCTTGTTTTTCTTTTGCTTTACCAGCTTGATTGTACTGAACCTTGGGATGTACTCCCGTATTTTCACTGTCTTTAATCGAAGTGTTCTTCTGAAAAATGCTTCCTGCAGTTGTATATTTTCTCCCGATGGGAGTAGCCCCCGAGCACTCGTCAAATGTGCGACTAGAGATACTTCGAATAGGGAATCTTACTTCTTTCCTTGTATTCTTCCAGGCTGTTGGGGTTGCGGCAGAACCTTCAAGTGGACGCGCTACTCCAGCAAATCCTCTTGTTGCCGCTGTTGGGACCTATGCGGGTCTTCGTGATAGGGTCCAGGAGGGTGAGCGCAAGTTGAAAGCTTTGTGCGGGGTAGCCGATGTGGCGAAGTCCAAGCAGAAACTGGCGATTGAGCGTGAACAGTTTCTGATGGATGAGTTAGCTTCTGTCGCTAGGGACTTTCTGTGTAAGTAATATAGCCCCCGTGTCTTCTTCGTCTTGTTTCCTTCTCTGATCATGCATGTTTTCTCTTCAGTTGTTAAGCCGGATGATAGGGAGGAAAAACAGTGGGTAGAAAACCACATTCATCAAGAAGCTGGTAGCTCAAAGCCTCATGCGAATAATTTTTGGTCTGATCGTAGTCGAGGCTTTGTGCTGGCTACTTTGAAGTTCCGTGTCATCCAGGCGAAAATTCTCGTGAGTTCTTTTCACGAGGTCTTGGTCGCGATGAACGATGCGTTCTATCCGCTGGAAAGGGGTCCTGAAGACTGGAGCTATCTCCTCAGGTTGTTCGGGCGAGAGGGAGAGATTCGCAAGTGTGTGCGCAATCAGATGACTTGCGGCGTGGTGGTGGCTCTCTCCTTTGTCCGGATATGGCATCCTGAGATAAATTTTAACTCCGTAGCTAGGCTTCCAGATGGCCCAATCGATGATATTTCTCCGTACTATGATGCTGTTCGTCCTACAGCGGAGAAAATCATTCGACTAACCTCTGAGGAAGTAGATAGAGTGTTAGCGACTGAGAATGCTCAGCGCCATGATTGATTGTTGGATGTGTACATCCTATAATGCTGTATAGTTTGCAAAAACTGTTGTTACCTTGTATTTATAAATTTTCTTGTGATGCTTAGTTGTAGGCGTAGCCCCCGTGTGTTTATGGGGTGTGTACCTGTAACTATTTAGCATGTAAGAATGAATAATCTTCGAGTAAATATGGTTGAGAAACCATGTATTTTATTGCGATGACTGAGAAGTCATGTATTCGAGCTACAAGAGTGGCTAGTATAGCCTTATTTGTTGTGAGAACAAGTAAATCTAGGGATAAAATTTGCGGAGGTGTGCAATATTCCAAGGGTTGGAATAGATTCCTCCAGTCGATGGATTCTTCAGCCTGTAGGCTCCGCCTGGGATGACTTCGTGTATGATGAAGGGTCCTTCCCATGATGGCTCGAGCTTGTGTCCTTCCTTCTGCTTGAGTCGCAGCACTAGATCTCCAACCGCGAATGCTCTGTGGCGTATGCGGCGACTATGATAGTTTCGCAGTGATTGTTGGTATACTGCGGATCTTGCGATTGCAATGTCACGCATCTCATCGAGTGCGTCCATATCTTCCGCGAGTGCCTTGTTGGAGGCTTCTTCGCTGTAAGCCACAACTCGTGGGGCGCTGAATCTAACATCCTCGGGAAGGACCGCTTCTGCCCCGTATACCATGAAAAATGGTGTATAGTCTGTGGATCGATTTGGAGTTGTGCGGAGGCTCCATAGTACGGAGGGTAGCTCTTCGGCCCAATGTCCTGCTGCTGGGTGTAGACGATCGAGTAGACGTTTCTTGATGCCAGCTGAAACTAAGCCGTTGGATCTTTCGACCTGTCCGTTCGTTTGCGGGTGGGCAACTGAAGCAAACTTGAAGTTGATGCCCTTTTCCTCGCAGAACTGTTGTGTTTCCTTTGCTGTGAAGTTTGTACCATTGTCTGTAGTGATGTCGTGTGGTACCCCGAATCTGCATACAATGGAATCAAGGAACTTGACTGCGCATTGGGCGCTAGCCGAAGTTACTGGCATGGCCTCGATCCATTTGGTAAATTTGTCGACTGCGTCCAGCAAGTGTGTATATCCACCTGGCGTGGACTTGCGTAGTGGTCCTACCATGTCCAACCCCCATTGTGAAAAGGGCCAGGCGATGGGTATCATGTGCAATTCCGTAGCAGGTGCATGTGGTCTTGGTGCGAATCGCTGGCAAGCATCGCATCTTTCGACCAGCTCTTTTGCATCGGTGGCTGCCGTGAGCCAGTAAAATCCTGCTCGGAAGGCTTTTCCCATAATTGTTTTCCAGCTAGCGTGATGTCCACAGTCTCCTTGGTGAATGTCCTGGAGTAATTCCTTGCCATCTTCGGGTGCGATGCAGCGCTGAAGTATACCCGAGATGCTTTGCTTGTATAATTCCACGTTGACTATCCGGAAGGATTTGCTGCGTCTGATTATCTGTCGAGCCTCGCGAGGATCGGCCGGGAGCTGTCTTGTGGATCGGGGGAAACCCGCGCCTCCCCGCACCACCTCCGGCCACGCTCAACCCGCCGCCTCGCACCGCGCCAGGCAAGAGGTTCCGCCGGTGCGTGCGGAAGGAGGAGGCGACGTGGCACTGGGAGCACGCCACGCCGGTCTTCTGGCCGGACGTCCACCTCCCAGACGGCTGGCACCTCAACCTGTAGCAGATCCCGGTGCCGCAGGTCCCGACCAACGAAGGCGCTCGCGAGGAGATAGCTCGCCGCCGCGCGCTCCTGCAGGCCCACCTCCTCAGGGACCCCGCCTACACGCGGAACTCCCCGAACTGGAACGTGTGGTTCCAGCAGTAGCACGACCAGCACCGCCGCTCCTACTTCGCTACGCCCCCGGAGGAAAACGCCGACACGTACCCAGCACCGCCGCCCGGCAGCGAGCCGGAGCTGTGGTTCGAGGAGGACATCCTCAACGACGAGGAGGACCCCGAGCTGACGCCGCTATGGAGGCCACCTACGAGGCCTCCCGCCGCTCCCTCGTCGAGGACGAGATTAAGCGCTGGGAGCAGGTCCTCGCCTGCGCGGCCGGCGGCGTGGCTGACGACGCCAACACGGCCACGATGCCGCCCCCTCCATCGCTGGCGTCGTGGTGTCAAGCGATGATCGCCGAGAGGGAGACGGCGACGGACCAGGGCGCTCCACATCCGCTGCCCCCTGGCCTCGAGTACGGCATGAGCTGGGCCTAGACCGGCGGCGAATGGTCGCCGGAGGATCTGCCGCCGCCAGAGGAGCTGCCGCCGCCACCGGAGGGCACGCCCCCGATGCCTCCGCAGCCGCCACCGGCGGGCGCTCCCTAGCTGCCTGCACACCTGTGGGTCCAGCCTCCCTACCACTGCATCTCCTCCGACGAGGAGGACTAGGCCGACGCCGGCGCGCCCCCGGCCAACTAGTAACTAGGTTTGCTACCCCCCCCCCCAAGAAACTGCCGGCCGCCTGTGGCCGCGCCGCCGTCCCAATGTAAGCACCGGTCTTCGGACCTTTTTATATATGACTGCATTCGCTCCCGTCCCAACTCGTCCCCGGACAATCTATGGCCTAATTCATCCCCGCCGGTGGAGCCAGCGCCGGCGGGATCTTCGTATCCATCCCCGCCGCCGGCAGGGCTTCGCCTAAGCTAGTCCGCTTGGTCCCGGGTGGTTGCTCGGCCTGGAGAGAGGGATTGGATATTTATACAAATGGGCCTCTAGTCCCGGCCCGTGCAACCAACTGGGACTAGAGGTATCCCCTTTGGTCCCGGTTGGTGGCACGGGCCGGGACCAAACGTATTTCCAAATTTGGTTCCACCCTGCGCGCCCAAATGTTTTAGCGCCAAAATTTGAAAATTGTTTAAATATGCACATGAATAACTTCTATATACTTTCGAATTTGACAAAAATTTCAACATGAAAAGTGCTTGAATTTGCATAACTAATTTAAATCCATTTTTTGTTTAACTAAATAATTATTCTAACTATTCAAACTATTAGCTATTTTACTATTTGCATATAATTTGAATATAAATATCTTATATTGTTTTAAAATTAGTAACAATTACATTAATAGCAACATAAATTAACAGACTCCTTGTCTCACTGGCCGTAGAGTGTTTACGTACAAAACCACAAATCAGTTTCTAGAGTTTTTCGGTTTGCGTCTTCTTCTTCTGTGTCACTTTGTTCGGATTTCGCCCCAACCATGAACAATTTTCATCATTTATTTTGTTTTCTATATTTTCCTTAATGATTCCTATTGTTTTCATTTTGTTTTATCTTGTATTATTTATGTTTTCTCTTGTGATCTTCCGAGGGAGTCCAGAGCATACAAGGCATCCGGATGATTTGTATTCCGTCGATGAACCTTAAGGGGGATGTAGAACAAAACAATAGGAAACGCCATCATACAGCCCGACCGTGGCTATTGAGTGCATATATGCATATCAAAAGAACGGTCGGACGTATGATGGCGAATCCGGATGATTTGTATTTGGTCGATGTACTGAATGATGTATCAAACCTTCAAGGGGGGATGTAGAACACAACAATCGGTATCGCCAGCCTAAAGCCCTGCCGTGGCTACTGAGTGCATATATGCATACCGAATGCACGACAGGACTTATGCTCTGTTTTCAAGCGGGGGGTCGGGGATAAAGGGGAAATATGTGCCGTCCGTGGCGCTCCTTCCGGATGCGCGGCTGCACACAGGGCTGGTTACAGCGGCCCTGTGTGCAGCGCACATCCCAATGGACGAGACGAAGGAGAGAGAAACATAAAAGTGGGTGGGTGTGCCGCTGGTAGGGATAATAATGAAGTCAGGCTGGTCATAGTTGTCAGCTTTTGACCGGTCAATACAAATTATTGGTCAAACAGAACTATGATCATGTATTCCACGTTTATTATTACACATCACAAACAACATCCCTATCTAGTCTTCTGAATTTTCTTCATGTAGAGATGGTCCATGAACCCTTGTCCTTTAATTATGATCGCTTCGGCCGTAACCATGGAGCATCTTCATTATTTAACGGGATGGTGGGGTCAGCTTTCACTGTGAAGGCTGGCATTTCAACAAACTTATTATAATCTTCTGACATGTCGGTCGTGTCCTCGATTCCCACGATGTTTCTTTTCCCTGAAAGAACTATGTGACGCTTCGGCTCATCATATGATGTATACGTTTGCTTATTTTTTTTCTTTTTTCGGTCTGGAGGACATGTCCTTCACATAGAAGACCTGAGCCACATCATTGGCTAGGACGAATGGTTCTTCATTGTAACCAATATTGTTGAGATCCACTATTGTCATTCCGTAAAGCAGGTCTGCCTTTACCGCTTCTCCATTCAGGTTGACCCATTTGCACTTGAACAAAGGGACCTTAAAAGAAGGTCCATAGTCAAGTTCCCATATCTCCTCTATGTAACCATAGTATGTGTCATTTTTTTCATTCTCGTTTGTTGTATCAAAGCGGACACCACTGTTTTGGTTGGTGCTCTTCTTATCTTGGGAGATCGTGTAAAATGTATTCCCATTTATCTCGTACCCTTGAAAACTCCCAATAGTCGAAGATGGTGACCCTACAAAGATGTACAGCTGATCTTCAACAGTGGTGTCATTTATAAGATGTGTTTGCAACCAACTACCAAAAGTCTCCATGTGTTTGCGTTTAATCCATGAGTCATCCTTCCACGGGTTTGTAGAGCGTACAATATTCTTGTGTTCCTCGAGATACGTAGCCGCGAACATAGAATTTTGTAGAACTGTGTAGTGTGCTTTGGTGAAAGAATGCCCGTCATGCCGCGATTCAGGAACACCAATCGTCTTAAGGTCAGGAATAAAGTCAACACATAACCCAATGACCTCCTCTGTTCCATAGCCCTTCGAGATGCTTCCTTCTGGCCTAGCACGGTTATGAACATATTTCTTCAAGACTCCCATGAACCTCTCAAAGGGGAACATATTGTGTAGAAATACCGGACCGAGAATATGAATCTCTTCACATAGGTGAACCAGGAGATGAGTCATAATGTTTAAGAAGAATGGTGGGAACACCAACTCAAAACTAACAAGACACTGGACCACATCCCTCTGTAATCTTGCCAGAATTTCTGGATCGATTACCTTATGAGATATTCCGTTCAGGAATGCACATAGCTTCACAATGGGTACTCGAACATTTTCCGGTACAAGCCCCCTCAATGCAATCGGAAGCAACTGCGTCATAATCACGTGGCAGTCATGAGACTTCAGGTTTTGGAATTATTTCTCTGCCATGTTTATTATCCCCTTTATATTCGACAAGAAGCCAGACGGAACCTTGATACTGTAAAGGACTTCAAAAAATATTTCCTTCTCTGCTTTAGTAAGAGCGTAGCTTCTTAAGTAATGGCGCCATATATCCGTGTGCTTGTTGCTTGGGTCTTTCATACGTTGCTGGTCCTCCCGTGCTTTTGGCGTATCTTTTGACTTCCCATACACGCCTACGAAACATAACAGGTTGACGCAGAGATTCTTTGTCACGTGCATCACGTCGATCGAAGACCGGACCTCTAAAACTTTCCAATAGGGTAGCTCCCAAAATATAGACTTCTTTTTCCAAATGGGTGCGCACTTATCAGGGCCGTTCGGAACTGGTTGGCTGCCATCACTCTTACCAAAGATTACTTTTAGGTCCTTGACCATATCGAATAAATCATTACCACTACGGAGCTCAGGCTTCTTCCGGTTATCTGCCTCACCTCTGAAATGCTTCCCTCCTTTCTTTCTTACGGGATGCTTGATCGGAAGAAATCTACGATGCCCCAGGTATACAACCTTTTTGCATTTATCCAAATAAACACTGTCAGTCTTATCTAAACAGTGTGTGCATGCATTGTATCCCTTGTTTGTATGTCCGGAAATGTTACTAAGAGCGGGCCAATCATTGATGGTTACGAAAAGCAACGCCCGTAGGTCAAATGGCTTTTGTTCGTTCTCATCCCACACACGTACACCTGGTTTGCCCCACAATTGTAAGAGTTCTTCCACTAATGGCCTTAGATACACATCAATGTCGTTGCCAGGTTGCCTTGGGCCTTGGATGAGAACTGGCATCATAATGAACTTGCGCTTCATGCACAACCAAGGAGGAAGGTTGTACATACATAGAGTTACGGGCCAGTGCTATGGGTGGAGCTATGGTCCCCAAAAGGATTAAAGCCATATGTACTTAGACCAAACCATAAGTTTCTCGCCTCTCCTGTAAAGTCCGGGAAGTCTCTCTCGATGTTTCTCCACTGCGATCCATCGGCGGGGTGTCTCAACTTTCCGTCTTTCTTACGGTCATATTTGTTCCATCGCAACAACCTAGCATGCTCTTTGTTTCTAAACAGACGTTTAAACCGTGGTATTATAGGAGCATACCACATCACCTTAGCAGGAACCCTCTTACGGGGGGGGGGGGGGGGGCTCGCCGTCAACATCACCAGGGTCATCTGCTCTGATCACCGCAGTGCAGTGCATACCAGACATTCATCCAAATTCTCGTACTTCTCACCGCGGTAGATCGAGGATGCAGTCATTAATGCATGCATGTATCTTCTGCACATGTAATCCTAGAGGGCAGAGAGTTTTCTTTGCTTCGTACGTACTCTCAGGCAATTCGTTATCCTTTGGAAGTTTTGGCTTCATTAGTTGAAGTAAACTCTCAAATGCCTTGTCAGTCACTCCATTATGTGACTTCCATTTCAGCAACTCCAGTGTGGTACCGAGCTTTGTGCTACCATCTTCGCATATTGGGTACAACAACTTTTTGTGATCCTGTAACATGTTCTCCAGCTTCAACCTCTCCAATTTACTTTCATAGTCTTCCCTTGCATCAGCAATAACTTGGCCAAGATCATCATCAGGCTCTTCTGATGCCTGTTCTTGATCACCTCCTTCTTCTGCATTGTCTTCCATTGCAGTATCACCGTATTCAGGGAACAAAGGATCTTCTTCTTCTTCATCATCGTCTTCCATCACAACCCCTCTTTCTCCATGCTTGGTCTAGCAATTATAGCTGGGCATGAAACCTCTCCGAAGTAGGTGGCCATGAAGGATTCTTTCGGAAGAGTGCTCCCTGACGTTCCGACAATCAACACATGGGCAACACATAAAGCCATTATCTTTGTTCGCCTGAGCTACAACAAGAAATGCATTCAGGCCTGCCATATACTCGGAAGTGCGTCGGTCACCGTACATCCATCGATGTCGTGCATCCATTTGCATCGTATAATTAAGTTTATGAAAATACATTACAATAACATATCAATAGAGAAATGGCCACAGTACATCGACAAATATTACTTTTTTTTGTATCAGTTACAGATGACAAAGATAAGTTTGTTAACCATGGTCGAAGATACCATTTTCAATGAGCTTATGTGTGGCTCGGGAATTTCGTCGAATACCTCGTGTGCACAGTAAAATAAAACGCACTAACACCCACCTCTCTCACACCTCCAAGCAAAAAAAAAGATGGAAGGGGGGGCTGGGGCAGTATATATAGGGAAGGGGGAAAATTGGTCCCGGTTTGTGGAATGAACCGGGACCAATGCCCATGCGCGTGCCACGTGGCCTCTGGCTAGGCATTGGTCCCGGTTCATGCCACAAACCGGGACCAATGTCTCCCCACGAACCGGGGCCAATGCCCCCAGGCGATTTCTATTGCCCCGGGCGCACAAACCGGATTCAATGCATAGCATTTGTCCCGGATTTTGTTGCAACAGGGACAGGTGCCCCCTGGCCCCCTGGACAAAAGGGGTTGTTTCCACTAGTGTTTCCGTCTGTTTACCTTGTATTTTCAGGTCATTTTTGTTAAAATATATTGTTAGCTGTTTAAAATACCTAACTATAGAGTTTAAGTTAGAGATAGATTCTAATTGTACCTTGCCGTACAAGTTGTAAACTCTCCTGATCAATATAAAGGACATACGGCCGGCCTCTGTTTGAGCTGCGCCAATTGCCCCCAAACCTCTCTGTTACGGTTTCTTTACATGGTATCAGAGCGAGATTGGATCTGAATCTCCACGCCTCCAAAATGTCGTCCGCCAACTCCTCCTCTTCCTCAGGTAGCTCTACCAAGAAAGGCATCTTCTCCTCTGGAGGGAACTTCACCGCGGGCACCGCCTCGGCTGGTGGCCCGTACAACTTCTCCAACGTCAATCTCATCAGCCTCAACCACGACAACTATCTGCTCTGGCGCGTGCAGATGGTGTCGGTGCTCAAGAGTCAGCTCCTCATGGGCTACATCAACGGGCTGCTGCCATGCCCGCCTTAGCTCATCAAGAATCCTCAGGCGAGCGAAGCCAATGCGCCCGAAGAGATCCCCAACCCGGCATACCAGAGGTGGATGCAGCAGGATCAGGCGATCCTCAGCACCATCCTCACCAACGCGTCAGAGGGTGTTGTCGCCATGCTCAAGTCCGTGATCACCTCCCAACAAGCATGGACAATCCTGGAGAACAGCTTCGCCGCGCAGTCGACTGCACACTCCATGCAGCTTCGGTTCAAGCTCTCCACCACCAAGAAGGCCGACACGCTCGCCTCCATTGGCAAACCCTTCACGGACGAGGAACTTGTCTCCTATCTTCTCGCAGGTCTTGACGGGGACTATGACGCCCTAGTCGAGGTGGTGACGGCGTGTGAGACGCCAATGCCACTCCACGATCTCTACGCGCAGATGCTCAGCGCAGAGAACCGTATCGAGTCGCGCAAGGCAGAGTTCGACACCAACAACTACTCCGCCAATCTCTCCATCAACTGTAGAGCGCATGCCGGTGGTGGCAAGTTCTACCGGCCAGACGACCAGTTGATGCCTCCGATCAAGCCGCCCACCACTCAGGGCCAGTATGGACGTCCTCCATCTCCGTCGCCCTTCAACAACCTTGGTGGCAACAGCTTCAAATCGCAGCCTCAAAGTGGCGGCGGGAACTCATCTGGCGGCGGTGGCAACCGCCCAATCTGCCAGCTCTGTGGCAAGGTGGGCCACATAGCGTCCAGGTGTTTCAAGCGCTTTAAGAAGGACTTCTTGGGTGCGGCGTCGGCATCGTACGCCATCGACACGGCGCACGGACGGACTCCCTCATACCCCATCGACCCCGCCTGGTACACCGACACGGGAGCCACTGACCACCTCACCAACAATCTCGACAAGCTGTTTGTGAAGGAGTTCTACCGCGGCAACGACCACGTCCACACCGCAAACGATGCAGGTATGTGTATCCATCATATTGGCCAAGGCATTCTCCCCACTCCCTCTAATCCCTTACGTCTAAAAGATGTTTTGCATGTTCCCGCTGTCACTCGCAATCTCCTTTCCGTTAAGAAACTTACACATGATAATCCCGTGTTTGTTGAATTTCACCCACGTGATTTGTTGGACACTCGGGAAATTCTGCTTAGAGGGAGGTGTCGTAGTGGTCTCTGCCCTTTGGAGCCACCCATTATCAAGCAAGCGTTTGGCAGTATTCGCGTGTCTCAAGACCAATGGCATTGTCGTCTAGGCCATCCTGCTTCACAGGTGGTTCAGCATGTTCTTCATCATAGGGATCTTCCATCGGAGTCTAGCAAAAATAAAGCAGTTTGTGATGCATGTCAACAAGGCAAAAGTCACCAATTGTCTTTTCCTATTTCTAGTCATGTAATAAAAACTCCCCTTGAGCTTGTCTATTCGGATGTATGGGGTCATACTCAAACTTCTGTTAGTGGACATAAATACTATGTCAGTTTTATCGATGCTTAAAGTCGTTTCACTTGGCTCTATTTACTTAAACAGAAATCAGATGTGTTTCAAGTCTTTCTTCAATTCCAAATCCATGTTGAACGTCTTTTAAATCAGAAATTTTGCATGTCCAAACATACTGGGGTGGCGAATATATGAAACTCAATAAATTCTTTTCTCATATTGGTATCACTCATAGGGTCTCATGTGCTCACACACATCAACAAAACGGCACTGTTGAGCGTAAGCATCGCCATATAGTTGAGACTGGTCTCACCCTCCTTGCTCATGCCTCGGTTCTGTTTAGGTTTTGGAGTGATGCTTTTACCACAACATATTTCTCATCAATCACCTCCCTAGTCGCGTCATTAACATGAAAACTCCCCTAGAACGACTCCTCGGTGAAGTCCCCGATTATACCTTCCTAAAAGTTTTTGGGTGTGCTTGTTGGCCTCAGTTACCTCCTTACAACAATCATAAACTTGAGTTTCGGTCAAAGAAGTGTGTCTGTCTTGGTTACAGCTCACTCCATAAAGGACACATTCCTACAAATCGCGTGTATATTTCACGTGATGTGATATTTCATGAACTTAGTTTTCCTTTTTTCGATAATTCTTTAGCTGAAACTACACGTTCTGTCTCATCATCTCCTGCCCTACCTGGCCAATTTAATGATGCTGCGTATACCCCACTGTTATCTCCTAACCATGGTGCAGGAACAGACAGAGATGTACGACTCTTCGTCGATCCTCGCGATGCAACTCCAGCGATCGACGTGCATGGATCCGCCTCGGGAGACAGCGATCCCATGCAGTTTCCATGCTCGCCTCGCGCTACCGAGTCGCGCGCATGTGACCTGGATGGAGGCCCAGGATCGGCCACTGCCTCCTCCAACCCAGACGGACCTGCCTCGCCTGGGCTGTCTAGAGCTGGGCCGCCCTCCACCAGCACACCTGCATCCGCATCTTCGTCCGCTACTATAACATCCCAAGTATGAAAATCACCTTTACAATGTTTGCTTTTGTTTATTTATGTTTTGCATCATGGCATCTTAATCATTGCAATTGTTTTCCATTTGTTTGCATTTGTTTTCCCTTGTTTTCCATTTGAATTTTCAAACCAAATTCAAATATTTGTTTCATACTTGCTCTGTTACATTTTTTTCCAAATAAAAAGTTCAATCAAAACATCAATTGTTTCCATTAAACTTTAAAGTTTAAACTATCAAATGGTTCATTTTAATAATTCACTTAGTTCAAATTTTATTCAAATTCAATTGCAAACAGCAACCATTTTGAAATTATGAAAATTACCAAAACAAATCAATCACTTGTTTCAAATAAACTTGAATTTAAAACTTTTAAGTTGCTTAAGTCAAATTATTCAATTAATATTAAATTCAATCAAATTTCAAACAAATTGCAAACATCAACTAAATTCAAATTATTTGGAAAACCAAAGTTTGCACTAGGTTGCTGTTACAATAAATAATCAATACAATTTTTCCTAAAAAATTTCTAACTCAAAAACCCTTTCATATCTTTCCTTTTCTTTTTCAGCAAAAAAAAAAGAAACAGAACAGATAAAACAAAAAAATAGCAGAGGGGGAGAGGCAGGCCAGTGGGCTGAGCCCAGCCCACCAGCCAAGGCCTGGTACCCCCTCCCTTCTCCTACCTGTACGGCGCTCATCCGCCGTGTCCACGTCGCTGTACGGCGAGCAGGAATGGCTGCGGCCACCCCTCCTTCCTCCTTTTAACCTGCCCTGAGGGCTCTCCCTGCTAGCCCTAGCTCCTCCACCTCCTTCCCCCTCGCGCTGCGCCACTGATTTCTCCTCTCCCTCTGCACCTGCTCCACCTCTCTGCAACCACCACCGCCATCTCTGAACCTCTCCGATGATCGCCGCCGTTACCATGTGCCTCCTCGCTGGCTAGCCACGGGGATCAGACCACCGTTCTGCCCTCGTCCTCCTCGCGTCCACGGCAGAGCACGGGCACCTCCTGAACGACGCCGCCATCCGTGCCTCTGTCGCCGGCGACGTCCACCACTCCGAGCCTCTGCTTCATCTGCATCGAAGGTGAGCTCCACCTCGATACCTCCATCTCTGCATCTGCTACCCACACACGAGCACACGCACACGACACACACCCGTGCACCATCGGCAGCCACCGCATGCAGCAGCAGCTCGCCGCCGGTGATCGCTGTTTTCCTCTCTGTCAGGTTCAGTGAACGGAAAACTGCAAAGTTCAGTTAACGCCCGGATCTGAACATTATCCTCCTTGCGTTTCCTCCTCTGTCAGCAAACAGCAGACAACGCAGTGGTAGCGCTCCGTGCGTACGCGACCGCGGCCTGAGTTCGATTCCCCGCGGCGCGGAATTAACCCAACCTTTTTGCTTAGCCACGCAAGTGCGCTGGCCCCACCTGCCATAGGCAGTGGTGGCCACGCAGGCAGCCACGCGCGCGCCAGCTGGGCACTGGCCCACAGGCCAGTGACCCAGGGGTCCATCTACCGCGTAGAAAACGTTCTCAGGGGATATTCTGTGAATTCTTTTTCGCAGTTACGCCCCTGAACCAAATCTAACTGTTTTAAAATTACTGTTTAGTCCCTGTTTTAAAAAATACAAATAACTTTTGAATTACAACTACAAATAAAATAAATAAAATATGTATTCTGTACCAAATTGAATTCTCTACCCAAATATAAATTTTGTTTACTGTTTTGAATATTTTAAATTGGTGAAATATTTGAATCCTTGTTGAATTCATTTAATTTTGCAAAATGCATAACTTGAGCATAAAAATTCCAAACTCAACAAATAAAATATGTTTTCCATCCCATTTTTCATGTACTTTGCAAATATAAACTTTGTTTCATGTTTTGAATAATTAAAATTTGTTAAATAATTTAAACCTTGTTTAAATCATTTAAATTTGCTAAATTCATAACTTACTCAAATTAAATTATTTTTGAACATATAAAATATGTTTTCAAACCAGAAAAGTATAAAATTTTCAAATAGGAATTTGGTTTAATGTTTTGAGAAAATAAAAATTCAAATAAATTCATACTTGAATTAAATTCATTTAAACCTTGTTTAAACTTGTTTAATTCATAAGTAATTTATTCTAAATCCTTTTTCAACAAATGAAACATGTATTCCACCTAAAATTTTGTGTACTTTCCAAATATGAACTTTGTTATCTATTTTGAACAATTTAAATTGGTGAAAACAACAAATGCTTGTGTAACACCTTTAAGGAACCAAAATTTCATAACTTAATAAATAAAATTCCAAACTTGGTAAACCTTATTTCAAATTGAACCTATGGTTGTTTTCTTTCTGATTTCCTCATCCATGAATCATGCTAATCCACTTTCACCTATTGGTTAGTTGTAGAACAATTATTTCAACCTTAATTCATGGACCTTTCCATATGCAATCCCATTGCATATGGGTCCATTTAATTGTGTTACCATGTCAGCTATCTTATCCTTGATGCATCAATTAAATGGTCATGCATCATCCCATGTTTGTGCATTATGCCATGTTATTGATTGTTTGTCTCTCTGCGTTGTTTGTTTGCTTCTTCTCGAATAGACGACGACGTTGAGACAGACGATACTTACGACACCCCTTCTGAGGATCTAGCTCAGTACCAGGCTGCTGAGTTTGCAGGCAAGTATTCACTCACATAAACCATTGTGTTCCTTTCCACATTGGATACCGATACTTTCCGTTGTCTATTCTGCTAGACATATGAATCGTTGCTTGTGTTCGATCATATCACATGTTATCCTTTAACCCTGATATAGCCTCACCTCCACACCTATAACCCCGTTGCTTGTTGCCCGTGTCTTACTAGCATGCTTAGGTTTGTTTTTGCTCGAGTCTGTTATCCGTTACTTTCTGTTACCATATTTTATTTATGTTCTGGGGCTCGATGTTTAAACAATCAACCTGTTAATATTTGAGGTAATGCTAATTTGATGATAAGGCACCGGCAGGAGGCCCGGCGTGGTTTTGAGGCCTGCTAGTGTCGACCCTAATTAGGAAAAGGGTCTTGTCTACTGATCCATGATGAGCGCACTATCCGCATGTGGGAAGCGTGTATGGGCGCCCCCCTCAATTTGATTCGATTTGCATCTCGTCCAAATCGCCTCATTTAGTTCGGGTTTTCCATTTGCCGCATGCATATGTATTTTGCGAACCCAGGCCAGGGTGGAACTTTTGTAGTCGGCATTTAGGGAGACACGTTCTTAGAGTGCTATGAGGGTCCCCTTTTCTTCGTGGGGCTTGATTAGCCGTGCGCTCAATTGCACGGGGTTCCTTGGGCTTGATGCGAAGAAGAGTTGAGTTGTGTTGAGTGCCCCGCTTGGTGGAAGGCATTCCATCTGGCGGGTTATTCTTACGTGTACGGCCAAATTGGTGCACCCCTGCAGGGTAAATCTTCTCGAGAAGCCGTGTTTTCCGCGGTTATGGATGACTTGGTGAAAGTACTGGCTAACAAGTACTCAGAACAACTTACACCTAACTAATGATAACTTGACTAGTAATAGTCTTATTGCCACTATAACTTGAACCATCACTAATCCAACTGTGTGAGTTATCCTCGGATTGCTTCTTTGGATAAGGGGCGAGATCCAGGATGGGTTTGTTTGGGAGTTAGTTATAGTTGGTTACGATACGCTATCTTATCTCCTTTCTGTTAGCAGGAAGTGGTAGTATATCTTTATAGTTGGTTAGTGCAGCCCGCTGCCGCATCTTTTATATCACCCTTTCTTCCGTTGAACCCAAAGCATCTGTGCTTGATGTTGTTTGGTACACTTTGGTGAACTGTGAGTCTTGCTTGCCAGTACGTTTATGTACTGACCCCTTTGGGGCTGTGGTTTCCGCAGACTACGCTTACGAGGATCCCCGTGATGGCTACTACGTGGAGTATGACGAGGCTGCTGACGAGTAGATAGCGGACCCGGGCAGGATCCGAGACTTCGTGGATGGGCTCCGTCTTTTCGTTTCCGACCTCTTAGGCTTATTTGGATCTTGTCTGTACTCAGACATTTTGGATGCTTCCGCTGTGTTGTAATGATGATATGTTGGGAAATGTGTCCTCTGGATGGTTGTATTTGCCATCTCTGCTCTAGTGAGAGCTATTTGCAACTTATTTCTATTTATTTGTGTCCAGAGATCTGTTGTGCTATCATTTTGTTAAACGCCGTTGATGTACCATGTGTGTATGGTATGAAGTACGTCAATGGTAGTATCCTGATTTCAATGGGATGGTTTACGTAGACGATGAACAGTAGGGGTTGGTTGTCACACATACGTGTGTTGGCCTACTCGTAAGAGATGCGGGTGCCGATAAGCCCCGTAATCCAATCAACTACTGTTCAACGGAACTACGACTACTCACCAAACAATACCCATCCAATGTTACCCCCTACTAAGGAAGCAACCCAAGGAAACTCACACGGTGGATTAGGGTGACATTCATTTTGATGGTGGAGGTAATCTATATTACTAGTCAAGTTATCATCGTTAAGTGTAAGTTGTCTGAGTACTTGTTAGCCAGCACTTTCACCAAGTCATCCATAACCGCGGACAACACGGCTTATCGAGAAGATTTAACCCTGCAGGGATGCACCAATTTGGCCGTACACATAAGAATGACCCGCCAGATGGAAAGGCCCTTCCACCAAGCGAGGCACTCAACACAACCCAACTCTTCTTCGCATCAAGCCCAAAGAACCCCGTGCAATTGAGCGCACGGCTAATCAAGCCCCACGAAGAAAAGGGGACCCTCATAGCACTCTAAGAACGAGTCTCCCTAAATGCCGACTACAAAAGTTCCACCCTGGCCTCGGGTTCGCACCTGCATATGCATGCGGCAAATGGAAAACCCGAACTAAATGAGGCGATTTGGACGAGATGCAAATCGAATCAAAGTTGAGGGGGGCGCCCATACTCGCTTCCCACATGCGGTTAGTGCGCTCATCATGGATCAGTAGACAAGACCCTTTTCCTAATTAGGGTCGACACTAGCAGGCCTCAAAACCACGCCGGGCCTCCTGCCGGTGCCTTATCATCAAATTATTATTACCCAAAACATTAACATGTTGTTGATTAAGTAGAAACCCAACTATCAAACTAAACAGGTGATAAGACGGACAACAAGACTTGAGCGCAAACAACACTAAGCATGCAACTACGACACGAGGGCCAACAAGGTAAACAAACAACAGTTAATAGGAAGTGGAAGGAAGGCTATATCATGGCTGCAAGGTAAACATATAATAGGATCGAGACACAAGCATCGAATCATAAGGCTAGCATAAGAACAACGGAAAGAATCGGTAACAAGTGATGAAAGGCAGCCATAGGCAGCAAGTGAGTATACTTGCCCGGAATCCAGCAAGTAGAGGTACATCCGAAGAACTTGTCGTTGCTCACATCATCTCAACGTCCTATCTGCGAAGAAGCAACGAACCTCGACCAAACACCGGATGCAACAATTACTACTACGGCAAAATATCCAGCATGATCACGATATGGATGCATGACAAGTTTAAGGATGCATCAAAGATAAACTAGTTGACATGGTAAACATATTTAAATGGGCCCATATGCAATTTGGATTGCATATGGAAAAGCCCATGAATTAATGTTGAATTAGATGATCTACAAATAACCATCATGTGAAAGTTGATTAGAATGATGCAGGGATGATGAAAACAATAAGAAAACAACAATAGCTTCAATTTGATATGTTATTTACCAAGTTTGGAATTTTATTTATTAAGTTATGAAATTTGGCTTCTTAAATGATTTACAAAAGCATTTGTTGTTTTCACCCATTTTAATTGTTCAAAATAGATAACAAAATCTATATTAGGAAAGAACACAAAATTTTAGATGGAATACATATTTCATTTGTTGAATTTCGATTTTAGAGGAGCAAGTTATTAAATTGACAATTTTAAATGCATTAATTAAAAAATAGTTGTTTTCAGCAATTTAATTTATTCAAAACAGGGAACAAAGTTGATATTTGTAAAGCTTATTAAATTTTGCATGGAAAACATATTTTACATGTTGGAATTGGATTTGAATTGCCCAAGTTATGAATTTTGCAATTTAAAAGGTTTAATTAAAGCATTGAATTATTGCACCACTTTTAATTAGAAAAACAGTAAACAAATTGTATTGAAAAGGTTGAAAACATGTAGCAAATGTTTCACTGAACATTTTGAGCTATTAAACATAATTTTTGGGTTATTATTGAATTTATTATGCAAGTTTTCATAAACATTCTTATTCTGCCCTTTTTAGTAAACAAAGGGAAACATGTTCAAAATTAATTCAATTGTGACCAAATAAAATACCAATGTGTAGAGTTTGTTAAGACAAATTTTTAGAGCCCAAGTTTGCTTAATTGTGGTTCCACTAAGCAATCAAATCACCGTTCATTCCCCGGAATCTCAAATGTTGACTTCCAAGATAAGTAAGGACAATCAAATCCTAATTGGAGGCCACATATTCCTTGCTTCTCTCATGTTGCTGGGAAATTCTGACATTGATGTCATTCTTGGAATGGATTGGTTGAAGGCCAATAAATCAAAAATTGACTGTGCTCAAAAGTCAATAACTCTGTTCCACCCTTCTGGCCAGATAGTCTATTCTCCAAATGAATCAAGTTCCATTCAGCTGTGCAACCTGGATGCAAAACCTCTTCCTTCCATTGAAAATGTTCCGGTGGTTTGTGAATTCCCTGACGTCTTTCCAGAAGAGTTGCCAGGGATGCCTCCGGACAGAGCAGTTGAGTTCGTGATCGAGCTTGAACCAGGTACTGCTCCAATCTCTAAGCATCCATACAAGATAGCTCCTCCTGAACTGAAACTGTTAAAGGAGCAAATCGACATGTACATGGAAAAGGATACATTCAACCTAGTTCCTCGGCTTGGGGTTGCCCAACTCTGTTCGTTGCGAAGAAGGATCACACAAAGAGACTTGTTGTTGACTATCGTCCTCTTAACGAGAAAACCATCAAAAACAAGTATCCAATTCCTCGTATCGATGATCTTTTTGATCAACTTGCTGGAGCCTCAATATTTTCCAAGTTGGACTTGAGAATGGGTTACCATCAAATAAAGATCAGAAAAGAGGATATTCCAAAAACAGCTTTCACCACTCGGTACGGTCTATATGAATACACCGTCATGTCCTTTGGTCTCACAAATGCACCGGCGACATTCTCTCGACTCATGAATTCTGTCTTCCATGAATACCTCGACAAGTTCGTTGTGGTATATCTTGATGACATTCTTGTCTACTCAAAATCCAAGGAAGAGCATGAAGAACATCTTCGTCTCACTCTCATGAAACTTCGCGAGCATCGTCTATATGCCAAGTTCTCCAAATGTGAGTTCTGGATTCCAGAAGTTGCTTACCTTGGTCATATCATCTCTGCCAAGGGCATAGCCATTGATCCAGAAAAGGTTAAGGCAATTGTTGATTGGAAACCTCCAAAGACGGTAAAGCAAGTACGAAGTTTTCTTGGCTTGGCTAGCTATTGCCGTCGTTTCGTCCAAAACTTCTCCAAGATTGCCAAACCTCTCACTGATCTCACAAAGAAGGACAAGAAGTTCGTTTGGTCTCCACAATGTGATGAAAGTTTCAATCTCCTGAAGACTAAACTAACTTCTACACTCGTTCTGGTTGGCCCAAATACTACCAAACCTTTCCAAATATTCTGTGATGCATCTCTCCAAGGTCTAGGTGCAGTTCTTATGCAAGAACGTCAAGTTGTGGCTTATGCTTCACGTCAGTTGAATGCACATGAGCTCAACTATCCCACACATGATATTGAACTTGCAGCAGTTGTGTTTGCCCTCAAGAAATGGAGGCAATACTTGTTGGGTAATCGCACCGAAATCTTTTCCGATCATAAGAGTCTGAAATACATCTTCACTCAACCAGATCTAAACCTCAGGCAAAGGAGATGGATTGAAAAGATTAAAGACTTTGATCTCACCATTTCTTACACTCCAGGCAAGGCTAATGTTATGGCCAATGCTCTCAGTCGCAAGTCGTATTGCAATAATCTCATGATCATGGAAAGCCAACCTCCACTTCATGAAGAATTCTAGAAGCTCAACCTTGGTCTTGTTCCTCAAGGCTATCTTGCGAACTTGACAGCCAGCCCAACTCTCGAGGACAAGATTCGTTATGAACAACTTCGTGATGCTGAAATCAAGAAGATGGTAGAACACATCAAAGAAGGCAAGGAGAAATTTAAGTCCTTCTCAATTGATGACAAGGGAACTGTGTTCTTCGAAGGACGCATTGCAGTTCCTCAAGTTCAAAGTCTCAAAGATGTCATTCTCAAGGAGGCTCATGAAACTCCTCTCTCCATACACCCTGGAAGTACAAAGATGTACCAGGATCTCAAAACACTGTATTGGTGGCCTGGCATGAAACGTGAAATTGCTCAATACGTTTCTGAATGCGACGTTTGTCAACGTGTTAAGGCAGTTCATCAGAAAACAGCCGGTCTTCTCCAACCTCTGAAAATTCCTGAGTGGAAGTGGGACATGATTGAAATGGACTTCGTCACTGGTTTTCCAAAGTCCAAGAGGGGCAACGATACAATCTTCGTTGTCATTGATCGTCTAACTAAAGTAGCTCACTTCCTTGCTGTCAAAGAAACAATCTCAGCTAGCCAGTTAGCAGAGCTCTACACAGCAAAGATTGTTCCTCTTCATGGTGTTCCATTGGAAATAAGCTCAGACCGTGGAAGCATATTCACTTCTCATTTCTGGAAAAACTTTCAAGAAGCATTGGGCACCAAACTTCTGTTCAGCACAGCCTATCACCCTCAGTCTCAAGGGAAAGTCGAAAGAGTCAATCAGATTCTCGAGGATATGCTCAGAGCATGTGGTCTATCCTTTGGCATGAAATGGGAGGAATGCCTTCCATATGCTGAATTCTCCTACAACAACAGCTTCCAGGCAAGCCTAGGCATGGCACCATTTGAAGCTCTCTATGGCCGCAGATGCAGGAGTCCAATCAATTGGTCTGGAGCTGGTGAACGTTCACTCTTAGGCCCTGACATTGTTAAGGAAGCCGAAGAGAAAGTTCGCATCATTCGTGACAATCTCAAGATTGCTCAGTCTCGTCAGAAAAGCTACTATGACAGCAAGCACAGGGATATGATCTATGCACCTGGTGACAAGGCATATCTCCGTGTAACTCCCCTCAGAGGCACTCATCGTTTTGGTGTGAAAGGAAAGCTTGCACCAAGATACATTGGTCCTTTCAACATTCTCTCAAGGCGTGCGGAAAATGCCTATCGTCTTGAACTTCCAGAAAAGCTATCCAAGGTGCACGATGTGTTTCACGTGTCACAGCTCAAGAGGTGTTTCAAAGATCCAGATCATGCAGTTGATCATGATTCCATTGAACTGCAAGAAGATCTATCTTATGAGGAGCACCCTGTTCGAATTCTCGATGAGACCGAGCGTAAGACTCGCAACAAGAGCACCAAGTTCTTGAAAGTGCAGTGGTCTCATCATTCCGATAAAGAGGCAACGTGGGAGACCGAAGAGGATCTTCGCAAGAAGTATCCGGACCTTTTCACTTCTCAGTAGGAATCTCGGGGCGCGATTCCTTCAAGGGGGGGCGTTTTGTAACATCCCAAGTATGAAAATCACCTTTACAATGTTTGCTTTTGTTTATTTATGTTTTGCATCATGGCATCTTAATCATTGCAATTGTTTTCCATTTGTTTGCATTTGTTTTCCCTTGTTTTCCATTTGAATTTTCAAACCAAATTAAAATATTTGTTTCATACTTGCTCTGTTACATTTTTTTCCAAATAAAAAGTTCAATCAAAACATCAATTGTTTCCATTAAACTTTAAAGTTTAAACTATCAAATGGTTCATTTTAATAATTCACTTAATTCAAATTTTATTCAAATTCAATTGCAAACAACAACCATTTTGAAATTATGAAAATTACCAAAACAAATCAATCACTTGTTTCAAATAAACTTGAATTTAAAACTTTTAAGTTGCTTAAGTCAAATTATTCAATTAATATTAAATTCAATCAAATTTCAAACAAATTGCAAACAGCAACTAAATTCAAATTATTTGGAAAACCAAAATTTGCACTAGGTTGCTGTTACAATAAATAATCAATACAATTTTTCCTAAAAGTTTTCCAACTCAAAAACCCTTTCATATCTTTCCTTTTCTTTTTCAGCAAAAAAAAAAAGAAACAGAACAGATAAAACAAAAAAAATAGCAGAGGGGGAGAGGCAGGCCAGTGGGCTGAGCCCAGCCCACCAGCCAAGGCCTGGTACCCCTCCCTTCTCCTACCTGTACGGCGCTCATCCGCCGTGTCCACGTCGCTGTACGGCGAGCAGGAATGGCTGCGGCCACCCCTCCTTCCTCCTTTTAACCTTCCCCGAGGTCTCTCCCTGCTAGCCCTAGCTCCTCCACCTCCTTCCCCCTCGCGCTGCGCCGCCGATTTCTCCTCTCCCTCTGCACCTGCTCCACCTCTCTGCAACCACCACCGCCATCTCTGAACCTCTCCGATGATCGCCGCCGTTACCATGTGCCTCCTCGCTGGCTAGCAACGGGGATCAGACCACCGTTCTGTCCTCGTCCTCCTCGCGTCCACGGCAGAGCACGGGCACCTCCTGAACGACGCCGCCATCTGTGCCTCTGTCGCCGGCGACGTCCACCACCCCGAGCCTCTGCTTCATCTGCATCGAAGGTGAGCTCCACCTCGATACCTCCATCTCTGCATCTGCTACCCACACACTAGCACACGCACACGGCACGCACCCGTGCACCATCGGCAGCCACCGCGTGCAGCAGCAGCTCGCTGCCGGTGATCGCTGTTTTCCTCTCTGTCAGGTTCAGTGAACGGAAAACTGCAAAGTTCAGTTAACGCCCGGATCTGAACATTATCCTCCTTGTGTTTCCTCCTCTGTCAGCAAACAGCAGACAACGCAGTGGTAGCGCTCCGTGCGTACGCGCCCGCGGCCTGAGTTCGATTCCCCGCGGCGCGGAATTAACCCAACCTTTTTGCTTAGCCACGCAAGTGCGCTGGCCCCACCTGCCACAGGCAGTGGTGGCCACGCAGGCAGCCACGCGCGCGCCAGCTTGGCACTGGCCCACAGGCCAGTGACCCAGGGGTCCATCTGCCGCGTAGAAAAGGTTCTCAGGAGCTATTCTGTGAATTCTTTTTCGCAGTTACGCCCCTTGACCAAATCTAACTGTTTTAAAATTACTGTTTAGTCCCTGTTTAAAAAATACAAATAACTTTTGAATTACAACTTAAAATAAAATAAATAAAATATGTATTCTGTACCAAATTGAATTCTCTACCCAAATATAAATTTTGTTTACTGTTTTGAATATTTTAAATTGGTGAAATATTTGAATCCTTGTTGAATTCATTTAATTTTGCAAAATTCATAACTGTAGCATAAAAATTCCAAACTCAACAAATAAAATATGTTTTCCATCCCATTTTTCATGTCCTTTGCAAATATAAACCTTGGTTCATGTTTTGAATAATTAAAATTGGTTAAATAATTTAAACCTTGTTTAAATTATTTAAATTTGCTAAATTCATAACTTACTCAAATTAAATTATTTTTGAACATATAAAATATGTTTTCAAACCAGAAAAGTATAAACTTTTCAAATATGAATTTGGTTTAATGTTTTGAACAAATAAAAATTCAAATAAATTCATACTTGAATTAAATTCATTTAAACCTTGTTTAAACTTGTTTAATTCATAAGTAATTTATTCTAAATCCTTTTTCAACAAATGAAACATGTATTCCACCTAAAATTTTGTGTACTTTCCAAATATGAACTTTGTTATCTATTTTGAACAATTTAAATTGGTGAAAACAACAAATGCTTGTGTAACACCTTTAAGCAACCAAAATTTCATAACTTAATAAATAAAATTCCAAACTTGGTAAACCTTATTTCAAATTGAACCTATGGTTGTTTTCTTTCTGTTTTCCTCATCCATGCATCATGATAATCCACTTTCACCTATTGGTTAGTTGTAGAACAATTATTTCAACCTTAATTCATGGACCTTTCCATATGCAATCCCATTGCATATGGGTCCATTTAATTGTGTTACCATGTCAGCTATCTTATCCTTGATGCATCAATTAAATGGTCATGCATCATCCCATGTTTGTGCATTATGCCATGTTATTGATTGTTTGTCTCTCTCCGGTGTTTGTTTGCTTCTTCTCGAATAGACGACGACGTTGAGACAGACGATACTTACGACACCCCTTCTGAGGATCTAGCTCAGTACCAGGCTGCTGAGTTTGCAGGCAAGTATTCACTCACATGAACCATTGTGTTCCTTTCCACATTGGATACCGATACTTTCCGTTGTCTATTCTGCTAGACATATGAATCGTTGCTTGTGTTCGATCCTATCACATGTTATCCTTTAACCCTGATATAGCCTCACCTCCACACCTATAACCCCGTTGCTTGTTGCCCGTGTCTTACTAGCATGCTTAGGTTTGTTTTTGCTCGAGTCTGTTATCCGTTACTTTCTGTTACCATATTTTATTTATGTTCTGGGGCTCGATGTTTAAACAATCAACCTGTTAATATTTGAGGTAATGCTAATTTGATGATAAGGCACCGGCAGGAGGCCCGGCGTGGTTTTGAGGCCTGCTAGTGTCGACCCTAATTAGGAAAAGGGTCTTGTCTATTGATCCATGATGAGCGCACTATCCGCATGTGGGAAGCGTGTATGGGCGCCCCCCCTCAATTTGATTCGATTCGCATCTCGTCCAAATCGCCTCATTTAGTTCGGGTTTTCCATTTGCCGCATGCATATGTATTTTGCGAACCCAGGCCAGGGTGGAACTTTTGTAGTCGGCATTTAGGGAGACACGTTCTTAGAGTGCTATGAGGGTCCCCTTTTCTCCGTGGGGCTTGATTAGCCGTGCGCTCAATTGCACGGGGTTCTTTGGGCTTGATGCGAAGAAGAGTTGAGTTGTGTTGAGTGCCCCGCTTGGTGGAAGGCATTCCATCTGGCGGGTTATTCTTACGTGTACGGCCAAATTGGTGCACCCCTGCAGGGTAAATCTTCTCGAGAAGCCGTGTTTTCCGCGGTTATGGATGACTTGGTGAAAGTAATGGCTAACAAGTACTCAGAACAACTTACACCTAACTAATGATAACTTGACTAGTAATAGTCTTATTGCCACTATAACTTGAACCATCACTAATCCAACTGTGTGAGTTATCCTCGGATTGCTTCTTTGGATAAGGGGCGGGATCCAGGATGGGTTTGTTTGGGAGTTAGTTATAGTTGGTTACGATACGCTATCTTATCTCCTTTCTGTTAGCCGGAAGTGGTGGTATATCTTTGTAGTTGGTTAGTGCAGCCCGCTGCCGCATCTTTTATATCACCCTTTCTTCCGTTGAACCCAAAGCATCTGTGCTTGATGTTGTTTGGTACACTTTGGTGAACTGTGAGTCTTGCTTGCCAGTACGTTTATGTACTGACCCCTTTGGGGCTGTGGTTTCCGCAGACTACGCTTACGAGGATCCCCGTGATGGCTACTACGTGGAGTATGACGAGGCTGCTGACGAGTAGATAGCGGACCCGGGCAGGATCCGAGACTTCGTGGATGGGCTCCGTCTTTTCGTTTCCGGCCTCTTAGGCCTATTTGGATCTTGTCTGTACTCAGACATTTTCGATGCTTCCGCTGTGTTGTAATGATGATATGTTGGGACATGTGTCCGCTGGATGGTTGTATTTGCTATCTCTGCTCTAGTGAGAGCTATTTGCAACTTATTTCTATTTATTTGTGTCTAGAGATCTGTTGTGCTATCATTTTGTTAAACGCCGTTGACGTACCATGTGTGTATGGTATGAAGTACGTCAATGGTAGTATCCTGATTTCTATGGGATGGTTTACGTAGACGATGAACAGTAGGGGTTGGTTGTCACACATACGTGTGTTGGCCTACTCGTAAGAGATGCGGGTGCCGGTAAGCCCCGTAATCCAATCAACTACTGTTCAACGGAACTGCGAGTATCCTCTAGAAGTCCGGGTGCGACAGCTACTGGGCCAGCTTCACCCGCTGGGCCTCCACCATTGCTGGGGCCAGTAACCCGCCTACGCAACAATATTCGGCGCCCTCTCGACAGGAAAGACGGCACCGTCGCCTGGCTCGCTGCGTGCATGGCACATGCAGCCTCGTCACCAAGTGCAGAACCGCGTGACTACCGAACTGCCCTCTCAATTCCACGCTGGAAAGCAGCGATGGATTCCGAGTTTGATGTATTGCAGAAAAATGAAACATGGCGACTGGTTCCACGTCCTCCTGGTGTCAATATAATTGACTCAAAATGGATCTTTAAAGTGAAGCATCGTGCAGATGGGTCCATTGAGCGGCACAAAGCTCGTCTCGTCGCCTAACGTTTCAAACAACGACATGGTTTGGACTACGACGACACATTCAGCCCAGTGGTAAAACCAACAACCATTCGCCTTCTGTTGTCCCTTGAAGTTTCTCGTGGGTGGCATCTTCGTCAGCTTGATATACAAAATACATTTCTTCATGGTGTTCTTGAGGAAGAAGTGTATATGCGCCAACCACCTGGGTATGAAGACTCAGCCCACCCCAATCACCTATGTCGACTTGATAAGGCCCTATATGGGTTTAAACAGGCACCTCGTGCGTGGCATGCTCGTCTCAGCTCAGTTTTTCGCACAGTTGGGTTTATTGCTTCTACAGCTGACTCGTCCTTGTTCATATTCCTTCATGCCGAGGTAGTCACTTTCCTCCTGGTTTATGTGGATGACATAATTGTCATCAGTTCTTCAGCCTGTGCACCGGATCAACTTATTCGGGATCTAAGAAAAGAGTTTGCAAGGATTTAGGGGCTTTGCATTTTTTATCCTTGGCATTGAGGTGCTTCGATCTTCCAGTGGTGGACTGTCACTCTCGCAATGAAAATACGCCTCAGAGCTTCTCCGACGGTCCGGTATGCTGAAATGCAAACCGACACACACACCCATGTCTGCAACGGACAAACTGTCGGTTCATGATGGGGAACTACTTACTCCTGAAGACTCAACACTCTATCGCAGCATCTTAGGGGGACTGCAATATCTCACAGTCACACGACCCGATCTCTCATATGTGGTCAATCGGGTGTGTCAGTATTTACATGCTCCTCGTGACAGTCATTGGGCGGCCGTTAAGCGTATCTTACGCTATGTTCAGCACACTGTCTCTTGGATTATCTCTCCATCCGGCTAGTGATGAGCTACTGTCAGTATTCTCATATGCTGATTGGGATGGAAATATGGATGATCGGCGATCAACAGGGGGATATGCTATCTTCTTTGGAGGTAACTTGATCGCCTGGAGTGCTCATAAACAGGCCACTGTTTCTCGATCAAGTACTGAATCTGCGTATAAGGCCCTCACAAATGCCACAGCTGAACTTATATGGGTTCAATCTCTTCTTGGTGAGTTAGGCATTCAACAATCCAGAGTTCCAGTGTTGTGGTGTGATAATATTGGCGCCAGCCATCTCTCAGCAAACCCAGTGTTTCATGCCCGCACAAAGCACAATGAAGTGGACTTCCACTTCGTCAGAGAGAGGGTTTCTCAGAAGCAGCTAGAGATCAGATTCATTCCTTCTAATGATCAAGTTGCAGATATCTTTACAAAACCACTTCCGGTTCCTGCTTTTGAGTGGTGTAAGCGCAATCTCAACTTGTTGACTAGTTGAGATTGAGGGAGGGTGTTAAAATATATTGTTAGCTGTTTAAAATACCTAACTATAGAGATTAAGTTAGAGATAGATTATAATTGTACCTTTCCGTACAAGTTGTAAACTCTCCTGATCAATATAAAGCACATACGGTCGGCCTCTGTTTGAGCTGCGCCAATTGCCCCCAAACCTCTCTGTTACGGTTTCTTTACAATTTTGGCATCTGACTTTGCGGGGGAGCTTATCGTCGGGATTTATTTATCTATCTACAATATCCGAATTCCCGAACTGATCTACCGGTCGGCCAGCCCCTTTAGGCATTGTTTGGTACGGGTGTATATTTGGGAATTGGTGCGGATTATCCCGATCTAACCCTAAATCCCCAAAAATCTCTGAAAACCTGTTTGGTACAAGTGTATGAGCAGAGTTTATCCCCACTTTTGCCCAAAATTCCCCCAACCTATATTGTATTTTTCTCCATATCAAATCCAATCCCTCTAGCAAGTGGATTAGGGGGAAGGGATTTGAGGGTTTCGGTGGTGGTGGGGGTTTCACCAAACCCTCTAGGCATTATCCCCACTAATCCCCTAAAATACTCTAGTACCAAACAAGCCTTACGCTACCCATTCTTCCTGGACAACTGAACGATGTTTCCAACGTTTTTCACAGTCACGACTTTTCTGCACTAGTCTAGCCTGGCTGGGATATCGTGAACGTCAACAGCTAATCACCGAAGCCCGTAAACCCATATAATAGTGTAGGTCCTCAGTTATCCTTTTGTGATTAATCAATAAAAGCATGGTCCTTTAAGGTTCCATTTTCCATGCTCATGCAAGCAATCAAACAACCCCTTTTTACTACTCGTGAGTGCATACATGCATCCAAACAGTCGCCACCTGCATCTGGTCGTCAGGATTGATGCAAGCTACCACCAATTATATATGCGCAAAGTCTCGCCAAGTATTTATTTAGTAGCACTTCCTTTTTTTGAGAATAGTAATACTTCCTCTTATTGATATGCACAAACACTCTTATATATCTCCGCTTCTCGGGACTCTCCCTTGCTACAGTGCAACTATACATATGTACATAATTGTGGGGCTTATTTATTTTTCTTATGTTGCACGGTAGCTCAATGCTCCTAGCGAAAGTGTAAAATTACCTAAATGCCAATATGAGTTTTGCTTTGCTTTCTTAGAATGAGTGGCGTCGAGAGAAATGTTAACAGTATGAATGTGATATATATTGTACTCGAAGGGAAAAACATAGGATACACAAGACATTCGGAAAAACACAGGCGAGGAGAACTGAGCTCATTTAATAGTTTAGTCGTGAGTGGTATTATACTTAGTACCAATTTACTTCCCCATCCTTGTATGCACACTACTGACTTATGCAGAATGGATGACACGATAGCCAGCGTCTCAAAGTCACATATAACATGTGGGGTCAAAATTTAAAGTTTTATATATAGGTACACAAGATCTAGATGCATTTATGGGGATATAATTAAATTAACACGCATGATATGGTGATTGATAACATGTTATGCATGGTTATGGAAGACAAAGAAATTTCACCTGCTCAGTCAGCGCATGCAGTAGTTACATGGTAGACCTATTATACGGAACCTACTATAAAGTGATGGATTAAGTAAACCCGTTGTTTGGGTTGTTTGGCCAACTATAAATTAAACTGCTTAGTTTTTGCTCTGAACAATTCAACATGATCAAAGATGTTTCAAGTTGGAACAATAAAAGGAAGGAACATGCTCTCCTATCTCTAACCGACGTCGCCTACCAACTCATCATATAGCTCCAGCTCCTTCATCCCACTCTTCGTCGGCAAGTGGCAGTCCACTCAACAGACATAGTAACATATTTGAGGCTAGGTAAGCTTGTTCTTACGTCCACCTCATCTTATTTATTTGACACAGTGATCTGAGAACTTGTTTGAATCTAATATGCAGTCTAAAGAATGTGTGCAACAAATATTCGTACGAGTTAATGTACTATTTCCGTTATGTCTAGATCTAGCTTGCTTTTATTTCAAATACAAATGATTTTTATCTAAATGGTTATAGTGCGAACGGTAATCGGGCTTCTAGTTTTGCTGCTAGTAATGAAGGTTCAGATACTCAACAAGGTGAACAGTTGATGCTGCTTGTCCAACGAGTAAGTTTACCATCTACTATAACATCATCTCACAAACGGAAAATACATTCACTTCAATACCAAAGAATTTATAATGTACATAATTCACATGGGTAATCGAGAGGGGCCTTCATCAAAGTAGGATTTAAGTGGTTTGCATCCACTGATTTTGGTATTCAATGTGGTGGAACAATGGAGAAAAGAGTATAGTGCACTTCGACAAATATCTCAAGTTGTTAATTGCTCTTCTCAGTACGTATCGCCCCGGGAGCTATGAAACCATATTGGGCTCTAGCTATCTAGCACTTATGCATACAACGTATTATCAAACCATTGAGCTATAAGAACTTGACATCTCACTTCTCCTCTTGCTTTTTCTAATGCTGCACGAGTATATATCTTTGTACACTCATTAGTACGAGTTTTGGATATGTATCGTACAAGTAACAATCGTGTTATATATTTGTGTTAATTTGTACATTAGACTGACCTCTCTCTTATCCCATTTTGTTTCTTCACTTCCCTAGCTTCCAAACACAGTTCTCGCGTTGAATCTTTGGCCGCAGGACAAGATTAGAACAATGGATCCAAGCACATGTTTGAGAATGAGCGGTGTCGGGACAACTGAATTAGCCTGAGTGAATTGTCGTACTGAATTAGTCTGAGTGAATTGTTTAACTATACTGTATTACTGATTGGCATGGTCCTGGTTATCAAGTAGTATTTCCCTTTTGTCGAAAATTGTCCTATCTTATACGGTGCATTATATTTTGTAAGTTTGTGCTCAAATATCTCGGAGCTCATCCTAGAATTTCTAAGAGTTTATGATTATGAATGTTCTTGACCATAGCTTTGTGAAAGGTTCTGCCCAAACTTTCCAATCCGACTATCTAAAAAAATAGAAGTGTAGGAAACACATTGTTATAAGAAAGACAAAATATGGAAACATTTGGTGGTGGGTGTGCCATTCAAACAACAGTCGGAATCCATACATAACCATTTGCTGTCAATCGTAAAAACCAGCTGCTAGTGATTCTGATCTTATAATCAAATCAGCTCATAGACAATGTAACATGCAGGAGTGTGAACATTAATGAACACATTTCATGTTTGAACTATATATCTAGATTGAGGCAACATACCAATGTTGAGATTTTACGCTTGAATCATTGTGGAATATCCAAGGCAACTAATTTTTTTGTCTTTTACTTGCCAACGATTGATTCCCATGGTAAGAAATTGAATAAAACTTTCACTAGCTTCTTCATCATTATTTCCATTGATTGCTTCCCTATCCACCTGTGTCAACAAGTTGGCTCACCTCTTTCTTTAATTTTCCCTCCTCTGACTTCCGTGAGCGTTCCAATCCCAACCCTTTGAACTTATGTATGTCGATGTCGCCCACCATGAAGTGAATGGATCCAACTACCCATTATGTGCTAGTTAACTTCCCAATACGCATCGCCATCGTCTCACTTTACCACGGCCATCTTCGATAGGCTACCCTCACCCCCTCCCTTCATATCTCATTCCTTCTTTCACATAACTCCTCACACCGCTCATCCCCCACATTAAACGACACGAAGTGTTTAACACCCATGTCTGCCAAGTCATGTGGGAACATCTAGAGGTTGGCCGCGAGGTCCCTGCTCGGCTACTTGGGCACCTGCTGACCGAGCCTTAGTTGGAGCCCGACGACGGAAGTGTCACTCAAGGATCTGTTTTCCTCCTTGACTATGTCATATTGGAGTTGTGATTTCTGTCATCATAAGTTTCGTGCATCGTCACAGATTGTCCGGTCACCCATCTTCAACCTTCCTTTTCGTCGCTTGCCACCACGCTAGTAAAAGGTTGCCCGACGCTAGATCTTAAGGCTCCATGTCCTTCGTGCTGCTCTTCATCTCCAAGTGGCAGTCCACTCAATAGACATATATTGGCTTCTACTCTCTCCATTCTTAATTATAAGAGGTTTTAGATATTGCAATATGGACTATATATGGACTAAAATGAATGCTTATGCACACTAAAACACATCTAGATGCATACTAATATGATAAAATAGAGAAAACCTAAAACATATTATATTTAGACAAGGCCGGTTGGGGGGGGGGTACAAGGCTACATAAACTTGTTCTCAGGTGAAGTTCATCGGATTTGATTCGACACCATGAGTATATTGACTTCGTGACTGGATTTACTGCTGAATTTATTTGAAATTTAATGTTATGTATTCTAAAGATTGTGTACAACAAATATTAATGCAAGAAAATGAAGTATATCTATTATTTCCAGATTTAGCTTGTTCTTGTTTTCAAATACAAATGAGTCTTATCTAAATGATCATAGTGCAACCAATAATCTGCCACAAAAACAATTGCGCTACTAGTGAAAGTACAATTACTCAACAATGCGATCTTTTGATGCTCCTCGCTCATCGAGTAAGTTTACCATCTTCTGCAACAACATATTTCTAGTGAATAACATATTCTCTCTTGAGCACCCAAATTTATAGTGCACAATAATTCACATTGGTAATCTAAAGGTACCTTCGAACTACGTTTTAAGTGGTTTACATTCACCGGTTTTTGTAGCCAATGTGGTGGACCGATGGAGAAACTAGGTACACAAAGTGTGTATCCATACCTACTCAAGTGGTTGAATGCACCTTCTCAGTATCTATCACCTTCGGCACTATAAAATGATACTGAACTCTAGCTAGCTATCACTTAAAATATCCCTATACCGTTTACGCATCCATTCAGGTGTAGACATTTGATACATCATTTTCCTCTTGGTCCTGTTAGGGGTGCATGAGTGGATGTCTTTGTACAATCATTAGTACGGATTTTCGTGTTTCTTTATAATGTTCATATTATCTCTCTCTCTCTCTCTCTCTCTCTCTCTCATCCCATTTGGTTTCTTCATCTTCGTGGCCCAATTTCCAAACCACACTTTTCACGCTGACCCTTCGCCACATAAAAATATTCAACGGCAGATGCATGCACATGTTTGGGAATGAGTGGTGTCGGGATAATTAAATTAGCTGTATTTGATTATCTTAGTGGTTGAAATAGTCATGGTTGTTGAGAATTGTTTCCCTTCAGTACATAATTATCCATCTGCACATGGTCTATTATTTTTTTGTTAGTTCATGGTTAAATTTCGAGAGCTAGATTTTCTAAGATTTGGAATTGGATGTTCTTAAGCTAAGCTTTGTGAAAATTCGAACCCAAACTTTTTAATCCAACTATCTTATATATATTTACTAATTGGAGGCACCAACGCAGCTTCCACGTTTATCCACATCATTAGAATTAATTAAGCTCTTAGATCTCGGTTTTGCGGCTAGGATGGAACGTGCAAAATAATTAACGCGTGATGCTACAAATAAGCTGGCACGATAGTTTGGACATACAGTTGTGCACGCGGAAACAAAAGTAACCATGCGGTTACGATATGGACTATTGAAGAAAAAAAAATACTAATACGATGCGACTCTAGAGTTTAAATGCCATCTGCTCACAAGATTGAATAGATGGTTCTTTAAGGGAAAAAACAATGGAAAAAACAGCACGCGTCCTTTTCACGTGAGCTTCCAGCGAGAAACAGGGTCCACTGCGCGCACATGTAGATCGACTACCATATAGCGTGGAAGTTCAGTAGATAATAAGTAGATATAGACCTACAGCTGTGTATATGCAGATTCCGAAACGTAGGCTGCTCTGTGGAATTGCGTGCTTGCGGCAATGTTGCCCGGCCGCCCGGCCGGTAGAGTGTGTTTTGCATCATGGTGGCAGCCTGCAGCTTATAGTCATCGAGGAAAATCAATAGGTAGACATGCACGCGGCCGGGCGGCCGGAAGCGTGTATACGTACGTGTATTGGTAAGTCACTGTTGTAGCATACGTACGGCTGGAAGCGTGTATACGTACATGTATTGGTAAGTCACAGTTGTAGCATACATAGTTGATGGGCTCGGAGGAAACTTCACGAGGAGACACTGTATTCTTTGCCAATCGAATCCAGCCAGGTGCTTCCGCAAAGGTCAAATATATTTAGTTATTGATATCGCTATTGGCAGTAGCTCAATTAGCATATTTTTCTAACTCATGTAGTGGCACCGGTACTGGGACATTGGATCATGATTGTTTGACTGCTTTAGGTGTAAATTCTAGAAATAATTAGCAATTGTGATTGCTAGAGTAGTTAATCAACACACTTGGAAAATAATATAGCATCCTTATATAATATATACTGCAATTTTATCAAAATTAGTTCAAGAATCCTTTTCTAGATGCATTACCGTGAAATCATATATTGATGTTATGGCTGTATTGTGAGCAAGTAATTCAAACTTCATGTCTTTTTTGCATGGACATAATTGAGAAAACTTGGTTGATCTGAGTTGACATTGTTTGTTGGCTTTAAGAATATAATGGAAGATGGAATAATTAAGGTACACCATCAACACGTAAGGAATGGGATTAACAGAATTTTCATATTAGAATTCAATTACGCCATTCCCTTATATGCAGATTTGATGGGGTGCTATAGCATCAGCTCTTACACGTAATTTCCTGAAAATCAGATAATCAAACCGTTTTCTAAAATAAGGTACTAATATTATTTATGAGCCATGTTTATGTGGTTGAGCATTTTTTTCTTTTGATGTAGGAATTTAGATTAGTTTATACAATAAGACATTCAATGTATCTCTGTTTCTTTATATAAACTGTAGCGTAATCAGTATTGATTAATTTGTAGTACACACATCTGAAACTTTGTACGCCTTTACATAGACAGCCTTTGTGTACAGAATGGAGGCAAGGCTGCTATTTCTTTTATTATGACGTAGTTTCAATAGTTACCTATATGATGTTAACTTGGACACTTGGACATGTTTGTCCAGACTACGCCCTAATATCCAGGTTAAGGTAGAAACGCATCAGTGCAATCACCGTGGCCGCAGCTGGCGTCACGTGGTTGGTTATAGGCGTCAAGACGCGTAGACACCAGAATTCATTACTGATAGTGTGAGCCGATTGTATTATAGGTTAAGCATGTAGCTCATTGAAACAAAATTGTCAAATCGAGTACATCAAATGGTGGGCAATTTTAGTTTTCTTGATCTAAATATAACAGATTTTGTGTTTACGAATTTGTATGCTGCTTAGCTGGACGGGCAATATCTACCACAATTGTAGATACCAATGAATATGTTCATGTCGATCGTGGCGTATATCATGTATAATTTGTCCGGCACAATAGAAGAATAATTCAACTCCATCTATCACTAATATTACTAACACGATTTTTGTTAGCCCAAGAACGTGTGCCCGTAGCCCAAAGAAATTATTTACTCTTCTAATTATTCACTCAATTTATTATCCATATATCAAGACAGATCCACTACTATGTTGGTAACCAAAGTATTAATTATTTGATTACTATGGTTCTTCAAAATTGTGCAGTCTAGATTCTGAAAATTCAAACTTTCAACATTTTGCATAAAAATATATTTCAAATAATAAGATTAGACATTCGAAATAATATATGTGTAAACCCCTTTAACACTAATTTCATAAAACATTAACATTTGCGGTTTTGTAACCATATTAGTGATTCAAGTCAGTATTACATAAAGCAAACGGATTATACATGTTGAGGAGTCCATTTGCACCACAAAGCCCAGATCACTTTAGAAATCAAATGGTCACATGGTACCAACTGAACACATGTAAATGGTTTGTTTAAGTCTATTTTTTCTACACATTTATTGAGTAGAAGTTGGACAAGGAAGTAAAAAATGATAAAATTTTCGCTCATGGATACGCTAATGGACAACAAAAACATAGTGATTATCTTAGGGTTGTAAATAAAATTATAATTTTACTCCAATGGGCAATAATAATACCATTATTTTTTTCTACACATCGAAGTAATAATTCTAAAACTAACTAATGTCACGTAGTTTTTTCTAGCCCGTGCAAAAGCACGGGTTGATGACTAGTTTATCAAAATGGGGAAGAGTAGAAACCAAACATTACCGGAACGATAAAATACGGAAACGTTATGTACCGTACAAACTGCAGTCGCAATCCACCACATAGTTGGCCTTTTGCTGTCAACCATTAGCCAATTGTTCGGGCTTGTTTGGTTACGTGGGGCCTTTTTCTGGCTACTTGAGACATGGTCACGTGGCCCCACAGGGCCTAGCTGAGTGAAGATGATATTTGAGCCATCTTACTATCCATTTCGGTTGGTTGCCCGCGTTGCTTTTAGCCAGGCCATTAAAAAATGGAAGCACCGGCATTTGGTCGCAACCGTGTATCATGTGTACTAAACACTTACTCTCACCTATTATATACACGGTGAACTTGCCTCACACTTCCACTAACTCTCATGACAAGAAGGATGGTAGCGTGTTGGCGGTGTGGCAGCGAAGGTTCCAGCATGTAGACCTCATGGTGAAACAATGGACAAGCAAAGTTGATTATAAATGTTACGTGGGATAGGTTGAAAAATAAGCACGAACATGTTAATCCAACAAACCATGACAACGTCCATGTAGGTCACATGGCCCCATGGGGCCTAGCCGAGTGAGGATGATTTTTGAGCCATCTTATTATCCATTTAGGTTGGTTGCCCTCGTTGCTTTCAGCCAGGCCATTAAGAAATGAAAGCACCGGCATTTGGTCGCAACCGCGAGCCGTGTGTACACTAACACTTACTCTCACCTCTTATATACATGGTGAACTTACCTCAAACTTCCACTAACGCGCATAGCAAGCAGGATGGTAGCGTGTTGGCGGTGCAGCAACGGAGGTTGCGGCATGTAGACCTCATCGTGAAACAATGTAAAATCAAAGTTGGTTATAAATGTTAGGTGGGATAGGTTGAAGAACAAGAATGAACATGTTGAGCCAACAAACCATGACAACGTGCATCTACAATATGGAGATATAGATCTACCCTTCTGTTAGTCAAAACGAGAAGTTTACTACATGGAAGTTGTGAAACAACGAAATGAAGCTACTACTGAAAGGAAATTTCAAATTGTCAACTGGGTGCAACAAATTTGGTAAAATTCATCTAAAAGATCTCCAGATATAAACATGAAATTGAGCTATTATAATCAACTAACCTCGACACTGTTCACGGGAATGGAATCACAACCTACTCCATCCCTGAGGAAACACACTCATAACACAATCTTCATGAAGACACCCTTAGGAGGACAGCGACCCAAGATTGGTGTCACCCCATGCAGATCATGGCTTTGAACACATGATGTGACCCGGGGGATGAGGAGGCGGAATTCTCCACCACGACCTCCCAAGGAGGGGAGCAACACCTACGAACAACACGTTGTTAGTCTTTCGTCTCAGGAAAACTAGCTTCCGCATCCCCGCGTAACTAGACAAATATGGGGAGCACCAACACCATCGCTAGCTCCCAACACTTTGATTTTTTCAAAATGGACGTTTTACCCTAGCCATTGCGTCAAAATAATGCACACAGCCGTTTTTTTATTAATACTAAAAGAGAAACAACGAAGCATTATAAAGAATTAGAAGGATCAACCGGCCACCTTCCTGGCAACAAAAGTCGTTACACCTACAAAGTTGATGAAGGAGGTGGGCTTTCGGAGCCATGTGCCCTGACCTCACACACGAACGCGCATCATCTATATTGGTTTCCTCCACCAATCCGACCAATAATGAACCGGGAGCGCAAACTGGTCCAGCACGCTGGTAGTATACACCGTGTGCGCACACTCTATCCGCTGTCGCCATCATCCGGCAAACCATATTCTAAACAGATCAATGCAGAAACCTTGTCAGTGTTGCCATCAACGCCGCGAAGGCACCAAACAGTACCACCTTCTTAGGCGTGCCCATCATTCAACGTCCATTGTTGGGATCTCGCGGCGCCATGACGCCAAGACTCGTCATCGTCGATGTTGTAGAAGGAACACCGCTCCACATCCAGACCAGTCCTTCCAGAGCGTACGTACTCCAGAGTGATGCCCCAAGAGCCTGAACGGCACCAAAAGAGTTGCAATCTTCCGATCCGGGAGACCGAGACCAAAGGTTTCCCCCGCAGCGCGAGGGCGGGAAGCTAGAAATTGCAATGATGACGCCTTCAAGAAGGTACCGAAGCCTGTGAGAACCATCTTCATCGGCGCTTTCGGAGCTTAGCTGCCGCAAGCCTACCACCAGAAACCTCCCATGATCCGTCGCGAAGGACCTCTGAGACACCTGAAGCCACCCTAGGCTGCACCTTGCAGGTATCGATCGTACCCACGTAGCCAAACAACCGAGGGCAGTAGCCTAGCGGCCTATACAGTTTATCAGTGTAATGGATTATCTTAAGAAGTCGTTTGTGTTATGCTGGAACATTCGTGGTTTGAATACTAATGCAAAACAATTAGCTCTCTTTAATGCTATTATTTCTAGTGGTTGCTCTATCATACGTATTTAGGAGCCTAAGAACCAATCTTTTGACATGGCCGTTATTAAGTCTTGTTGCCCTAAATCCTTTGATAAGCTTTTCTATGTTCCGTCTGTGGGAGCTTCTGGTGGATTAATTATTCTATGGAAAAGTATCGTTTTTACTGGTCTGGTAATTCATTCTTAGCCTTTCCCCTTTCTGTTCATTTCACTTCCACAAATGATAACATGTCTTGGACTCTTATAAATATTTATGGCCCATGTCAAGGTGATTTGAGAGATGATTTTGTTCAATGGATGTATGAGCTTAATATTCCAGATTCAGAAGATTGGTGATACGTCTCCAACGTATCTATAATTTTTGATGTTCCATGTTGTTATTATGCCAATTTATACATGTTTTCTATACACTTTATATTATTTTTATGTATTTCCTAGGACTAACCTATTGACAAGATACCATAGTGAACCTGGGTCCTATTTTTCTGTCACGTACACGGAGTCCGGAGAAGACCCGGAGGGGGGTACCGAGGCGGCCACACCATAGGGCGGCACCCCGCCTTGGCCACGCTACCACGTGTTGTGGGCCCCTCGGGTGCCCACTAATATCTCCCTTTCGATATAAAGTCTTACTAGGGAAAACCCTAAGCACGTGAGCCTCGGTCCATGAAAAGTTACGTAGCCGCCGTCATCACCAACCCTAGTTTGGGAGGGTTCTGAAGCTCTCCCCGGCACATTCTCGAGAGGGGAAATCGTCACCGGAGGGCTCTAGATCACCATGCCTACCGCCGGAGTGATGCGCGAGTAGTTCATCCTTGGACTACGTGTCCATAGCTAGCACTAGCAAGATGGTTGTTTTATCCTCCTTCTGTGCCATCATGTTTAGATCTTGTGAGCTGCCTAACATGATCAAGATCATCTTATTGTAATGCTACATGTTGTGTTTGCTGGGATCCGATGAATATTGAATGCTATGTCAAGTTGATTATAGATCTATCATATATGTTATTTGTGATCTTACATGCTCTCAGTTACTAGTAGATGCTCTGGCCAAGTTGATGCTTGTAACTCCAAAAGGGGGTATTTATGCTAAATAGTACACACTACAACACAAAAGACATGTAGAGACGTTCAATTTGGATGTTAAGGACGTTTTATAGCGCCTCTAGGTGGTTGTAGAGTCGTCGCCAGAAAGCGTCGCATGAACGTCTTCTTATGCACCGTCTCAAAGATTGTAGAGACGTGTTTGGAAGCGTGTCTAGAAAAATCGATACGTTCTATAAAGCATGTCTATGCCCGTAGAGACGTAGTGGGAGCTGACCACAAAGCTGCAATTGCATGACGTATTGATGTGTCTATGAGACGTTGGTTCACTTTGAGGCAAGGTAATGGAAAAAAAAATCATTTATTTTTTTGAACGACCAAACATCAATCACGTCATGTATTTAATGGAGAAAATATACATCTAGTATCACATCATCAGAAAAGTGGATGATAGTGCAGAGGAAGAATTATATTGATCAAGAGAAAAATGAAATTTACAACTTAACTCCACATATATTACATATAAAAGGGGCAAATGTAGCCTTGTAACAAAAAAAACATTAAGTACTCGTGTACTTTTAACTGGCTTGAATCTATCTAATATTTTGAAATGTGCATAAACACGGACAGGTCTTCACTACATCTTCTAGATTTTTTTTCGTGGAAGAGGCATCCCCTGGAGGTTTTCCTTGTGGTCCACCGGAAAAGACTAACAATCTTCGACCGCCTGCATCCTACTTCTACCTGTGTAATGCAGAAGCTAGCATCCTGAATCATATCGCTTCAGATACACCCAGCCCTTGATCAAAATATTGCTGCTGAGAAGGCGGATGTCCACTTGCACTTTTAGTGTGATTAACAAAAACTGCAATAAAACTCTGTGCAGGGATCACATCACTGCCATCTCGTCAAAAGATATTATTCATTTAGTCAGTCTTATAAACTGAACGTAGATACCAAACCATTTGCATCACGGTCGGTAATTTCTCAACATTGGCCAAAATATGTATTTCCTTGCCATCAGCGTAATTTTCTGGGAATATAATCATAACTCTGCACATAAAAATTTAACTTGGTTTAGAAAGAAAAAATTCACAAGAAATAAAGAATAATCATGCTTAGGGCATCTCCAGCCGTTGCGCCCCCCCAGGGCCCAAAACGCCGCCGTTTTGGTGCCGCCGCGGCGCTAAACGGCGCTATTCTGGAACCTGGGGGGCGCGTTTCCCAGTCGCGTCCCGAGCCCAAGAACCGGCCCAAACAAACGCAGAATGAAAACAGGCGAAATTTTATTGAAATTCGGAAAGTGCGTACATATTCGGCGCGAATTTAAGCTAGTACGATAAATTTAAACTAAACATAGGAGATTTAAACTACTCGATGACTGCCCCTACGCCTACGCATCGTCGTCTTGAGCAGGAGCAACGTCGTCGTGGCGGTGCTGGTTGGAGGGGCCGGCTTCGTCCTGGCTCGCCGCGGCGAGACGGCGTTGCTCCGCCCGCTCCGCTCGGGCCTGCAGGCGCAGCCGGTGCAGTTGCGCATGCTCGGAGGGCGGGCGGTTGCGCCGCCGCTCACCCTGCAGCGCAACCTGCCGCCGGTCCTCGTAGAGGGCGATGATGCCCTGCTGCTCGACCGAGGCAGCGCGCTGGGCCATCTGGCGGCGCACCGCTCGCGCCGCCTCCTCCCGCTGGTGCGTCTCCAGGGAGGCACGAACGGCGGCCGCCTCCGCCGCCGCCGCGGCCTGCTCGAGGACGCCGCGCACCTCGCGGTACGCTTCCTCGTTCTGCGAGGTCTCGAACGAGTGCAGCCCGGCGTGCTGCTCGGGCCACACTGGCTGCCTCCTCACCTCGCGTCTCCAGTGGCGGGCGGCTCGCCGCGCTTCTCGCGCCTCGTCGTGCTCGGGTGGCTGCTCCGGCGCCACCACCTGCGGCTCCAGCGCCGCTTGCTGCGCTGGCGGCAGCTCGACGTCGTCGTTCTCGGGCCACGCGTCCCAGAGGTTCTCCATTGCGGCGAGGTTCGAGGGTGGGGAAAGAACGGCGAGGAGAGAGTCGAGACTGTGCGTACGGGGAGGGGGCGGGCACCATTTTTGTAGCCTGGCCGGCCAATCGCCGCGCCGCGCGTGCCGTCGCTGCCGCCCCCGCCATTAATCCGGTGGACTTTGACTGGGGCGCATGCACTGGCCGACCGCCTCCGGCAGCCTTTGACGGCGCGGGCGCCGAGAAGAAAGTCACGGGCGGTGGTTTCTGTTCCCGCGTTTTCCCGGGGCGTCACTGACAGCGTCGGCCCGCACGCGCGGCCGCGCAGTTTCGCCCCCCCTGGGTTCGGCCTGGGTGCCGCGGCGCTATTTGGGCTGCTGGGGGGGCCGAGTGGTGAGGAAGCGGCGCTATTCGCCGCTTCCGCCGCGAAAAAAGCCCCCTGGGGGGCTCTGGGGGGGACGGCTGGAGATGCCCTTATATCATGAACTTAACATATTTCAAGTACTTATGCTCACACCATTGGCCAAATTAAACTACAGACCATTGTCCTATCTAGCACTAGGTGAGTTATTCTATTATCATAAAAAATAATTTTCTCAGTTCAAACCATATGGATAAACTATCATGATTTTGCAATTTGTAAAGACCAAAGTTTCCCATGAAGGTAAGTTTGTATGAAGAGATTCTTTATTTTATAAAAGATGCACTAGATATCATGATTTTTCCTTCTAGCTGTTGGCAGTTGGTGTAACCTAGCTATACTTTAGTTATACAGGTCGATGAAATTATGAACCACTGCACTGATAATGTGAAAAAACATACCGAATGAGGGTTAAGGATAAAATCGGTGCTCAATTCGGCAGCATGCCATTATTTAACCACTGATGTAACCCCGTTGACAAGAAACAATGATTTGAACTGACAAAGAGTATATGAACAAAAGTGAACTGTAGAGTCAGCATACAAGTGAGGACATGTAAATCCTGAAATAGTATGGTACTTCACTTCTGACCTTTCCATCAGAATTTACTTATCTCAGTCCATGGAATATATTTTTTCTTAACTGCAAGGTCACCACAAATCTGTCCAAAATAAAAACATGGTCGTAGCGTTATCAGGATGAGTTTTGACAAAGAATAATTTTGGTAGTACATAACGTTTTTGCTGCATGTTGGCATACCTTTTACCCAGTCGGCTGACTGGCTATGAACTTGACAAATCGGTAATTGTCAATTGCCATTGTACAGAACCATTACTATATACTCCAACGTTACCGAATCAGAAAGGTTGTGAAATACATCAGGGCTAAGAGCATGTCTAACAGACCCCCTAAATGGCCCAAACCCGTATAATAACCGCTGATATACGGGTTTGGGCTCTACCCGGCCATCTAGCAGATCCCGTAAATAGACCACCCAGGACGATTTTTTACAAGTTTGGGTAGGGGGCGGCCCGTCGACCCCTACATGTGCGGGTCGAAAGGAGATGTACAGGGCCAACCCTCTACCTCGTGCGAGCTAGGGCGCGCTGAAGTTTCAGGTGCGAATCCCATTTTCGTTCGCCCCGCCGCCAGCCGCCGCCGCGTAGATCCGGTCGCCTCCGAGCCGCCGCACCCCCGCCGGACACCGCCGCACCCCCGCCGGACATCGCCGCACCCCCGCCGGACCCCCAGCGGACCTCGGCGCCCCTCGACTCGCCGCGCCGTGTGCATCTCCGCCGCCTCCCCACGGTGAGTACTCGCCGTGCCGCGTTCCTCTTCGATTTCGCCGTTCCGCGGGGGCCTGATATCTGCTTCACCATCGTAGATGTCTGCCGACGCGACTATGGATGATGTGGAGCATTCCGATGATTCGTTGAGCTGGTCATCGGGGGATTCGGACCTCGACGGGCTGCTGAGCGACGACGACATGGAGATGATGCAGTACATCTTCCGCATCAAGGACCTCGAAGACCGCGCGAAGCTGCTAGATCAGAGAAGGGGTTCCACGAAGGGCCGCATATGTATCCTGCGGAACCGCGCGCTCGGCCACGAACAGCTGTGGCAAGATTATTTTGCCGAGGTACCTACCTATCCCTCCCGTCTCTTCCGTAGGAGATATCGCATGCGTAGGAGTTTGTTCACCAAAATCGTGAAAGACTGTGAAGCAAATTCCGATTATTTCAAGCAACGGAGAAATGCCGCCCAAGTCATGGGATTTAGCCCATATCAGAAAATATCAGCTGCCATGAGGGTGATTCCATATGGTATCCCTGCGGACTATACTGACGAGTACCTTCGCATTGGGGTACAAACAACCACTGATTGTGTGCGTATGTTTGCCAAGATGGTGATCAAGTTGTATGGCGAGACGTATCTCCGAGCTCCAAATGAGGATGATACAAAGAGGCTCATGGAGATGAATGAAAAGAGAGGGTGGCCTGGGATGCTTGGTAGTCTAGATTGCATGCATTGGACATGGAAAAATTGTCCAAAAGCATGGCATGGAATGTATTGTGGAAAAAGAAGTGATGCTACCATTGTGCTTGAAGCTGTGGCATCCCAAGATTTGTGGATTTGGCATGCATACTTTGGACTACCGGGGACACTCAATGACATTAATGTCTTGAATAAATCCCCTTTATTTAAAAGAATAATTAGGGGTGATGCACCACCTTGCAACTACAAAGTTATGAACAATGAGTACACCATGGGGTACTATCTCACAGATGGTATTTACCCTGACTATGCAACTCTTGTGAAGGCAATTAAAGAGAGAAAGGTTTGGCCTTTGACAAGAAAAGAAGCAAAGTTCACAAGAGAACAAGAGGCTGCTCGCAAAGATATTGAGAGAGCTTTTGGTGTTTTGCAAGCAAGGTTTGCCATTGTTCGGGGTCCTGCACGGTTTTGGGACAAGGAGACTCTTGTCGACATCATGACATGTTGTGTGATTCTTCACAACATGATCATCGAAGATGAGAGGGGGTTAAGATTGCCATGTTTCTATGATAATGTTGGCACCCGAGTGGTGCCCGAGAGAAACCCTGATCGGCTTGAAGCTTTTCTTGCAGGGCATCGCGGCATTGAATGTGCTGAGACTCATCACCAGCTCACCCAAGATCTGATCGATCACCACTGGCAGTTGCATGGCCAATGATTCATTTTCTCTTCTTCTATGTGTGAAACATTGATTGGCAGTTCGGAAAACATTTTATTTGTGTGAAACATTGATTGTAATAATTAAGATTTTTATTGTGTGCTTTGAACATTTTATTTGTATTAAAACATTGATTGTAATAATTAAGATTATTATTGTGTGCTTTGATAATTTTATGCAATGTGATGAGATGTTGCGTTGATATGCAAAATGTGCAAAACCCTGTTTTCTGAGGGGCCAAAAGCTCGTGCGAGCTAGCAGTCTGTTTTACGGGGTGGGGGTAGGGGGTCTGCTAGCTCGCACGAGTTTTTTGCCGGCGAAATGTGCATACAGGGCCCTCTACACGCGTTTTAGGGGGTGAAAACTTAGGGGGTCTGTTAGACATGCTCTAAGAGTCTAAGACAGGTAGTGTCAACGGATATTGGTAATTTCCAATGTAAGAGACATCCAAATCTTAGTATTTTCTTTAGAATAAAAAATAATTCAGTCAACAACAGGACAGTAAAAATAAATAATCACAGGTGTACAATTTCAATAAACGAGTTATGGGTCTGAGGGAGATAGTAGGAGAACGTCGCCTTCGGTTGCTCACCTTCGTAGATCGTCGGATGGGGCAGGTGAGCGGGAGGAGGCTGCCGGTGTGATGGATGGACTGATGCCCTGAATCCCGAATTGATAATCGAAATCTCACACTGCTACGGGCTTCGGGACGAAAATCACATAGGCGAGCAGGCGCTGGGCAGAGGAGGATCAGTATGGTGGAGTCCTGGAGGAGAGCATCGCTGAGAGATCACCGGAGGCGGAGGGCGCATCATGGAAACTGGCGGCTGTGTTGTTAGGTTTTTCCCATCTCAATTAATCTTGTTGTGTGCTCAATTTTTTTTTTCACGCGGATGGAGGATGGACGTGGGGAGGTGGGTCAAAGGAGAAAATTGGGACGACTTCTCCTGCGTCTCAAGGAATGTCTCTACACTGTATATCGATCCGGACGTAGACACGAAAAAAATAGTGTCATAGAGAAAATGTCTTTACGTGCTTGTTTTGTTGTAGTGACATTCATGCCTCCAGTAATTTGGGAGAGTGGCAATAAGTTCTAAGAATGTGGATGTGATGTTTTCACTAGGGATAAAACAACAATGCCTTGTGTAAGGATAATTCTATTGTTTATATTACACATTTTACTTGATGCAATAATTTGTTGGTTGCAACTTAATACCCAAAGTTTGCTCGGATGACGCACTGAGGGTGAATTATTAGTCATAGATGCAGTTGGATTACGGTCTATGTATCATGTTGTAATGCCTAAATGAATCTCATAGTAATTATCATGTCATGTATATACACCACGGTGCAGCCTCTATTTTGTCAATTTCCCAGCTGCAATTTGTTCACCCAGCATGTTATTTATCTGTTATGGAGAGACACCACTAGTGAACTGTGGACCCCGGTCCATTCTTTTACACTAACAATACAACCTACTGCAAACACTGTTCTTTTCACTGCAAACAATGTTCTCATTTTATTCACTGCAAACAAACATCATTTTCCATACTATACGTCTAATCCTTTGTTTTCAGCAAAACCGGTGACATTGAAAACCTCAATATGTCGTTGGGGCAAAGTATCTTGGTTGTGTTGTGTGCAGATTCCAAGTTGCTGCTGAGCATGGTAGTGCGCTCTGCCAATATCAGCTATCAACAACATTCAGAAGTGATTTATTTCTTCTACTGGTCCGATTAAACCTTGGTTTCTTTCTAAGAGAAAATCTTGTTGTTGTACTCATCATACCTTACTCTTGGGTTCTCCTAACGAACATGTGTCCAAACTCCATCAGTTGGTTGAGGCGTTTTAACTTCATTAGATCGCCTAAAAGTAGGGGAAAACATGGCGGAAGTGTGGATGATATGCTCCACTTCAAAGAGATTATCAAAGCTCAGCACCTAACTAAAATTCCAATAAAAGGCTGAAGTTTTACCTGGAGAAATATGCAACAAGATCCTCTTTTGGAGCAGCTATATTGGTTATTATTCTTGTTACATTTGACCCTATCTTTTCCCGACACTACTGTTAAGGCAATCCAACCTCAAATCACAGCCCTTGTGTCATAGCCATTCAGTCTGTCATCCCTGCAAGTGAAATGTTTTGATTTGAGTCTTTTTGGACACCTCACTCTGGTTTTTTTGAGACTATCTGTTCTAGCTGGAATAAGCCTATTTACGGAAAATATTTAGCTTCCCTAATAACTACTAAGTTAAAAAGTCTCAGATGCGATTTAAAATTCTAGAGCAAGATTATCTCTAACTTGTCCATATGCATTATAACTGTAATAGAGCTCTTATGGAATTGGATGATTTAGAAGATAAAGGGAGGCTGACTGTACTTGACGCTAAATTCAGGAAAATCCTTATAGAACACCTCTTAGAGCTTCTATATTATCAAAGGAAATATTGGAAAAAAAAGGTGCACAGTTAGATGGACTAAATTTGGAGATGAGAATACCAAGTTTTTACACTCATATGCCACTGATATGTACAGAAGAAATTTTATTCCCCATCTTTCTTGCGTGATGGATCTCAAGTTTCATCTCATGCCGAAAAGGAAAGTGTAATTTTACCATGCCTTTAAAGAAATATTGGGCTCTAAAACTTCCCCTTTATGGAATTTGATTTATCTGCTCTCATCACCAAGTGGAAGGTTTGAGCTGTTGGACCATTCCTTTCTAAGAGGAAAATGATAAGGTGGTGAAAGAAATGCCCGCTGACAAAGCTCCTGGCCAAGATAGGTTTAATGGGCATTTTCTCAAAACTTATTGGCATATTATAAAGGAGGATATTTATTTTTATGTAATGATTTTCATCAAGGAAATTTGAACATGGCCAACATTAATATGGGTCACATTACACTAATTCCTATGGTTCTCTCTTTAGTAAATGATTATAGGCCCATTACTTTGTTAAATTGTTGCTTGAAATTGATAACAAAGATGCTGGCCAATAGACTACAGGCTGTAATTCTAAAATTGTTCATAAAATTCAATATGGTTTGCTTAAAGGCAGAACCACCCAAGATTGCATAGCTTGGGCTTTTGAATTTATTCATCAGTGCTCTGCCTCCAGAAGAGAAATAATTATTTTAAAATTGGACTTTGCTAAGATTTTGATAATATAGACCATGAGGCCATGATCAATATAATAAAACACATGGGATTTGATCATAAATGGATTAAGTGGATAGAGAATATTTTTGGTTCTAGAATGTCCTTAGTTTTGCTGGATGGGGTCCCTGGCAGACAACTCCATTGTAATAGAGGGTCAACCAAGGGGATCCTCTCTCTCCCTTGATTTTTGTTTTAGCTGTTGATATTCTACAATCTACAATAAACAAAGCTTTTCTCAATGAGGAAATTTCTGCTCCTTTTTCTCCTGATTTTGGTATGGATTTCCCCGTGGACCAATATGCCGATGATACTATTATTATCATGCATGCTTGCCCTAGAAAAATCTCCATAATGAAGTCAGTTCTAGACACTTATGCTAGATCTACTTGATTGCATATCAATTATAACAATTCCGTTATGATTCCCATGAATTCAAACCCTGAGTTAGCTGTACAATTATCTTCCTTTCTTGGCTATGAAATTGGTAAAATTCCCTTCATAAATCTTGGATTTCCTCTGGGAACAACAAGGCCTTCAGTTCTGGATTTAATGCCACATATTGATAGAGTGGAACGAAGTTTGACTGCTAGTTACATTATGATGTCTTGTAGTGGAAGACAGTCTCTGTGATTAATTCACTCCTATCTTCCATGGCAACCTTTCACATGTGTGCCCTCAAGGTCCAAAAAAGATTATTGGGCATATTGATAAAATTAGAAGGCATTATTTTTGGGTTAAGAAGAAGGAAGATGTAGATTAACGTATTCCTCTTATTGCTTGAGATAGAGTCTGCAGGACAAAGGACAAAGGTGGTATTGGTGTGCTGAATTTAAAAATTCAAAATGAAGCTGTACGAATTAAATTACTGGAAAAAAAATCTATAACAAAAAAGATACTCCTTGGATCCAACTAGTCTGGAGTACTAACAATCAGAATAAAGTTCCCCATGCTTGTGATATTTCTGGATCATTTTGGTGGAGAGAATGTCATCAAGCTCTTCCTAGTTTTTAAAGGGAGAATTAGATGTAATATTGGGGCATGCAATTCAGTTTTACACTAGTAGGAAAACGCTTACCAGTGACGAACAAAAACAAGCTACCGCTGGCGAACAAGTGTTCGCCAGCAGTACACCGCCAGTGGTAAGGGGTTACCGCTGGCGAACAAATCTTGTTCGCCAGCGCTATCTAGTTACTGCTGGCGAACACAGTCTTGTTCGCCAGCGGTAAGTCTGATATTTTGAAATTTCGTAAATAAATTTTTTCGCATTATTTTTTTTCAAATTTTCAAAACATTTGAATTCGAGGAACCTCTAAACACGCTGTAGAATTTTTTCCTTTTTTTTCTTTTTTTTCATCTTTGAATGCCCACTTCCCGCTCGGTCACCCATCCTCCCACTACTCTAGCCTGAGCACGCTTAACTTCTTAGTTCCATCCCACTACTCTACCCATGACTTCCTCATTCTTTCTTGTTAGTATAGTACTATCAATCCTCTTAACTATTGCACCATATATACAAATCCGTAATTCCAAATTCGACAAATGATATGTCTAAATTGATCACAAGAATACGAGGAATCCAAATATGACATCCTTATTATCTTTTCTCGAAAAAAACATTTTTTATTTTTTTTGAATTTTGAATTTATTTAATTAAATTGATTATGTAGGAAAATTTAGTCTGTCTCAAATAACTTTTTTTCCTTTTGGAATTTGGCGATTCTGAAAAAATCTCACAGGCCGAAGGCCGGTGAGGTTGGATCTGGAATTTGCTCACGTTTCTTTTGATATATTAAACGCGTTTTTTCGACGTCGTATGCAAAAGTTATGGCCGTTTTACGTTTTATTTTTGAATTTTGCATAAAAGGTCAAATGGTGTATTTCAAATTTTCTATATCAACTAGACAGTGCACTCTACCCACATATCCAAAGAATTTATTTTTTGAACGTTTTATCATTTTCGTTTCTGCTTTACAAACGTAAAAAAGGCGGTCCACGGGGGGGGGGGGGGTGTGGAGGGAAATTTTTCAAAACTTACCGCTGGCGAACCAAAATAGTGGTTGGCCAGCGGTATAGTTAGCGCTGGCGAACCAAAAGGTTGCCCAGCAGTAACCATACCGCTGGCGAACCAGCTGGTTGTTCGCCAGCGCTAAGTAACCATACCGCTGGCGAACGAAGTGCCGTGTTCGCCAGCGGTATTTCCTGCCGCCCGTAGCCGCGCGCAGACCCCACCCCCACTGTTACCGCTGGCGAACGAAGTGTCATGTTCGCCAGCGGTACATAACTTAGCGCTGGCCAACATGGGGGCGCGTTCGCCAGCGGTTACTAGCACTGGCGCACAGGAATTCTTGTTGGCCAGCGGTAACCCGGTGGCTATAGCCTGTTTCCTACTAGTGTTATTCTGGAAAGATCCCTGGGGAGATAACATTGTAGCTCAAAAATTTCCAAGAGCATTCTCTTTTGTTTTGGATGAGGATGTATCGGCCAGGAATTTCTTGTCTACCAATTCTTTAGCTGCAAATTTCTCTCTGTCTATTTGTTCTCAAGCACTGGATGAGTTAAGAGCTTTGCAGGGTGAATGTTTTCATATTATTCTAGACCAAGATACCCAAGATCAATGGTCCTATTCTTGGGAAGCTGCTCATTTCTCAGCTAATAGTTTCTATAAATTCTATTTCAGAGATAGTCAGGTTAATGTAGTCATGTTGATGTGACATTTTCCTGACTTTGAAAAGCTAAATGTGTGCCTAAACATAAGTTCTTCTGATGGTTGTTACTTTGTGACAGGCTCAGCACTAGAAACGTGCTAAATAGAAGGCCTTTTTCAGATTGGCCATAATTATAACTGCTAAATAGGAGGCTCATATTATTCTAGACAAAGATACCCAAGATCAATGGTCCTATTCTTGGGGAGCTGCTCATTTCTCTGCTAATAGTTTCTGTAAATTCTGTACCAAAGATATTCAGGTTGATGTAACATTTTCCTGACTTTAGAAAGCTAAATGTGTGCCTAAACTTAAGTTCTTATGCTGGATTGTTCTTTCTGAAAGGCTCAACACTAGAAACATGTTGAATAAGAGGCATTTTGAGATTGACCATAATTATAACTGCTCGATGTGTGCCCTGCAGACTGAACAAACTTTGGAGCACCTATTCTTTTTATGCACTTTCAGTCAAGATTGTTGGTCTAAATTGCATATGGTGTTCCCACTTTAGAGCAATTAGAACATATTGACCCTTCTTGCCTCTGCCAAAAATGCATGGAGGAGTCCTTTGTTCATTGATGTTTTTATAACAACTACCTAGAGCAATTGGAAGGAAGTGAATATCCTTTGTTTTCAAGAGATCACTCCTCTGGTTGATTCTTTTGTTGGGAATATGCTCTAGAGGCAATCATGTATGATGTTATTCCAAATGTATTCATAAAGGTATTAAGTCTTCCTTGTTTTGAACATCTGATATGTGGTGACCCAGCACACCACTTCATGTGTAGTGCGCAAGTCGGTGACATAATACTCACAGAAGGACTTATCCATGAATATTACATCTCTCAGAGTGGTACAACAGAAACACAGCGGGTCCAAGCAAAGCTATAGGATACAAACTTCATTAAAAAATCTTGAGAATCTCCTTGATAAATCAAGAAGATCTCCTACAAATGAAACTTCAGAAGAAGCAATTCGAAGCTCCAAGCCGGAGAAGAACTCTAGCTCAGAACCTAATCCACTACGGCTAATGTCAGCCCTAATCTATGGCTTGTAACTGCTAAGTCCAGGAATGGTCTCTACCTACATCTTGATAGCTTCTCCTCCACCAGCGTTGTTGATGATGATGCTTTACCGACTAAGTAGTAAATCACCCCACCTAGCTTCATGAGGTAGCGATGGCTTCACGATGACGACTTCCAAAGGCTTCAACTCTAAGCAGGGGGTCAACCGGGAACGAATGAGTAACGAGCGTTACTCAACAAGTTCATGATATATAGCGGGTAGTTTGATGCACTAGCTACAGCTTTAGACTCGAAAGAGTCATAAGCTAATGTAAGGTTTTGTAAAACTTTCTTCAAGAGGTTGCTTTTAATTCTGAAAACTATGCCCGCCAGACCATCACAGGACTAGAACTTCATGGAGTTGCCTTTCCTGTAGCGTTCGCAGTTCCTTCCCGGAATAGGGGGTAACATGCCACATCCTTTTACACTCCGCAGAGGTGCGTTACTTTACCCATGGACGACCAAGACCATGTTGCACAACCAGGCGATCGTTCATGTCCACACCCACTTAGGTGTGGGGCCCAGGTTGTTGGCCCAAGCCAAACCGTGCTTCTCCACACAATGCATGCCCACCCATTTCTGCCAGCAGGTTGAACGCCTGATTCCACCCCTCACGATGTATATCGACGCGCCCCTGGCAGACCATCATAGACCCGCAGAGTTCGTGGTAATTAAGGGATCCCACCCATGTGCATGTAGTCCCGCAAGACCTACAGCGTACGTCTCTGGCAGCCCGTTGACATGCGAACGAGAAAAGATCACGGCTGACTTACTCCCCCCATAGAAGACCCATGGTTAACGCGGTATTTATGGCGCACCGAGTTCTGACGGCATTTGTGATTAATTCCTAGGTAATACTTTCCCATGCAGATGGAACCTTCCTTTGACCTATTCACCTTACCATGGTCCCATCCGCCCACCAAACGGAATACTACCACTTGGGTAGTCATTCAATTAGTCATATTATTATGAAAATAGGATCAGGCATTATTTTCAGAGTAGGTGATAATACGATAGGGTTTTTGCAAATAGTTTGATATGAGATACTGCAAAGGATATGAGCAAGTGATGAACTTGCCTGAGATTGGAATAACCATAATAATTCATGTCTTCGGGTTCAAGGGTCTCGTAGAAAATTCCGACATCTGAAAGATAGCAAAGTAGTCCCTGTAAGGACTACAAAGAACACTGGCAAAATGATGTAGTGCATAGTAATGAGATGCATCGTGAATTACCCTAGAAAATACCCCAGCTTACAAGTGTAAGGTATGATCGATACAATAACTTAATCACACAGATTTTAGGTGAGTTGTTTCATTACTTGTGGTGATGTGGTTATTAATTCTTTTGGACTTACATGTGTTTCACTTTTACTTAGCAAACAATTGTTATCATGTTTAAGTAGAAGTGTTGATTACTTGGTTAGTCAATAAGACAATGACATATAGAAAACAACTATTGAAAAGATAAGAGTCACCTTTTATTTTATATTCAAAAAGTGTAGAGCATATGACAAAGAGTTTAACTGAAAATGATGGTTTAATATAACTAACTCTATCATCACACAACTTTCTATTGCTTTGTGATGGTAGGTTTATTAGGTGTGAAAACATGGGAGTTTTATTAATATAGAAAATAGTATTGTGGCATTTATTTCTTGTCGTAATGATACATCATAGAATTTCTAGTATATGTTTAGAAACAAGTTATAAGTTAAACAAAAAAAATTGTGTTTTGACATATTTTAGTTGACAATGTTTTCTCTTTAATTTAGTATAACATCTGATGCTTTCTGAAAATATTTCAATAAGTTATTATTTATTACTTTTAAATGAATTAAATGATTGGGCAAAATATTGCACACATGAAAACTTGGTCAAATGACCTTGAAAACATCATAGATGAGTTGTATTTGTCATTTAGAGCATTTTGGTATATAACTCGTATTTTTCTGATTTTATAAATTATTTATTATTTTTCTTTATTTTAAATGATTTAATTAATTAAGGAAAATGTTTAATTTTAAACTTTATCAAATTCATTTGAAAATGTCATAATCAAATAAATTTTATTTTCTGATTAATATGATATATTATTTATATTTTTCTGATTTATGAAATTAAAGTTATTGAATTATCAACTTTAATTATATTTCTGTTATTATTTGAATTGACAAGTGGGGTCCACCTGTCAGTTTCGTTTTAAATAAAAACCAAAAAGAAAATAAAAAGAAAAGGGCTCATGACGTCATGATGACTTCATTACTGTGTCATCATAGAGCAAATCATCCCTGTGAACACGAATTTGAGGAATTCGTTACAATTTTTCCCAAATTGATCTCTCCTCTAGCCCCAGCGTATCACGGTGAACCTAGGGAGGGTAGCGGTATGACCATATGGTCACGGAGTCGCCGGCAGCGAGCAACGGCGGGGCGGTGAGGCACAGCCTCCAGCGATCCGACGATTTTGTAGACAAAAATGTTCGGTGACTCACCAGGAAGGTGCTGGTGTCGTTTATTGGTCACGAGGAGTTCCACAGCGACGGTGCGCTTCCGTAGCGACCGACGGCTCAGAATAAAAGGAACGGAGAAATTCTCCGTAACCACAGCTTTCCGGAAAGAGATACTCGTCGAGGCGGTAGAGGAGACGATGACGCATCCAGTGATGCCCTCGGTTCCTCGTGAGGTGGCCGAAGACAGCGGCGGCGAGCGGTGGCTGTGGGTTAGGGTTAGGGTTTGTTCTTCAGGTTCGAAGAGAGAGAGAGAGTGAGCGAGGCGAGGGAGAGTGAGGCAGAGAGCAAGATGGAAACGCCCTCCTGCTCCTTATCCTCGCAAAGGAAGCGGTGAGAAGGGGCGTGGCAGCAGCCATGGTGACTCGACGGTAGCCGCCACGGCCTTCTGGCCTGAGGTTGAAGAAACAAAAGAAAAGCCACATTTCGATAACCCCCTAAAATTTCCATCAATTACAATTTGGTCCTTCTGTTACTAAAATTGTGAGTAAATTAATGTTTTCAAGACTTTTCTGTTAACACGAAAAATAATAAAAATCATTTTTGAAATCCTTATCAAATTTCCAAGCTCACCATGTTTTATTTTTCAATTTTGAGAAAGATTTGAATTTTATACTTAGGGTGCTAGATTAAGTGATTTTATTGTTTTCACTCTATTAAAGTTATTAAATGTTATAAAATTTATTTTAGGCATGAATATTACCTTCACACAACACACATAGAATTCCCATTTGGTGTGTTATAAGTGGATCATATTGGATACAATTTCTTATGGAAAGTAATTTAGTAAAACTATTTGGTACTAGTTCTATGCATTGTTATGAAAATCATTTAACATGGAATTTTATTCCATGTCACACCAAATGATTTTAATGGGTGAAGGAACTTGTTTTCCTTTTATAATACTATGTTATTTTCATAGCTAAAAATGATAGAAATTTTGGGTTGACATTTTACTTAGGTAGGTGTCAGGCTCATTTGATAAATTAGGTTCTTTACCAAATGGAAAACATGTGTGTCTTTGGAACCTATTTGTTTGTTTTCCACCAGTTTCCAAATGTGGATATTATCCCATGTAACATGTATTCAGTTATATGGTGATAAGTAGAGGAATTTATGTTATCATATGTTAGTCTTACATATGAAAAGGATATGGAAAACAAGATATTAATCATGTCACCATTAACCTCCACATATCAAGACATGTGGATGAAATGGCTGGTTATTATTTCATACTTGATAATTGTTTCCATTAAAGATATTAGTATGATTTGATCATCTCTGATGATCTTGACAGAGGTTATTGGTTCTCTAATATATCCTAATGATTCACTGGATAATTTCTTATGATCCCTTACTGAGGCAGTGTTACTTCTTGTGGTCTTCTGTTGCTTGATGTTCTTCTCTCTAGTTGCCACTAGTCTTCTGTTATCACCTTTTTCCATTGTAGGTAGCTTCCTCTCTTGGTTTCCAACCTCAACTGTTTCACCATTGTGGTGAAAACATCCAATTACTCCAAGCAAGGATTTTACTTAGATGATTGTAAAAGATTGTGAGTTTATTCTATGACATCTAGTTGCCATGTGCATATAAGAAGAATTTGTTAACAAGTGGGCCGGACTTGCCTCCAAATTACTACTCATATACAATAGGCTGAGATGTACCATGTAATTCAATCTTTTGTTTGTTTGTGTATGACACTACATTCTTTGAGTATACAAAAGTGATCTGTTAACAAGGTCGCAAGGCTTGTTATCAAACTACTTCTATATAGCACTAACATTGGAATATCACACTATTTCAAGAGGTTTAATAAGATCATATCAAGATATAGGAGTTTCCAAGTACTCTTATATTAAATTAGAGTAGCACTTCTAGCACACTCTAAATAATCTTCTTGAAGATCTTCATGTGGTAGTTCCTTCTGTCTTGTGGTTTCTTTTCTTGCAAAATAACTTGGAGGTGATTGGGAAACAAGATACTTTGGTCTAGCCAAAATCACAAGATCTAGATAAAGGTTTAATTCATGCTTTTGTTATCCTTCTATATACTTCTTATTTTATTTCCCAAAAGATACGTACTTGTCTCATACATGATTGGTTTTACTTAGCTTTCCATTCAATTCCTCCAATAGAGGTTATACTTGTTGTTATCCTTACTTGTATCCAGAGATACTTCAGTTGTAGAATTGTTGGATTTGAGTAGAGGTGTGAAATGCTTATGGAACGATGACTTAATAGTAAGTGGATCAAATGGTGCATTGAGGTGTTGAGATTTCATATGTTCACTTGTACAAGATGATTGTAACAATGAGCATGTGAAAGTTATTGAGGTTTCCTGACTTATGTCATAGTTGTTATTTGTTCTCCTAGGTGTCATGATCTACTTTATATTCATCACTTTATTGACTTTGTCGTTCATAATGCATATATGTAATGATCAGGGTTTATCAGTGGTTGAAGAAGGTTTATTTGTTCTTGTAGATACTTCTTTTATGATTGATGAGATATGTACATATTCGATAAATATGTTAATACAATTATTATATCATTTTCCACTTGTGGGTTTGGAGTTAACACTTGTTTGTATCAGTAGTGTTCTATTGATTCTTTGTTATGTACTTGTGATGGTTCACCTGATAGTTATGAAATGATTTTTAGAGATGTTGTGAAAATGAATTGATAACTTAGGGAGTTGTTGTTTTATAGGAGATCACATCTCTGTTGATGAGATGGTTCAATTATGCATTACTCATTTGTGGAAGTATGATCATCAGATATGTGATTTGGATACTCACCCCTGTTTGAGTTGTAGATACCTAATGAATTATCCTAAGTCACTTAAAGAATTGTGATTAAAGTTGCTGAGAGCTTGTGTTGGTCAAAACCAATTATGCTTTGTGTAATCAGATGATTTGGTTTTTAGAGATACCAAGTTATAAAGATCACTCCAAATGTACTCCTGACTAGCTAAACTAGACCTATTTCATCATGTCAAGTGAAACTTTCGTCACTTTGCTTTGTTTAAACTTTCGCGCCAAAACTTCCCGTACTTTTAGATGCATGCTTTGCAAATGCACATATTAAATTTAGATCCTTATAACCTCCTAAACACTGGGATTTTACAGTATCTCCCCCTTAACAAGAACTTTGTCCCGAAGTTCAACCTCTCTCACGTAAAGATAGGTAGAGAGAACTTCTGATGGACCGTTGAATCTTCACATCTGTTTTCTTGTGTTGTCCTTGGCATGTGTATCCTTTGGTCTTGATTGTTCACCTTCCACTATCTTTTATTTTTATCTAATACTATACCTGTTATTATGACCACTCTGTTGGTTATTATACTTTCCTAATGGTCTCACGAAGAACACGTGGTATTTCCACCATATAGTGGATACCAAGTTTCATTCTCCGATGAGTTGGTATGGTTTCCTACCTCTCACAACTTTCTGAAGAACATTTGGTCTATCCACCAGGTGGTGAATACCCAATAAGATTCTTCCGGTAAACTAGATATTGTTTATGGTTAGGGCTCCATTTGGTTTAATCTAATGGTATCAAGAGGAATACTGCTCAAAGAAACCTGCACAACGTAGTGTACGTTGACTTAGGCTCAATTATTAGCGAAATTATCTTCGAATTTCCTCGAGTTTTAACTATTTCCTATATGTGACTATAACCTATTCCACTGGTTACTTTCTATGGTCCTTCTATATCTTTGGGTTTTGACTTCTAAAGGGTGACTCTATGATCAGATCTCTCAACTTCTACCTATTTCCTTCTCGAATATAGCTACTCCTGTGATTTTCTTGGTATCACTTGTGGTATATCTCCATGTGTTGACGAAGTATGTCACCAACTCCAAACAAGATGTGAATGTGGTCCATTCCCATCAGTGGCTTTATTGACTTCTGCCTTCTTGACTTCTTGGTCTTCAAGAGCAGTGGTGGTGGTATAAATCTTCTTATCTTTCAGACCTCTCTCATACTAATCCTATACCCTCTAGACCAGTAACATCAAGAAAGATCTCAGTGTTTGCACATGCATTTGCACATCAAGTTCAATCTTCATGTATAGATCTAGTCAATCAAAGATCCAAATAAGATCCAATAAATCCCAAATGCAGTTTATCACTCATGGATAAAAAGCCCGTGAAATAATAGCACTTTGAGTAAAACATCTCAAGTACCAAGGCTCTTAAATGCTATACACTACAAGTAGGTATATATTACCTTGTAATCCTATTCTACACAACCACTCTTTGCTTAGGTAATTACTCCAATTGCATGCCTTACTGCAATGGAATAAACCAAAACAAAATGATCCTAAAATAGTTGTTGTCTAACTTGGTTTCATATAAAACTAACTACCATGTCAATTTAATTACTTCATCTTGATTATGATAAGCTTCTCATTCCATTTGTTGATCCTTCATGTTGTTGATCACGTCGTAGGAGTAGTAATGTAGCTTCCATCAATTCTTATGCCTTCTTCTAATACTATACTATAGTAGCTCAACTCTAGACTATACAACTGAAAATATGGTATATACCCCGTAGTTACCATGGCTTAATGAAAGTTCATGATTCTAAAACATTCCTTATTGTTGATTCTTATACTTACTCTATACCATGTTCTACTCCATCCTATACATTCATAGAATGCGGTAATCATCACTTTAACTTAACCCTCTCTGACTATGTCAGAACTCTTTTCTCATTGAAACTGATACATGCTAGACTTCCAACTATTCATACCTAGGTATATAGAAATTAGATAAGTATAATTACTCAGGTTGAGTAAGAACAGTTCTATACAAGTATGATTATATAATTCTTAAGTGAATGATCATCATAGTTGTAGGAAATATGGTTTAGATAAGATGGATTCCTATAGTCTTTACCAGATGGTTTACTCAGATGGTTTAGGAAATATGGTTTAGGAAATATGGTTTACTCAGATGGTTTAGGAAATATGGTTTTAAACCTAAGGCCGCTTCACTCTGATACCATCTGTGGTGACCCAGCACACCACTGCATGTGTAGTGCGCAAGTCGGTGACATAATACTCACAGAAGGACTTATCCGTGAATATTACATCTCTCAGAGTAGTACAACAGAAACACAGCGGGTCCAAGCAAAGCTATAGGATACAAACTTCATTGCAAAATCTTGATAATCTCCTTGATGAATCAAGAAGATCTCCTGCAAATGAAACTTCAGAAGAAGCAATTCAAGCTCCAAGCCGGAGAAGAACTCTAGCTCAGAACCTAATCCACTACGGCTGATGTCAGCCCTAATCTATGGCTTGTAACTGCTAAGTCCAAGAATGGTCTCTACCTACATCTTGATAGCTTCTCCTCCACCAGCGTTGTTGATGACGATGCTTTACCGACTAAGTAGTAGATCACCCCACCTAGCTTCACGAGGTAGCTTTATTTGATGAGAATTGTAAGCCTAAAAGTTCTAAGAGAGAATCCTCTCAAACTCACTTAGATAAAATACAATGTATTATTAAGTAATTTTCAAATCTTGATTTGAATGCCCCTTCACTTGAAAATACTTGACTCCACTTTTTTGGGACTAGCTAAAAGGCATTATCACTTCTTGGGAGATAACCCATATGGTTTTATTTTTTGCTTTGTTTTTCTCTATTTTATTTGATTCAAGGGATTGTATACTTATGTATAAACTCCCTTTCATCTTTATTTTCATGTTTTAGTAGTGCCAAGTAAGGTTTCTGACGAGAGTTGGAGTTGGTTTTCGGATTTCTGTGCAGGAAACAGATATCTGCTGTCCATCGTAAACAATCATATAAATCATAGAAAAATCAGAATGACCTGAAATTTCCGGTGCTTATTCCTCGGCTAATTACGCAACCTTTTTGTTCTTTAAGCTTTTCAATATGAGCAACGTAACTGCCTCAAAAAAATCGTATTTACATATTGTTCTGGTTTTGACAGATTATGCCATTTTTCTTGCATTTGCTCTTTTGCGATGTCCAGTGGATTTCTGTGCTTCACGAAACATGAGTGGCTGTAAATTTTTAAAGTTATCAATAGCACTTGTTCCATACAAAACCAATAGATTTTTAATTGTTTCACTAACCCGCTAATGCGAATTACTGTTAGAGTGTGGTGTGAAGTAAGTTTTCAAGGGTGGAAAGAAGAGGTGATATATGTGATCAAGAAGAGTGCAAGGTCAAAGGTTGGGGATGACCCCGTGGTTCATCCAAGCATATTTTTAGAATACTCAAGCATCTAAGCTTGGGGATTCCCAAGGCATCCCCTTCTTCATCAACTATCTATCAGGTCACTTCTCGTGAAACTATATTTTTATTCGGTCACATCATATGAAGTTTACTTGGAGCGTCTATTTTTTTCCTTTGTTTTCTTTGCTGCAATAATATAGTTGGATCTTATCATTGTTTGTTTTGGAGAGAGACACGCTCCTCTTTTTCATTTGAGTACATGTTATGATAGTATTCTTAGTTTTTCTTCTAATTGCTGCAAAATCTCCTATTTAGCTCTCGTTTTCATTGAATCTCTTATTCAAAGCTGTTAGTTTTAGTAGTGTTTTGTGAGTCCTCTGATGTTTGCTTGCTGTAGCATTTAGAGAGTTTTTGTTAAATCATGTTTTGTATGGTGCTTGTTGGGGAAAGAAACTGTTGCTTGAGGTTGAATTTTTAACGGTGCAAGTAGAAGCTTGCATAGACTGTGGCTAGACCTTTTCATGTCATACTAGGTGTTATTTTAGTTTTAAAGCCTTGTGTTTATTCAGTACCATCATTAGTCTCAAATAGCTGAGAGTGTTTAATGTGCCATCGAGAGAATCATGATTTTTTCTTGTCATATTGAAACATAAATTTGTGGTCTTCTCCTTTGAATGTTTTATTTGGTTGACTTGGCGCATGGTCACACCATGTTTATGACTGTGAACCAATCACGAATAGCCTCCATGATCATTTAGTTTTTAAACTTGTGGTACCACTTATGATTTTGATTAATGATGTTTATGTTGCTATGCATGATTATGGCTCTTATGCTCTGTTGATTTGTTGCTCCCAGTCTTTTGTTAGCCTTCACATGTACTGAGTATGAGCTCTACTCGTGCATCCAACTCCCAAAAACCAAATTTTTCCCATTGTACATGTCCAACATACCTACCTACATGTGGTAATTAACCGCCACTCCAAAGTAAATTGCTCATGTGTTACCTTTAAAACATTCAAAATTACTCCTGTTTTAGCTCATGACGACGTAAATAGAGGATCTTTATCTCACTTGTTGATTGGAATTTCACACCCTGTATTAGTGGCTTAATTCGCTTATCCAATGATAGAAGAGCTGGCGGCGGGGTGTCCAGCCCCAAATTAATAACATAAATTCTCTTCACTATTTTTTCCCCTGATTTATGAGTCAAAGCATAATTGTGTAAACAAAAAAGAAAGAGGGATGACCTTCTCCCCACATGTGTCGTTCTATGGGAGCCCCTCTTGTGAAGTCTAGCTGGCTTGTGACGTACTGTATTTTCTGTTTACCATTCGTTGACATAAGCATACAGCTCTCTTAAAATATAGATACTCCCCCACGGTATGTGATTGTTGGCAGGCACCCGAGGATTCTGTTAGCCATGGTTTGTGAAAGATGGTTGGGAGGAGTATCAAATTTTTATACCTCTGTTTAATAAAATAAAAACTCTAACACATGAGTGATCCATGCTTCCCTCTGTGAAGGGCCTTTCTTTTACTTTTATGTTGACTCTCCATCTTATAACTTTATGCACGGTTGAGAGAGCATAGTTGCCATTCTGAGTTTTATGTGTATTTATCCCAGAAACATTATTAATTGATTCATTATGTGTTATTGCTTGTTCTCTAATTATTTGTTCTAATCTTTCTTATGAACTTTGAAGGTGTCCTCGCATTTATGTTTTCCCCCACTCTTAAGGACTAGCGAAATATCACTTTGACATGTTTTCTCTATACTTGAAACAAACGTATATCTTTCGTTGCATTGTTATTCATAATATTTTATTTGAGTTACTTCTCATGGTGCAAGGTGATTGCTATGATTTATTATTGAAGTTCTATTTATCAGGCTTGTGTTAAAGTTCTATGATCTTAGATTACTTATGCTTTTACATTATTGATGATCAATTTTATGTTGGTAGCATGTCACCTCAGAAATTACGTGTGTTTGTAGTTTACCTACTGATGCATGTAAAATGCATACATGAACTTTGCATGTTATTACTTGTTTTTCCTACATATTAGAAACTTATATTCATGTTTTATAATGATTTGGGGGATTTTCTAAACAATCCCCCTTCTTTTGGTTCTAACCCTGTTTTTCCAGAAAACGTACTTTTTAGTGTTTTAGACTTTTCGGGAGCTTCGGGACTCCAAAAAGGGCAAGGCCAAAGAGTACGGTTCAGAATTTTCGAGACGAAGACCATGGGCCAAAGTAGAGGGACAAAAGGCCAACCAGGTGGCAAAGAGGACCCTCCACGCGGCCAGATTCCTTGGCCGCGTGAGAGGCCCCCTTTTTGCCCCCGTGGCTCCGATGCCGTCGATCTTTCTTCTCCCGAGTGTCTCGTGACCTAAAAACGACTATATAAAGGGTCCCCTGGCCTTTTCGAGGAGGAGGCGGCGCCGAGAGACGAAACCACGAAACAGAGAGACAGAAGGCTGCCGCCGGAGAAGATCGGAGGGGGGAAACGCCGCCGGGATCACCCCCGGAGGGCTCCACCCCCCTCTGGCGTGTTCATCATCAACATCTACAGAAAGATCAGCTCCATCTCTCCACTGTAATCTCTTGGCAAACACGATGTATGATGCAATACTATATTCCCTTGATGTATTGTGTCTCCCCGTCTATGTTTGAGTAGTGAATTGTTCTTGGCAATGGTGAAATAGTTCGTTGATTGGTTGCATACAAGTTTGTTATCTTCTATGATTGTCTTTATGTACAATATATGAGTGCACGCATATGTTGGGGAATGCATGTAAGGTGATCACCAGTAGCATAATGGAGTGGTGGTGACTTGGGAGTGACTGTAACCTGAGACCGAGCCACAAAGTTAAGTTATTGGGGGATATATATAGGGGACCTTAGAACGTAAGGCTATGGTGGGACTTTATGTCTTAACTAGCACAATGCCCGTGCTTCACTACGGAGCAAAACACCATTTGACATGAACCAGCCCATAATATAACTAAGTGAATGAAACATTAAAAAAACGATTAAGACGCTATATATTTTTGTAAGAATGTTAACTTGTTGAGGGAATTCATTTATTTTGGTGAAACATTTGCTGGCCGTGTGAGGTGTAAATGACAAAGGCATATGTGAAAATGTGTAATGAAAAGGTGGGTCTTTTGTGAAATTTCCATAGTTGCTTTCCGTCCGTTCGATTTATATCGAACGATGCTGGATGAAAGATGGCAGACACACCATCATCACCAACTATGGTTTTTATAAGAGTAGAGATCAATCTTGTGCAGTCATTTACTTGGCCACATGATCCATCATAAGGGGTTGTAGATCATTTACTTGACTATACCTATTCATGGCTCCTTCCTAGAAGAAACAACTAAGACTAAAACATGTGCTTCAATAATTGTGACAACCACACGAACGAAACACCTATTGCTAGAACACTTGCTCCCTTGAGATACTTGAGATATTTGTTGCTTGCTACTTGTGAAACTTGCTTACAAACTTGCATTTTAAACTTGCTTCACTAGTTACTAGACAAACCACACTCCACGTCACTTGCTTTTAATTAGTTAGTTCCTTTTAGTCAAACTTATTACTTTGCATAAACAACCATATAAGAGGGTTATAGGGCTTTAGAGAATAGATAGCTTACCTTCATCTCCTCGTGGGTTCGACACTCAAATACTTATCGAAAGGTACTACAATTGATCTCCTGCACTTGGGAGTCATCACCTACTCGAGGACGAGTAGGAACTAAGCTTGGGAACGTTCATACGTCATAAACGCATCCTTAATTTCTGATGTTCCATGTTGTTTTCTTATTGTTTCCCACATGTTTGCTATACATTTTATTTCATTTTTATCGATTTTCCGGACTAACCTATTGACAAGATGGCACAGTGCCAGTTTCCTATTTTCTGCTGTTTTTAGTTTCAGAAAAGTTGTTCTGGAAATATTCCCTATTTTCTGCTTTTGTTTCTAATTTTGTCTCGAGCTATTTTCTCAGTTCTTGTTCCTATCTTCATGGAAATTTGTTCCTCTATAGAATTTTCGGTCTCTATCTTAGTGGAGATTTTTGTCCCTAGATGTGTTCCCTTTGTTTGTGAACTAATTCGGAAAAAAAATCGATCCTAACTTTTTTATTTTGTTACATCGGAAATAATTTTTCTCTTATTTTATACCCAGTTGTTCTTTCGTTCTGATTTTTTTTTTCTGAAAACTAGTTTCACAAATTTTTTTTGTTCCTAGCTTTGTTCCAAACTTTTTATTTTAGTTCCATCGGAAATATTTTTGAACCTGTTTTATAACTACTTGTTCCTTTTCTTCCTGCGCGTGAGGCCTATGGCCTCTCTCTAACCTCACCACCACCAATGGCAACCGATCTAAACTTGCACCACTGAAAAGAGTGTTGTATTCGGGATACAGCACGATGACACATGATCTCATTTCGAACAAAAAGATTTGTTCCTTTTATTTGTGAGAAATAGTTCCACAAATTTTTATTCCTCGTGTATTTGATTTTTCTTTTTTCCTAATCTAAATATTGTTCCTCTCCGTGACATCGTTTGTTCCATGGGTATTAATTTTTTGTTCTATGCTGTGCAAAATTCGGTTCCAAATAGTTGCGACTTTTAGCTCCTCGTGTTGAATTTTTTTTGTTCCGCTTAGTCTAAATGATGTTCCTCTTTGTGTCGTTGTTTGTTCCATGGGTATTGATTTAGGAACAAAAAAGTCTAAATTTTGGACTAATTTTTTTCTTGGTTGATAAATTTGTGTTTGACATGTATTTGCAATTTGTTTAGCATTCGCTATTTTCTTCCTATTTGTTTATTTTTTTATCCACTGGAGAAAAAAAATCGTGTGGTCTTTTGGTTCCGTGCGACCTGTTTTTTATGTTTCTTTAGTTGTCGCAACACCAAAATATGGTCTGTATTTTGTTCTTTGTTTTTTTTTCTTGTTTCTTTATTCCTCCTCAAAATAGGCTTTTTGGTTTAACTAAATTGTGTTTTTTTTTCTCTTTTTCTTTATGACATAGTCTGTCAAGATTTGCTAAGATATTTCATGCTTATGTGCGGGTATATTTTTCTGCGAGTGTAAGGTGCAAGTACATCACTATGGGTGAGCATGCATAAGCACACATCGAGCTAAGTAAGCTAGGATGGGAAGGGACTTGTCGTACTCTTATAATTAGTGACGAGTGAATAGTAACTAACTAAGTAAGTGGAAGCTGTATCGCTGCTTGACTTAAAAACAGGATGAGCAACAAGTGAATAGTAAGCCGTACTCTTTTTTTTTTAACTGCGTACTCTTATAATTAGCAACGAGTGAGCAATAACTAACTATCTAACTCTACAGGAAATGAGCGAATGGCCTTCTTGATCTCTTTTAAACCTACAGGAAATGAACAATAACTAGCTATATAAGGGCATCTCCAGCCGTCCCCCTCAGAGCCCCCCCAAGCGGCGTTTTTGGCGCCGTTTCGCGCCGTTTCGCACCAGTCGCCCCCCAGGAATCGATTTAGCGCCGCTTTCCGCCGTTTTTCGCGCCGTTTGGCGCCGCCGAACCTAGGCCGAACCCAGCGCGCTGGGTTCGACTTGGGGGGGGGGCGAAATGCACGCGTGAGCCACGCCTGTCGGCGACGGAAGACGATTTCCCTCTCTTTTTTCGGCGCTGCACTCCACTTTCCCCCCACATGTACCTCTCCCCACGGTTCATTCCCGCCATTCCCCCCCCCCCCCCCGGCACCCGAGATCTACGCGCCATGGCTCCCGCCCGATTTACAGGACCCTGCGCTGCCGCCCCCGCCGTTTCCATTCCCGCGGCCAAGAAACCGCGCAAGCCAAGAGCACCGAAGGAGCGGCCACCCGGCATGTCGAACAAGGAGTGGATCGCCGAGAGGTCGCGCCTGGAAACGGCCAACATCAAACGCCGGGGGAGGGAGGCGGCGCAGCGGCAGAGGCAGCTGATGGCGTAGCTGCAAGCGGAGGAGCAGGCCACCACCGAGGAAGACGACCTGGAGGACGAGGAGGAGGAGGCCGCGCCGGACGAGCCACCTACGCCGGCCGCGGCGCCGCTCGCCAAGAAGAAGAGCCCTTTGGGCCCCCGGTTCGCCGGCTGGAAGCAGTCGCCGTCGCCGTCGCCACGCATGTCACCGCACCCACCACCAGCGTGGTTCGTCGAAGGCGATGCCCTGGGAGGTTTCAACCCCAGCCTCAGCTTCCCCTACCACCCGCCGATGATGTATGGTGCCACGCCGGGCTACGCAGCTTCCCCATCCCACCGCCGTGCGATTCTCGCCGGACTTCAGCCCCAGGACAGCTACATGGAGGAGATCATCGCGGCCGGCTCGATTGCGGCAGCGGCGAGCCCGGGCTTCCTCGAGAGCAGCGGCGAGTTCATCACGCATGGTGGTGGCGACTACGGCGAAGGTGCCTCCGGCACGCAGGCGACGAAGGAGCAAGGGGAAGACGACGACGTGGACAAGACGCCCGTGGTGCCAGAGGGGACAGATCCGGCCGGTGAAGGCCGGAAGCGCCATGGTCCTGGCCGTCCCCGCAAGGAACCCAAGGTACCCCTGCCCCCCGCCGAGCCTCGCATCAAGTGGCTGAACAGGGAGGACGCTCTGCTCGCCGAGGCGTGGAAGACGGTGAGCATGGACACGATCGTTGGCGCGAACCAGCACGTCGACAACTACTGGAAGCGGGTGAAGACGGCGTACGACGAGCACCGCATGATCGATCCCTACTACGCCCCATGCGTCGCCGACCGCGGCCAGAAAGCCATGGCGAACCATTGGGCCAACATCCAGGCGTCGCGCAACAAGTGGCACGGCATCCAGGAGGAGATCTCGGCGAGGCCGCAGAGCGGCGCCAACCGCGAGATGGAGATCGTCCGGATGCTCGAGGCGTACAAGAACGACGAGGGCTTCGACTTCAAGTTCCTCCATGTCTTCGTCCTCATCGAGAAGTGCGAGAAGTGGGCGGAGGTGCGGAGGTCGATCGGCAAGGGCAAGGAGTACGTTCCCGACGCGGTGGCTGCGTGCGCATCCGAAGGGCGTCCGGCGATGGGCCACAAGAAAGCCAAGCTGGCTAGGGACGGCGCGCCCGCAGCGGCAAAGCTCCAGGCGTCCATCGAGACCTGCATCGCCGACGCCCAGGTCCAGGCCGGCAAGAGGGAGGAGGTCTCCAAACAGCGATGGGCGGCGCTCATGGCCAACTCGCAGGTCAAGATCGACCTCCTCCGGAATGGCACCGCGGCGAAGAAGAGGAACGACGACCTCGCCTTCCTCACGGGCGGCGACCCGGCCGCGATGACCCCCGAGGTGAGAGCTTGGTTTCTGGCGCAGTGCAACCTCATCCTGACCGACATCAGCACGCCCCCGGTCCCGACATCGTCCGGGGGTGCGAGCTACACCACCTCGCCGACAAGCCCGCACGCCGACCAGGAGGATGCCGCGACCACCGTCGACAAGGATGTCCACCCCGTCGTCGACCTGGAGAATGACGCGTCCGTCGTCGACAAGGATGCCGCGCCAGCTGACCGCTCCGACGCCGTCATCGACCTGGATGCTGCGCCCAGCTCGCCGTCTGCTCCGACGCCGGCCGACGCGTCTGCCTGATCGCCTACGTTTGCCCACGCCGCACGCGCCCGTCTGTGTGATTCGATCTGGACTATATTTGATCGCCCACCTGTGGTGTTGTTTGTAATATGATCGCCCGAAACCATGGCTGTCGATCGCCGAACTAGGGCTCTATTTTTTGGGGCGGGAAGATGAACTTTCGAATGATATCGGTGCTTTCTTTTCTGGGCCGCCGAACGGCTGGTGAAATCGTCCCCCCAGGTTTTGGTGCGGGCCGGCGCTATCGCTAAAAAGCGCCGATCTGAAACCTAGGGGGGCGAACGACTGGAGATGCCCTAATTAGCAAGCGGAAGCTAGTAGCTGTTTGTCACGACATATGAGAAAAAAAGGAGACCAGAAGAAAAAGAAAGAAGAAAATATATAAAAAAAAACTAGTTGTAGTAGTAGTACAAAGGAGATAGAGGGAAGGAAGAGTACGTCCCTGAGAAGCAACCTCCCTTTTCTATGCTCTGTCGATGAAAGAAGCAACACGCGGGGATCCGTGACGTGGCCGGCCGACAACCATACAGACAAACCAAAAAGATTCGGAGGAAAGCGACGTGACGGCCGAGAAGCGAAGCAGATAGGGAAAATTAGTCCCACGTCGGAGGTTTGGAGGGACGTGCACCGGTTTAAATAGATCCAACTAACCACTTGTGCATACACAATTCAGAGGGAGAACAAATGGTTGTCTGACCGGTGGGTCCAGTTGACTACGGGACCTAGATGCAGCGACTTAACGAAAGAATTAATGGGCCCGCCCAAGAACTAGCTCCTTGAGCGAAATGAAATCAGGCTATCACCTGGGCCCTACGGAGGGGGCTCCCATGTCCAAGGCTTTTCCCATCCGGACAGGCCCCGAACGCGCCCACTAGTGGCCCCAATGGGCTCTCCCGTCTCTCTCTCGCTGCCCTCTGCATCTCTTCTCGCCTCCCTCACCACATCCATGGACCTCGCCGCCAATGGCTTCCCCCGCCGCTCCCTCCTCAAACACTAGGCGCGCCGCTGTTCGTCGCCTGGTACCCGTGCCCGCCTGACATGCGCGTCGGGTACGGGTTCACCATCGGGCGCGCCGGCGTCCCCATCCCAGACGCGCCAGGCCGGCGCCGCCCGCCCACGAGCGCAACAAATTCGGGCGGAACGCCTTCTAGGCCCAGGAGGGCTTCACATTCGACGCCGTCCTCACCCACATCACCGCCGGCGACAATCCGTGCCTCCACTAGCCGGCGCCCACCGTCTGGGACCCCAGACGGCCAACGGAGACTCCGTCCTCCTCCTCCTCCTCCGCCAGGGGCTCGTCGCGACGCTTCGCCCCATCTCTGCGCGTCCCCATGACGGAGCCGCCGGCGTTCACGCCACCGCACCTGCGCGTCAAGCAGGAGCCGCGCTCCGGCGGGTCGACACGGTGCTCCGGCGGCCTTCACATTGGGGGGCGGGAGCGCCGCCCAATCCACCCGCCGTCGCCATGCGCTGCCCCTCCTCATGCCCAAGCCGAAACCTGGGCTGCGCGCGCCCAAATAGGAGCGGGACCCTCTACGAGCAGCTCCAAGCGGCGGCGGCGACGGAGGACGACCCGGAGGGCATCCGGGCGGCGTTCGAGGAGTCGTTCAACATGCCGCCCGCACTGCCCCTCGTTGCGGCGCGCGTGGTCTGTCGCCGACACGGCGGTGATGGCTGACGCGCCGCTGATCGAACTCGACCCACCGGCGGCCAAAGACGACGAGGCGGGGCCGAGCCACTGGGGCGGCGACAACGAGGACGACGGGAGCGACGACAACAACGACGCCGACTACGACGTATTCAACTAGTGAACACGCCGTTTTAGTTTTGCGTTGCCACGGAGCAACAAACTAAAAAATTCACAACGCATACTCAAGTCTGCCCGGTAGAGGGACCTGGAGGTTGGTAGCACGGTAGTAGATGTACCTAAACAATTCAATAATCAATCAACTTAGAAAAGTTTGAGTGCGACAATGTGATGAGAGGTGCATATTTTGGAACGAAAGAAAACTAAATAAGAATAACAATACACTCATCATCATTCATCTTTCTCAAACCATGTACCGGATGGATATATATGATGCATTTGAGTTAGCACTTCAAGCAGAACTCATGTTTTAGTCGAAGCACCGGACACAGAATTTGCATGCTTCTTTAGTTCAGACTCTAGAAGACATTTTGCCATGCAACTCTTCTGTTTCTCGTGAACCAAATCTGCGGCACGCCTTTTCTTTTTGATAACTAATCTATTGCACGCTGCAAATAAAAATCTGAATGTATATGTATAAACCTTTTTCCTTCTCTCTCCCGTCTTTCTTAACATGGTGCAAAAAGAGCAATCCTGAAAATTGTGTCCACTACATTGGTCCCGGGAGCACCATCTGAACAGCTTCTTTCTCATCATGCCTGAAGAAAAGGATTTGCTCCTCTTGGCTGGCATGAGTTATAGTAGAACTTTGAATAGGTAAAAGACTCCTCCTTTGCCAACATGCTCACCGACCAGTACAGGTAATTGACAATGGTCTTAACTGCATATATTACGATCAAAATTATATACAGATGAAGTGGAAAAAAAATATGGGAAATAAATATTTTTGCTAACGTGAATAAAAATGTGATGCTGGTAACGTTCTTCACCTCCAGATCATTCTTTTTCCTAATCTTAAGGAACTGACATACCTTTAGTAGTACAACTATCAATGATATAGAATGACATGGCAGTGCTTGACCAAATCAAACCGTAATGCAAAAAATTCTCACAGAATCATCCTAGACATCAGCGAGGAACTGACATACACTTCTTCCTTTGCACCTTGCTCCTCTCTGCCATACATATTTAACTTGATCCACTGGCAGTGCCGTTTTGACCGGCGGCCTTTTGCTAGCATTTTCTTCACGTCAATTGTCATATATAGCAAGTCTTTACTGTCTTGATCCTACAACAAATCCTTCACCCCTAGGGCCCGACCTGGAGGCTGGAGCAACTGAACACTACCTTAACAACATTCGTGTAGAGCTAGATCGATTCATTTTATGAGCAAGCAACTATCTATAGATCTTAACAACATTCAACGGATGTCTGAAACTCTAAATATGTCCATCCTCTAAAAAAATAAGCAGCTGAGGCCCAAATCAGCTTCTCCTAAATCAATGAAATCAAGGGGCTAGGAGAGAGGAGAGAAATCTCAGATTCCTTTTACATTATTGATCCATACTCCACCCCAAAAACAATCCGATGTTGAATCCTCGAAAATTGCTGGGCTTCAATGTGAGGTGATACAGTACGACATGAGCGGACCAAAAGGAGCTTCCAAGGAGTCTAACCAAAAGGATAAAATACGAGGAGACCCCAGTCTTTGTTGTTGGCCCGTTCTTCACAATAGGCAGCGCCCAGAGTGTGTCCATGGCCTGGCGAGACCTCCCGTCGCGGAGGCCGCTCCATCGGAAACCTCGCAGCGGGCACATCCATGGCCCGGTCGTCCTCAAGGCGAGGCGCAGCCCTCAGGCGCGTATTGTGGAGCGGCGCCCTGCGCGTGGAAGCATCCGCCCGAGACGTTGCTCTTAACCTGGCCTGCGCGACGCGGCGCGGAAGGACTCAGCAACACCGGAGGAAGTGGTAGGGACGGCGGATTGTCTCCCGTCTATCGCCGCCGCTCGAAGGATTGAGGGATTGGGGGAGGTGCCGTGTTGTAGGATGGACTAAACTGCAAAAGTGGCCGACTGGTACTGCGGGTTGATTGACTAATTTTTAGGAGGGCTAAAGTGCGAAACAGACACGACGTACCCGTACGGTTGTTAAGACAAATTATATAGTAGAGATTTTAAGTTTTTAGTTTAAATTTCATTCAAATTTTGTAAAATATCCTAAAATTTTGAATGAATTCGTCGTTTAAAAAATTTGGGCGTCTTTTTTTTTGTTTGGGGGGTCCAATTGGGCCGCGAGTGGGCAACCGCGCCACCCGCCGGCGCCGCGCGCCGTTCCGGACGCCTACTAGGGGGCGCGACTGGAGATGCTCTGAGGCGCTCGCTCAAGGCCACCAAGGAGCGGTTCCTCTGTTTCGTCCCCTTATTCTTCCCCTGTTTTGTCCCCTGTTTCACCCAGGTAACCTTTCGTTCGCGCAGCGGACGCTGCTACTAAGATCTGAGGGTCTCATAGACCGAACCGAGTGTGATCCTTGATTAACTCATACACTGTTTAATTTCATCTCGTTGTTTTAACTATTATTGGTTACAACCAGGATAAAGGCCGAGTTCAAGAAAGTTTAGCATAGGAGAGTACGGTTCAAAAACAATTAGGGCAATACTATGAATATACATTGATCTTGTAAAATTTTCGTGATTTTTAGAGATAAAAATAAACCAAAAAAAATATGGAGATTGCTAAATGAATTCTGATTTTGGATTAGGAACAAAATGGTGTTTATTTTGCACATGGAAAGTAAAGATTTATTTTTTAAATTGGACCGGCCCCATCCTCCGCATCGAAATGATGCATAGGACAACTTTATTAATTTATTTCAAAGTTTTGTTCCAAACTGTTACAACTCACAGATAAAAAAGAGAACGTGTACCAACCAGCAAAACACACTAACACAACCATCATCCAATAGATATTATATTATCAAACCACCGGTATGATCGGTTGAATAAATCCTTGACAACCGCCTCCAACATGTTGCACCCATGATCTATGGCATGTCTCTGCTCCACTGGCTGGAGAAAAGACCACCTACTGATTCAGTGGGTAATCAAAGGAACAAACTGCAAAAAAGATGGTTTTTTGGCTTGTTAAAAATAAAACCATTATGAACATTCCATATGGCCCATATTAACGCACAACTCCCACCCTGATTGATTTTAAATCCTCCTTCGCATTTCCTTGTAACCAATTCCCGAATAAAATTCGTTACTTTTTTTGTGGAGCTAAATGGAAAGACATGTGAACTAAATGCCAAACCGTTTTAGTAACGGACAGTCAAAAAGTAAATGTTGAATTTTTTTGGAGAGAAAATAAATGTTGAATTGATTCTCTTTATCGCAAAAGCAACAAACCTTATTCCCATTGCAGTTTCTTTTTGCAAGTTTTTCTTTTGTTAAAATAACTTTACAATATAAGAACCACATGAAAAATATTGATTTTTAGTGAAACTTTCATCTAAATATATTTTTAGTGGAACTTTCATCTAAATTTAGTGTGTCCATTCATCAAGTCCAAATACATTAATTGATTTGACAACAAAAAATACGCGAGTTAGTTAACCTCACAATAAAAGCATCTTGGTCATTCGAGAGGCTTACGTACACCAGGCGGTGTTCCAAATGTGGCCATTGGTCCCGCTTGTTCCCTGTGAGATTCCTACGAAAATTAATATTAAGTGGTTGCGCAAAATTGGTAGCCACTGAAACTTGTTTTCTATGGGCTATATGTACAACATGGGGTATGAATGTACTAGAGGTAAATTCCCGAGCCATGTATCTTCCCAAAACCGTGTGTTCATGTCGTTTCCAACCAAAAAATATTCCCTGCTAAAGAAGTCATCTTTGAACTTCATTAGACTCTTCCAAAAAGGCCAGTCAAATGGTTGTGTAGTAACCTGAGAAAGTGACTTGCAGTGAAGATATTTATTATGAAGAAATTCCTGTCAAACCCCTTGTTCGTTTATATTTTAAACAACCACTTACTGAGTAAACATTTATTTTTTATCTCTAAAACTTAAAATCCAAATCCACCCTGTTCTTTAGGACGGAAAATGATATTCCACTTTGTTAGTCTATATTTTCTTCTGTGACCATCGCTCTATCCAAAAACCCTGGATCTATAGGAATCTAATATCTTTCGTACCCCTTTTGGGACTTCATGAAAAGAATGTATTAATATAGGTAAACCAGTGAGCATCGAATTTATTAGAATCAGTTATCCCCATAAGAAAAAAAATTCCCAATTCCAACTACTAGATTTCCTCTCGAACTGATCCTCAGTAGCCTTCCATTCCCAATTTTTTAATTTTCTAAAGTGAATAGGTAGATACTTAAAAAGGAACGAACCAGACTCACAACCAAAAAATTGTATGTATTTCTCTTCTACCTCCTTGGCTTGTCCAAAGCAGAAAAGCTCGGTCTTGTGGAAGATAATTTTTAAACCAGATAGCTGCTCAAAGATGCCAAATATTACATCCAACGCTTTTTAAAAAATAATAGTGTCCGCCCTCAACTAGATGAGGTATGAGTCCCTCAACCTTACCATCCTAATTTGCACGATAAATTAGAATAGCCTACATATCTGCAATTACATTGAAGAGAATGGGAGATAAAGGATAAAGGATCTCCAGTCTCAAGCCATTTAAAGCCTGGAAATAGTGACCTATGCCATCGTTAGCTTTTATACCCACGCTTCATCTACTCATAATTTGTTTAATCCACGTGCACCATCAAGGATCGAAAATTTCGTACGTAAAACTTGGAACAAGAAGTCCCAATTAACCTTGTCATATGCTTTCTCAAAATCAATTTTAAGGAGAACTCCATCCATACTCTTCCTTTGAAGTTCATGAATGGTCTCATGCAGAACTACCACTCCCTCAAGATGTGCCTACCAGGCATGAAAGCCGTTTGTATGGGGACGAACTACCATGTGCACTGACTTGGTAATTATATTAGTCGGTGTCTTTGTAAAAACATTTGAGACTCATAGTTAAGAGACATATAGTCTTATACTACTGAATTCGAATAATGTCTTCTTTTTTCGGTAGAAGTATAATCGTCCCAAAATTTAACAGAAATAATGGTAGCTCTCCCTTATGAAAAGCATGTACCATATCCATTAAATAATTTTTAACTACCCCAAAACTTTTGATAAAACTCTTGGGGAAGCCATGTGGGCTCGGGGCTTAGTTTTTTCCATCTGCATTATGATATCATACACCTCTTGATCGGTGAACTCAGCTATGAGAATATCATTCCCCTCCACTGAAAGATGAGGTATATCGGCAATCTCTCACTCTTATCATTTGAAAACTAGTTTTACCCTTTAGCCCGATCTATCTTTGTGACCCGACCTGCAGATCCTTGTGATCCTCCGAGGCCTTGAGTTCCTCTCGGAGAAGTTAACCACTTGATTTGTTTGCTTCGTTTAGTACTAAACTCTCAAGATCTTCACAATCTTTCTCAACCTGCGCTTCCTTTTTCTTAAGATCGATGAAGGTTCTTTCAATGTCTACTTATTTAATATAATTAACCGACTCTTGCACCTGACTAGGAGAATGACCCAAAGAAACACCTAATTTAGATGCTCTAGCTATGACAGCATCGTTAGGAATAGATGCTATACGCTATTAGGAAAGTAAAGATAATGTTATTAGGAACAAACGGCGCCCAGGAGGTGTCATATCCATGCCATGCAATCTATTCAATCTATTATATACTAAAAGCAATATAAGGGGTTTTAATAGTGACACCACGTTAAGCCACATCATTCTAATTAATTTTAACCGGTAGATCTAAAATTTGTGCCTAAGATTTAATCACACATCACACATGTTACATAACAAATATGACACATAATTTGTACAACTAACATGTCACGATTATAAGAACATAATATTTGGACCCACCACGGCAAAATTCATGTACATGTCTCAATTCCAGATTCTAAAAAAAAACATGAACGCACGTGAGCAAGATGGATACCTAAATCGGTTTGTACAACCAGATGTCACTATTATCGGAACATAATAATTGGACCTACAAACCATGAGGCATAATTCGTGTACGTCTCAATTCCCGATTCTCAAAAAAAAAAAAAAAAAAAAAAAAGCATATACGTGAGCAAGATGGATACCTAAATCCTTATTCTCTCTACAGCTTAACCAAAGAGTATTGGTAGCGTCTGGTCACAAAACAGTGAGTATTGCTGTGTAAACGTACGTTCAGGTCATGTTTGACACGTCCATATATTTCCAGCGCTTCTTTTCTTTGAATAAAGTAAAGCATGTTTTCTGCCGACTCAATAATTCCAAGCAAACCATCAACCGGCTAATGGAATATTTAGGATAACTAAGTCCGAAAAAAATTACCCATGCCAAACAGCATCGGCGACTCCCATGGATCCTTTTCGCGCTCGACCTGGCTACCCAGTTCAGTTCAACAACCAGTATTGCAAAAACATCCTGGCCAATGAGAAAATTTCAAAAAAAAAAAAAAAACATCCTGGCGATAAGCGGATATATTCTCCGTCATTTCTGTACTGTCCCATGAAGCTACAGGCGGCGACTCGAAAATAAGGGTGGCCATGCATGATCGGTACCAGTTCTTGGTATAAGCTACCGCAGATCGCTGATGGATGATACACGAGGGAGATTACGTGAGCGACCGAGAAGTTTGAGGCTAGCAACCAGATTTAGGCCATCAACGTTTCCACATAGTGGTGGCTATTGCGCCGAGACTCACATCCACAAACCAAACCGTGGCCGAAATATTAAGGGGTTGTTTAGATTGACGAGCACCTTTGTTAACACTACTCGCCCAACATCTTATTGTCAACTTAAAAATATTGTCACGACACTCAAAAATATTGTCTACTTATTGTTGTCACAAATGGTTAAATATTGTTCACAAATTGGTAAACTAGATATTCCTCTGATCATGGTACTCCCTCCGATCTATATTAATGGTGGCTAAATCGGATGTACCTAGACATATTTTAGTGCTAGATACATCCAATTTAGCGACCATTAATATGAATCGGAGGGAGTACTAAAAGATTCTAGGCCAACAAAGGTGCTCTTTTGTAGGAACTTTATAATTATGTGGAAGTTTACGCCATATGTCACGTATACGCTTGTGGAAATAGCCGTGCCATTTCAATAATTGTTCATCATTCAGAAGATTGGTCTGTACCTGTGGTTGCTCACATTTGCGAAGATGTTCCTACGTTCATCGTAGAAAGTTAGGTTAAACTAAGACTTTCAAACGAGATTGCCATAAATAGTAGTTTTAGACGAGATTTCCATAAATAATAGGATTGAATTAGATTGGTGGTGATGTATAGCTGCTGCACGTACATATCTCACATATTGCCCCAAATATTCTCTAAAGCTACTGTACGAAGTCGACGACCGATGTCGATTAGGGAAGGCCATGACAAGTGTACAGAGCAGTCTGCCATAGCCGAATTCGGCAAAAAAAATTCTTGCCGGTGTATAGCATACCTGACCCGGAAAAGTTCTATGCTATGTAGGCATGCATCAAGCCGCCGCCGCTGGGCCCAGACAAAATGTTCGTAACAACACAAGGAGCTGGCCTCCAGCCATGGCGAGATGGCTGCTCACACGGGGTCGAATCTTGCAGGATTACTACGCCACACTGACGCGCAGCAGGCCACCAATTTTTTGATAGAACATGTCGGGCGGCATGCTGAGCTGTTTACCACCCCCTCCCCCCAATTGAACCCAGCAAGAGCGAGGCGGAGGCTAAGGGCAGTGTCGAAACTAGCCTGGCGGTCAACATGAGTGCGTTTAAGACCAAGATGCCCCTCCGGACATAAGGATTCACATGTTAGCAGCTCCCATGGCACATGGTAGCACAATTGGTGACGACGAGACCAACCAAGACATGGCTCTCAAGGGATTCGTGCACCAAGATAAAATCATACTACATTCTTTAGCATACATTTTTCCAAAAAATATACTTTAGTTTCTATGTTTAATTATCAGCTTTTCTGCCTAACATATCGGCCATGTCTCCAGCAAAATAGAGCATAGAGTTATCACACAAGCCACATAGTCATATGTTGGCACTTCCCTATGCCCTCATATTACATAAGATTTACTGCCTTCACATTTTATATTTTACATAAAATAATATTTGTGGACAGCTACATAATCCTATTATTTTTAATCAAATCTTTCTGTTATCTAGGTTATCTATAAAGTTGTAAATTTATTTCAATAGAAATATAATACATTAAACTACTCAAGCCAATGCCCTCGCATTTGCGAGGGCCACCTTTCTAGTTCTGCATAATAATATGTTCCTCTGTTCAGGACTACCTCCAGCGACACCCAACATGTCGATGCTGACCTGAAACGTCTGAACCTGTCTGCGTGCACGTAGCTCGTAGCTATGCAGCGACAACACGATGGTTAATGCGGTTACAAGCAGATCATAGCAGTGGAAGACTGAACAAGAGGAGCGTGGAGCACCTGAAACATGGTTTTTTTTTGCTGAAATGGAGGTTCTACACTTCTACCCCAGCCTCTCATCAAAATGATGCACATAGCCTTTTCAATATATAGCTAAAAAAGTCAGGGTCACATATAAATTTTCTTGTCATCTATGTACAATACTTAAATATATTAGCTTTCATTTGCCGTGCACAATATAAGAAAAATGAAAAAAAATATCAAAGACATAATAATTATGTATCCCGACCAAGCAAGTAAAACCTTGAGCCAGTCAAGAGAAAAATAAACACCTACCACCAGTGTATACGTCTTCTCACCCGGGGCATGTCTCAAATTTTTTCTGGATCCTATATGTTGTGTACACTCACGGTCTGCTGTTTTCATATTTGCTCATTTGCATGCAGCAAACGACCACCGCTAATGTTGGCAATAATCGGATATATTTTGAGTCCTTCACAACAAACACACGTGTTTCTTTTTTAGGGGAAAAACAGACGTGCTCATCTAAAAGTATGGGTGGTTTTATTTTAGCCCAAACAGCTGTTTCCGATCCCAACATGTTTAACATTAGTTCGGCCGGCCGGAACGTCTCCTTTAATTACTTTTTGGTTGGATTCTTTTTAACATGACCGATGTCTCTGGACCGAACGCGTCACTTGTCCATGTTATTGTTGTACGTAACTCTTAGGTCTTTAAATCCCCAACCGTTATAATCTAAATCAACAACTTATGTATTTTAAGCATATGTGGTTCATTCTGGTGTCTCTATTAGTATCCCTATATTGCTTTTAGTATATAATAGATAGATAATTAAAACGAAACCACGATGCCATACAAACAGTTACAAGGATCAACCGGAAGCCACCTGCCCGACGACAAAGATCATCACACCTACAAACATGATGAAGGGGAAATTCTTACGCAATCTAAATCACTGTACTTATTTTATTTTATTTTTGATAAAGACTGTACTTATGCACAAACCAGTTAAAATTAACAGACCAATTAAAACTCCAAAGATTAGGACATTTGTCTGTTGAGGCGTTCCATGCGTGGCCATCAATAATATGCAGTAGCTAGAAACGGACACGGAAAATAACAGTTGCACAGAAGCTAGAACAAGCCACCAGAATATCCTGATGGTTAACACAAGAAATATTCAAAATTAAAGGGTTCCATTTTTACATTGCATTACTGAATCAGTAACTAAAAGGTGGCATTGTGCCGAGGTCCAGGGATCGCATAAATGAATAAAGCATAAAATGGCGTCCATCTCACAAAATTGTAACAGACAAGCCTGAAGGCAGCGCAACAGGGCATGCCCTCGTTGACAACATGAATTATCCTGGTTTCATTCTTCGGATCCATCGAGTCGGCATCCTGGAAGCTTAACTGGAAGACTTGGGCGCCACCTAGGGTGAAATTCTTCATTTGGCTAGCCTGCATGGACCGTTGCTGGACGGGGGAACGGATAGCGCGGCGCGCTTTTCCGCACAGGGCGCTTTGCCCTCTCTGCGATCAGGAAACTGAGACCATGTCTCACCTCCTCACGGGTTGCTCATTCTCGCGGACGATATGGCATGAGGTACTCTCATGGATTCGGTCCACTGCAAGTGCTCCGCGTGTGGAAGACGACTTCGTTGCCTGGTGGTCGCTGGCCCTCGAAGCCACCCCTCATACGTTGAGGAAGGGTACCTCCTCGCTGATCATGCTCTCAGCTTGGCGGATCTGGAAGCAGCGTAACGCGATCGTCTTCGACAATGCGAGCCCGTCGGTCAGCGCCCTGATGGAAACCATCAAGACCGAGGCTAAAGATTGGGTGCGCGCGGGGGCAGTCGGCCTCGGACAGCTTCTCCCTTAGTTTCCCGGGTCGAGTTGTATGTGTGGGTTGGCCTCTCCCCTAGGCTTGTACATAAACTCTCTTTCTATCAATGCAATGAAATGCAAAGCTTTTGCGTTTTCGCAAAAAAAAAAAATTCTTCGGATGAAAAAATATAATTAGATGTGATAAGGAGACATCAGACTGATGGGAGTATATTTGCGAATAGGCTTCAGGCCATCGGTCGGATCTCCTCAATCTCCGTCCCCCTGGCTCCGTGCTCGAAGCTCACTTGTTCCAAAGCACTAATTGGCTCGAAAGGGATGCCAGCATGCTTCTTGATAAACTCGTAGAACTCTACCACACCACACGACCACGACCCCTCAAAAGCAATCTGCAGAGTATAGCAAAACCAAATCCACAAGCTGAATCAATGAATGTTCACACCTTCCAGCTCGGATGACCATACCCCAAATTCTCTGTTAACCTCAAGCTGGGCCTATCAGAGGAGCTAGGAGAGACACAAATGGTGAGCAAATACAGAGCCAATGGACCGACCGCTTCGTGCCATTTCCAGACACTGAGATCTACGCTGGTTTTTTACTGGATTTGCCATTACTCAAACCACTAAAGAGTGGACTCTATTTGTACATTTGAGATTGATTACTGCTGGTGCTTAATCTCTATGACAGAAGTTGAAATGATTACGAGCTTGCAGGGTTGTACAGACATAGGAATCTTGTTAACAGAGTAAGAGATAGATACATATTGCACCTAAGACAACCATTTTAGTACTAGCCAAGTAACAATAGTTTGGAGATAGTCACAGCAAAGTATAAAGATAGAACTGCTAAGAATAATAATTTGATTAATGGCTAAAGTTAACCGATGCATATAAAAAATGACAAGTGGAACAGTAGAGTCAAACACTTACAGGCCCAAAGCGTTTCCTCCATGCAGGATAAAAGAGGATCTTGAAGAATTCCCCGTGCGGTAACTGTAACAAGAAGCTAGGGTCAGTTCTATGTCCTGACAATAAGCTAGGGCGGCAAGCACGACGTTGTCAGGGGACCGGGTCCAAAGGACGTCGCACCATCAGGGCGAGGCGGCCGATGAAGTGTCCTAGGCTCGGCGGGCCAGCTAGGACACCGTCGATATGGAGAACGAAGAACAGTATGGTTTTGGATTGTATGCATATATTCATAAGAGTGAGTGTACATGCTTGTATGTGAGTGTTGTGTAATGTGTTTCAGAAAAAAAATCAATGTAAAAATACTAGTTATAAATGAAGCTTGCCGTAAAACAGGGAAAACCAAGCAGCAATGATGCAATTCAGACCTTGGCACGTGGATCCCAGTTAGTAGCGCCATTCATTTTGGCTATCACAAGGGAGTCGATGTCACGTACGAGCTTGGCTAGGTTTTTGGTAGTCTCCATTGCTAGATCGGGTCGATACATAGGATGGTATATCTGCATTTGAAACATGTCACAATGGGCAAAAATAAGTGCTATTTTATCAAATATACATCTTCCAAGAGCCCAAGACCATACCACGAGAAGGACATCTTTTGATTCATCCAAAACAATTTGATCTATGTCATTGCCGACAACAAATTTGACATCCTCATCATTCTGTATGGGAACATAATGCTGGATGTTTCAGTGAAGTAGAATGAATGAAGAAAGCGGATAACAGGTAATTCTCGAGACTCACAGATTCAGGTACTGTTCCAGATACGTAGAGCTTGTCCTCGAAAAAATCTTGAGCAAATTTCTGTGTATGGGCCAGGAAATTAAAGATGTGAGTTGAAATTTTCTTGAAGACATATCCTACACAAGTTGCATATTGTCTGGGCTTTTTTAAGCAATAACCTTAATTTTGTCTAGTGACACCTCACCGTCAAGTGGAAATTCTCTTTTGTCGTCTGTAGTATACGCAAGAACCTGCCGAGCCACATAGAGTTGAAATTTATAAAATCTTATCATAAACACATAAAATAGATTGAACAAAAAAATGAACAAGGACAAAGCCTTTGAATCCCAAGAAAGTTTGTGTGGGATACAGATGTAACCCACCCAAAGCCAAAAGAAATAGAAAAGCAACGTACACAACTAACTATCGGGCATATGGATTGCCATTTTCACCATACTCCAATCCTCCTATTCTATGATTTCCAATTTTTCACCATACTCCAATCCTCCTATTCTATGATTTCAAATTTCACCATACTCCAATCCTCCCATTCTATGATTGAAGGATCATTCTTTGGGAAGAAATCATAGTGAATGATTGATACTTGCAAGAAACCAATGTTGAAACAAAGCAGGCAAACAAAATGAGGAACTACCGTAGTCTCTTGTCCGGTACAAGGAATATATAATAATCCGGCAGCTTGTTTACCTTCTTCGCTGTCTCGCTCCAGCAAGAAAAATAAAAGCTGCACACGAGTAACACATCTCATCACTGAATAATTTAAAAAGGCGCAGCACAATGCAAGGAAAAAAAGACAAGAAAAGATGTTGATGAAAATATTGGACAGATCAACAGAAAGAATTACCTTTCCCTTGAACGATTTTGCTGCTTCCTTAAAGTTGGGAAGAAATTTCCAAGACTCATTTGCAACAGAAAGTAGTATAATCTGATTTGAATAAAGTGGGTCAGTATGTATATATGTGGAGAAGGAAAAGAAAAAGGTATTAGAGAATGCATAGAAGAGAGACAGATGACATGCCAGTTTCTGGATCGGATGACCATGAAGAGATGAGACAGTTTTCTGTGTAAGTGTGGGAACCAAAGGAAGCTTGTTCACAGACACAAAATCGGCAATGGCATACCTTTTGAACTCCCCATCTACATGAGACAAAATTGCATTAATAATATACAACCCAGAAGTTAATACATCCACAAAAAACAGAGGATTTTTTATTTTATTTTTGTAAAGAGCTAGCAGAGGAAGAATTCTGGTACTGAAAGCCAATGTAACTTGGATGAAGGCACGTACCATATAATGTGAGCTCCCCCTCTTTCGTGAGCAGTACTAGGGACGGGAGTTTTGCTGCTGGAGCAATGTGGAAAATCTTAGCAGCTTCAGGACTTGTAGTCCGGTAAAAGCTGACACGTTCTTCCAGCTTTGAAGCGGCAGCAAGCTCATCACTGTAACAACCCTGTCGCATTTGGGGAAAAACTGTTTATACAATCTCCAATGTCCAAACACACAAGAAAAGAATAATTGGGTGTCAGATTGAGGAGTAGGATTATAATTAGAGGCAACGGCATTACCAAAGAATAAAGTAGTACATATAGAATGTAAAGGATAAGAGAAAGAAAGGGCTCGTACGGATAGGGAGTCGAGGAATGTGACGACGACAGCATGGTTATCCTCGGTGAGTATGCACTCTTTTTCTTGAAAAAAGGCAGTGAGTATCCTCTGGGCATGGTCGACCGTCGTGAAGTCGTGGAGATTACCCGGAAGTTTCCACTCGCGGATGCTGAGGTGGCAGAGCAAGGCCCATATATGGGTGATGAACTCGCCACCCTGCGAGAGCTGCCGCATGTGCGCCTCCGCATTGCCATACGGTGCCGCGTGGACCAACATTCGCACCCACACGTCCGCCAGTGTCTCCCATGGGTCCGAGTGGCGCATCAAGTAAAGAATCGAAGGATCTCCACCGACACTAGCATGGTTGTTAATGTCCTCGATCACGACGTTGCCCCCGTGTAGCCGTGACCAGTATTGACGATCTAACATTGCCTTAAGAAGTGCGTCCTTGTCCCGAGCTTCCCGCGCCGCCTCCGCAAAGTGGTCGTATGCCCTCTTCGTGTCCGGGACCGGTCCAGGGAGTAGCTCCGGCGCTGACACCACCAAGTAGGCACAATACTTGCACAGAGCAATGCCCACGCGCCGATGCTTCTCGTTTCTTTCTCCTCCCGCTGCTGCTGCTGCTTTTGTTGTCAAAGCATTCTGCTTCTTCCTCTCCAGCTCCTGCTCTTGCTCTGCTAGTTCGCAGTACCACGTCGCAATGCACCACGCCATTACACATCTCGTGTATCTGAAACCATGTGGTTCCAGTTCGAATTGAGGGGTATAGGTATAGGGAAGAAATTCTTCGATATGTTTATCCTGAGCAAAGGATAACCAATCCCCTTCTGATCTGTCGGATTTGATCTTACCAAGAAAATCAATAATGGATGCCTTCACATCATCGTCCAACTTAATGGCACCTCTTTTGTTGGCGTCGCTGCCTAACAAGTCCCGGAGCACCTCCCAGATGTAGTCCAATCCAAGCATCTTAACCAAGCTAACACATCCCCGGTAGATATGGTCAACCATGGATCTCCCTCTTCCGTGCCTCCCTTCACCTTCTACTACTTTTTTTTTCCCATTAAATCTCGCTTCTGGTGGTAGACTCGAATACTGGTACTGGTTGATCTTACACTGCCAGAGGTACTTGTCAAACCAATTAGTGCTGGTAGCTACGCACACTTTCAACCTCATCCACAAAGCCAGCCAGTACGGTGTTTTACCCCTCTGCATTTTGATGTCGTTCCTGCGGTACGCGCAGACAACGGCAAGTCTTGCCCAGTTTGATGTCCAGCACCGAATCAACTGCAACAACTGCAGCAGAGCCAATGACACCAATATCACAAAAGTGATAACAAGATCTGCAGTCGTGGTGTGCAAGACGTTGGTGCAACCACCAGGACCTGAAGCACGATGGCGGCTGGTCATTGTCCCTGGAATGGCAGCTGCTACCCCAACGAAACATATCCCAATGAATGAAGCCAATGCCCACAAACTAGCAGCTTTTGCTTCATAGTAGTGAAGGAATGCATTACCGGTGAAAAACACATCGAACACAAAAGCCAATTCTACCTCAATCACCTTAAAGGCCCACTTGTAGTCTATGCCCTCCGGTGTTTGTGGATCAACCTTGCGACTGTTCAACCCAAGAAAATGCCGTTGCAATCTATGAGACAGACAGTAGGCAACGCATGCATCATAACAGGACTCCAGCTCATCCTTCTTTTCCCTTAATAACTCATTGACGTCACTTAGACGAACATGAGACCGCTCCGTGCCAGCTGGAAAATCAACGATAAATTCAAATCTTGGCACATATAGTATACTTGCTGGATCGGTGGAATAATCATATCTTAAAGCCAATGTTTCTCCAGGGTGATATCGGTCATCTACATGTTCTACCATGTTTCGCATTCTGCTTTGTTGCACAAGCGCCAATGACCTATGAAAGCCCTTGACGAAAGTGAGAGCAGCTAGCATGCCGATGGCTGTGCTACCAACAATACTGGAGATGGCTGAGATACCCATTAGCAGGACATATCCACAGTGGAGGCAGACCCCATATACCACCTTTGAGAGCGGGCCCTTGTAGTCAAGACCGTTGTAGCTGGTTACTGGATCAATGCAGCCAAAGATGGTGAACAAGGACACGGCCCATATAGGATACATGTCACTCTTTACATATGAAGATTGCATCAAACCAATGCAGTAGGTCCCAAGAGACAGAGATAACACCTGTGCAGCAAAGAAACCCTTCTGGACTACCCAGCGATTGGACCAACGTCGGCACGACCCAAAGGCAATAAGGAAGAAAGTGATGATGATGGCCACAACTGCCAATGCCTGGATACGGAGCAATGTCCCCCTTGGGCTCTTCCATAAATCACTTAGATGGTGATGTGTGGTAGTTGTATTTCCAAAGTGCCGCACCATATTTCCCATCCGGCGATAATCAACCTAAATAGGAAAGCATACAGCGTGACAACATAGACATAACCATCTTATCAGGTCAATTATTAACTGCCAATTTGCACACTAATTTATTTTCCCAGCATGGAACAAATGCTTCTGAGTAGTACTTTTTCTCCTATATATGTTGTGTACAGCACATATCTTTTCAATTGTCATGGCCAGGGAAACAAAAACAACTGACGGCACTTTTGGATCTGCGCAATTGGATTGTGGTACAACAGAACCGGCCATATAACCAGAATAAAAAGAAAAATAGCACTGGTACTAACTGAATGACTCACTTAAGGTAGAGCACCGTAGGAACTCTAAAAGAAAACTGAAAACCAAAGCAGTATTCTGCCGTTGCAAACAAAGTTGTGAGATGTTTTCAGTTCCTATAATAATCAATCAACTCTAGTCATAAGGGAACGGGTCAGGTGACTAATCACAATTAGTTCACGGTCTAGTCGTCCAGCGTATATTCTGGGACCAATGTAGAATGTAGTACACTATAGTACTAGTATGTAGTATAAAGCAAGCATCAATGTAGTATTGATGGGAAGGCAAACCTACTATTACTGAAATCAAGAAGAGGGGTCAAAGATGACATCTAGACATGAATGGTGATATATATACTTTCCTGACAGACAGACAGACAGACAGGGGAAAACAAAGAGGGGCTCTTTTCTGAAATTGAGCATGAAAAATCATCAGAGCATGTAACAGCAATGCAGTACCAACGATGCAGGCTTAATCCAAGCAGACTCATCATGCACATCAAGTCGTCATCATCTGCTAATACTGTGACTGGCAGCACATACAACTGACCGGCTCATCAGGGTCTGAGGAACCAATATCAGAGCATCGACTACTGAGGTGTGCGCAGATAGCAGCATAGCAGGCAGCCACTGCAATAAGGAACTGGAGGATGGAGGTGTGGGACTTGTTCTCTAATCTAGCTTTTGATGACCTCATCTTCGTAATAAGTGGAGCTATGAGCGGACGCAGGAACGGGATCCGGCCACGGCGGCAGCAGGGATGGCCGGACGGCTCCGGTGGGGACGGGATCCGATGGCCCAACAGCCAGCCGCGTCACTAGAGAGAGAAGGAACGGGATGCCGACAGCCAGCCGCTGCAGAGCCGGCGGTTGTACGGCGGACGGCATCTCAGAGCGACCAAACTACAGAATAATAGTAGTACGTTTTCACTGAGCTGAAACGGATAAGGTAGTTTCGAGTCACGTACCATGGCTGGGCTTTGATCTTCGCCCGAGCCGGAAGCTCTTCCCCGTGCAGCGGGGTAAGTGGCGGCCGCGCCACTGCGTGTGTGCTGGGCCGTCGCGCGTGCCGCGTGCTCGCCGGAATTTGGAGGGAGAGAGGCGGTGCGAGTCCGCGGAAGAGACAGAGAGGGGGGGGGGGGGGGGGGGGGGGGAACATCAATCAGGATGTGGGGAGCAAAGAGGGAGGGAAGGAATAAGGTGCTAGCGTGCCAGCACCAAAAGCTGCCCGCCAAAAGATATCAACTCGGCGCTCAAATTTTTCGTAAGGCCTTATTCAGTTGTTATGCATCCATAACTCTACCATTTTCGAAGTTTTAGTCCCTGCTCGTGCAAATATACATCACCAATGCAGCTACCGCAAAACCAAAACCCGACCGTGCGGAGCCTTTCACCTTCTTCTCCTGCCACCACCGATTCCCCAAACCGCCGAAGCAACATATCAGCTTCCTATATTGGGGTCGTCTGTAGCGCCTTCCGCCCGATTCCGGCTGCTCACACGCTCGCTAGCCTCGCCTATGTCGACGCGTTGTATTGACCGACGCTCCTAGAGCTCATCCTCTTGTCGACATCTCTGGCATCACCTCAGCGTCGATGCTACCGGCGGTGACTCGTAGAGAAAATCCATTCCGTTTCGGAATCCATAGAAACTCGATGGATGGCGGTCCAATTCTCCTAAAATCTGAGGTTGTAACCTTTTTCTAGTGTTCCAATATAATTCTACATGAACGATATAATTCCTAATTGCTCACATGAAAAGCTTGGGATTTCTTCCAACACGTCGAAGTCAAGGGAAACAAATTCCTATATAATGTGGCTCCAACAAACAGACGTACTACTACTTCTTGCTTGTAGATTTGGTAGCTTTGCATATGCAAGATTTACCATCTGCATCTCTATCATATAGTAGAAGTGTGCTATGTTGACATGATACAAGAGACATTTGCATGATGTAACTTAAAGTGCACCATAATTCACCTGGGTAATCTTGAGGTCTAAGATATAGAACTCCTGAAAGAGACCTTCCGAGTAGGTTTTAACGCGTTTACATAACATGTTTAGGTAATCAATGAGATGGAACAAAATTAAGTACACGTCAACAGATATTTCAAGTGATTAAGTTCACTTCTCGATGGCTATCACCTCAAGCACACTATAAAAATCATGGTATACCGATCTAATAAGGTCATCACCATCGTACATAAGATCGTAAGGTCCCGCTTCTAACGGTTTAAAATTTTCCGGTCCAATGGTTGACACATCGACGACCTACCAACCAACCATCGTCACCTCTTCTATATAGTAGAGACAGAGATTATTGAAAATTAACCAGGACATAGACAAAAACGGATCAACCAAACATAAATAAATGACACAAACGTGATGTTTTGATAACTCATCACAGTGCCAATGAAACGACTGGCCTTAATAACATCCAAAATGGCACTGGCCCGCTTGACATGATTCTTATTGAGGAATATTCCAACTCCTATAGCTTGTCCATTATATTTATTTTTCCTACTCATGAGGTTGAAACTGTTATATCCCAGTTGCAAGTAGGGTAGCAACTGAGTTTTTTTCCAGTTGCAACTGTGGTTGCAACATAGTAATTATAGTTTCAATTAAGGTTGCAACTTTTATTTTACAGTTGCAAGTGTGGTTGCAACTAAGTTATCATAGTTGCAAGTGGGGTTGCAACTGAGTTTTTTTCCAGTTGTAAGTGTGGTTCCAAGATATTTTCCTAGTTGCAAGTGAGCTTGCAACTGAGTTTCTTTTTCCAGTTGTAAGTGTGGTTGCAACTGAGTTATTATAGTTGCAACTGAGCTATTTTCCCAGTTGCAAGTAGGGTTGTAACTGAGATATTTTCTAGTTGTAAATAGGGTTGCAATTTTGATTGACTGCAACTGCAATTTTTTTCTAAGTGCAAATGTGGTATCTGAAATATCCCAGTTTGGTTGCACCTACAATATTGTTCTAGTACAACAGATATATTTTGTCGGTTACAACGGGAACATTTGAATTTTTCCAATTAAAAACCAGATTGTAACTAAAAATTGCAGTTAAGAATGGAGTTATACGGGACAAATTCCTTTTCAGAGTCCCTCTTTTCATTAGTGCTTTGGTCCACCATCCAATGTATGTTGTGTTTTTTGTTTTTTGCTGGAATAGGCTATGGCCATCAAGCCGAGAAAAGGAAACACTGGTAGAAAACAGGCCTACAGTCCCGGTTCGCCAGGCCCATTAATCCCGTCCGGGCAACCGGGACTAGCTACGCGCGACTAAAGGCCCCCCCCCTATAGTCCCATCTCTTACGGACCGGGAGTAAAGGTCTGTCCACGTGGGCGGGTGGCGGAGCCTGGGGTCGGAGGACATTTAGTCCCGGTTGGCCACATGAACCGGGACTAGATTTATTTCGTAATTTTTTTAATTCATTTGGTTTCTAATTATTTTTCTCACCTTTTTTCACTCCCTTTTTTTCACTCCTTTTTTCACTCCCTTTTTTTCACTCCCTTTTATTCTCACAATTTGTATTATTTGCTTAGTGTCTAACTAAGATTATCTCTAGTCCAATTAGTTACTCATGGTCAAACTTCCCGCTCGGTCACCCATCCTCCCACTGCTCTAGCACTAGCACGCTTAACTTCCGAGTTCCATCCCGTCCCGAATCCAAGTGTTTCTCACGCATGTATATGATAGTTGTATCATATCAATCTTATTAACATGTTGGCCGAAGCCATATTTCTTTATTGTTTGAATTTCAAATAAATCTTTTAATAAACAAAAGTAAAGATGTAATTAATAATTTTGAATAAATAAATAAACATTAACTTTTAATTTGTATTATTTCTAAAAATACCAATAATATATCAAAAATTGAGAAAAATAGAACTAATTCATTTTAAAATCTTAAAAATACAAATAATATATCAAAAATGAAGAACAATAATACTAATTCATTTTAAAATCTTAAAATACAAAATATATATCAAAAATTAAGAACAATAATACTAATTCATTTTAAAATCTTAAAAATACAAATAATATATCAAAAAATGAAGAAAAATAATACTAATTCATTTTAAAATCTTAAAATGAAAAAATATATCAAAAATAAAGAACAATAATACAAACAATATTCATTACATGCATAGAGTCGATCACACATAACACAATAGAGTCGATCACACATAACACAAACATAGAGTTGATCACATTTCATAATTAACATATTATATATAGAGAGTCGATCACAAAAGATATCCATTACATATATATACTACTAATTAGATACCCATTACATGCACATGCATAGATATCGAACGCATGCATACATCATCTATGGCCCCGCCGAGTAGATGCGGAACAACTCGTACGCGACATATGCATCTACGGCCGCATACTTGAGGTTCGTCAGGCGCAATGGGGTCTCCTCCCAATAGTTGTGATTCTGCCGGGGGAAATCAGTCTTCATCCTTTCATAGGCCTGGTGGATGAAGGTGCTTGCCATGACAGCCATCCCGGTCTTTGGCCCGGTCAACTGGATAAGAGTCTGAAGATCAACGTAGTGATCTTCAGGTATCATAATACCGATGCGCATCAACTTCACACGGTCTTGCGTGATGTCCACGCTACAAAAGTCAAACCCCGAGTTGACAAGAAAATCAACAAGGTCCGGGCAATGCCTCGAACTACTGTAACAACAAAAATAGGATATGTGTTAGATATGTTGCAACACACGTATTGTTCACATGCAACAAAAAAACTCGAAGATGGAATGCAAGATTGTACACGTGTGCTATATATATATAGCTTCTACCTTGACCATTGGAAGACCAACACCGAATGCTTGAACGATATCTGGATGAGGGCAACATCCTTCTGATTCGCCGTGTACTCCAGATCGAGACCAAAGAACCGGTGTTCTTCGGGAGCATCAAAATAGAGATCGGCCAAATGACCCAGAGCTTCAGGCAGCCTCGCGCAACTGTTGGTGAAGAGCACGTCCAAATCCTTGCCGCATGGTGTCTTCCCATTGTATTGCGTCCATTCAGCCATTTTGCGTGCGTGTGCTTGGATCGAAAAGAACAGAGAGCGAGAGAGAGGAAGAACAGAGAGCGAGAGGAATAACAGAGAGCGAGCAGTGGAATGTCGCCCTCTGCCTCGCTCGCGAAATAAAAACCGCCGCGGGGGAGGCGAGACGCTTGATGTTTAGTCCCGGTTGGCCACGGGCACGGGGAATAAAGGGCCATTGGTCCCGGTTGGCCACGGGAACGGGGAATAAAGGACCAATAGTCCCGGGCGGCCATGTCAACCGGAATTAATTCCCTCCACGCGTCGCAACGCGCTTCCCAACCCGCGACGTCTAACCTTCTGTCGCGGGTCTCCTCCCTACCCGGGACTAAATACTCATTGGTCACGGTGCGCAACGCTTGGGGACTGATGCTGGCATACCGAAGGCCTTTTTTCTACCAGTGAAAATGGGCTTTGGTGAAACGATCAGCCCAACTTATGCCTTACTAGTCATAGGCCAACGTTGTTACAAAATCCAAACAAACATAGGTGACCAAAAATAATCCGGTAATAGATAAATCGTTCCAAACACTCACATTAGCTGACCGAGAAATAAGTTATTTCTCATTCAGCTGAGAATAAGGCGGACCTAAAAAATAAAGGACATCGCCTTGGACCTAGATCAGCCCATCTCATCAACGAAGACGGGGAAGAGAGGAAAATCCAGCACCCTTGGGTCAACATCCTCGCTCCAGAGCATCCACCTCGTCCTGGTTGCCGATGCCACCGTTGAAAGCGAGAAATGCCAGTGACACGCCATGGAACAAACCTCGCTATATCTCTTGTCTTATACTATATAATGCGTCTTAAGGTGATTGTTCCCGATGGTACGTCCTACCAAGTGTGTCACTACATCCCTACGAATCCGTCTCGAAAAGGAGTCTATCTCAAATACAAGTCTGTCTCCAACCAGAACACGGAACGCATAAGGTCTGGTCCTCAGCATCCATCGATAAGAAAACCAGTAGGAAATGTAGAACGCATACAGCCTAGGCTTCCAGCATCCATCGGTAAAAAAAGCCCTAAGAAATGGATGCTCAAGCACATGTCAACGGGACATGCAATGATGCAATTGAATTCATGTCCAATTAGGGTACGCGCGTGTCTGACTCGTGCTTGCCACTAACACTAATTTTTATTTTCTTTTCAAGTGCTACTGGCATTAATCCAATAAAGACGTGCTTGCTCTTTGTTGAACGTGCCGCCGAAGTCTCGAATCAAATTTTTTGTGTTTAGCCATGGTGAAGACGGATCAAAGAAAACCAATTGCAAACTTGTCAGCAAAGAGAAATCAAACAAGATGTGAAACCGATAGAGCTCGACGAAATAGTTTGACGACCAAACAAAGGGAGAATATTAATGCACACTTCAAAAATAAGAGGCCGAGAACATCAAGTAAAACATGAATCATGATATAGCTCAATGAAATATTTTGACGGCATGTCAGAAGTAGAACTTTAATTCACGTAAAATAGCAGCCCGGTAACACGAATCTACATCATATGCCATAAGGGCTGCACTGCTTGCTAAGCGTAAGGCAAACGTTCTAGCTAGGAGGAATACCCTGTTCAATAAAGGCGAATAGATGGAGAAGTTTCTGATTTTAAGCATAAGGCAAACGTTCTGCCTAGGAGGAACACGTTGTTCAATGAAGGCCAATGGGCATCTAAATGGGGAAATTTCTATTTTTTCACCTAACCGTTTTATAGTGAGTTCTATTTATCATTTTTTCTTTGACCCGTTGCAATGCACATGTGTCCGATTTAAAAAAAAATATCATGCGCACCGCCTTCATGAACCTATTTATTATATGATTTGTGTGGAAAAGCTGGGAACCAGTGGTTTGTTGTTCACATTCAAATTTTCGTCGCTTTGGTCTTTTAAAAATAAACTAGAGAGTAATCTATTAAATACTTATTAGGTCAAAATCTGTTCGCCCGTGGCAACGCACGGATATGTTTGCTAGTATGAATAATTGTTAGAGAACCAATCCACCTGGTCAATTATGCCGCTGATTGGAGCAACATCTAGTTGGGGGAGGAATGGACAACCTTATTCCGATGCGGCGCTATCCCCTGAAGATGTGTTGTGCCCTTGGAAAAACCTAGGTCAACCCTAACTTCTCACTAAATTCAATGTTCCAATGTCTCCCCTACACTTGTCGACACCGGAACGACGGGCAGAGGAGGAAGGGACTCGTGGCCTCACTGCTTGTAGAAGGGGAGAAATCATTCAGTGCCCTACTCACCTACTCCCTTTGTTTATTAAAAATGGCCTATAAATATTGCCAAAGTGTAATAATGTAAGGATTGACTAATTAACTTAATCAAATAAATATTAACATCTATAATGTCAAAGTAATATGATTAAATACATAATAAAATATATTTTCATAGTATAGCTACATAGTTTATTAATCCTGATGTCCTAGTTTACAGCGCATATATAGAAAATCTCTCGGACCAAGGTGCTAGTTGATGGAGGCTAAAAAAATCATGCATTGGTGGAGGAGGCAACTAGCCACTAATTGAGAGAGAAATAAATGGTTATGTGCCTAGGAAGGGAGGGAGTTGGGACTGCATGTTTTAGAGATTATGCCATATAAACCAAGACGGATGGAGTAATTTTTTTCCTATAACTTCAGCAAATTTTAACATCGGTTGAGTTTTTAGAGAAAAAATATAGGTCTTGCTTTAAGAAATATCTGGAGAAGATACGGGGCAAACTTCCATGCATAAGCCAAATTACTTCGGTATGAAGATTGAAGGCTAGATGCCAGATTCTCCTCCATATGCGTGGAGTTTGTACTCATCTATTTACTGCCGGTTTTTTAGGAATTTTGTTGGGGGCGTTTTAGTATCCAACTACGCATAACTATATCTATATGGAGTATCCAAATTCTCACATATCACTTTGGGATAAGCATTTTTCCTAGAAAAATTAATTTGGTTTCGACCTTTACGGATAAAACTAGGAATATTATGTAACAAAAAAAATATCAAGTCATATTCCCATAAAAACAAGGCTATTTGAGTAATCAAACCACTGAACTTGTATTCTCGAAATATTAGAAACATCGACCAATAGGGTTCATATTCACAAATATTTTTCTAAACAACGCTAAGAAAAATATTGTGTTCCCATCATGCTAAAACCAAAATTTAAACAACAAATTTAAACTTCTACGATCAAATAAGACTATGCCTATTACGATCAGATCTTGGTCTACAAGGGATTCTAAAGGAGGAATTTTTTTTCAAGAAACTAAGCATTGTAGAAGTTCATGACTAGATTTTTTTGTATAATGGCCCCACAGTGCTATTTTGCACCAGGACTTTGACATGTCAGTAGTTGTCCTGATTACTATACCTATAAAAAAATCCTTTGGAAAAATATAATTTATCTATAATTGTAGAAAAATTCATGCCTTCTACAATCAAGAGGAAACTATTCATCTAGTATGGCTTCCTTTATGTCACGAAAAACCCTTTTCGTTCACACTCTCATCTATATTTGGTGATTGCCAACAAAGGATTCCTCATGCATTATGCTCATATTTTTTTTGGGAAGTATAGCACATTATGTTTGCAAATTTGCATATGTCCTATGTTGATTTTTTTAGGAGGAGATAATTTTGAATCATTTGAAGGTTATGTTGATGTTTGTTGTCATACCCGTCCATGTTCCCGCGTCAGAGTCCTGGAAACAAGAGAGAGTGTGGACTCGTGTCTTTTGTAATTAAACTCAGTCGAAAATTATCCAATAACCTAACATTACACACTTTTGAAGGTTGATGCCACGCGTTTTTCTTCACCTATTTACAACATTAGAAATTCATTTTGTTTCCACGAAAAGGCTCCACCTTATATATTGTTAAGTGAATAAATAATACTCGTCGCTAAAAATTAAAATGTGGTATAAAAGGCTCGGTCTATTTATGTATGTGCAACCTGCTTTACTTTGGTGGTAATCCAAGCCCTACTACTCTTCCAGCCAATAGGGTTGATATAACTACGGTGTGATGAGGCACCCGGATTGCAGTGTGATGGTGGACGTCGGCGCAATGGATAAGAAATTCAGAATTGTGGGATGGTGAATATGGAAGCTTGGACGACCGCAACCAAAAACCTTGTTTCCCTGTGAGTCTATTTTATCTAGGTGGGTCTAGCTTGTCTTGTGCGTTTTAGACGATTTTCCATATTAATCAGCTAGTATATGTATTTACATTTTTTTTTTTACTTAGGGTGGATCGATTCTTTTGTGCTTAATGAATAGCTAGAGCTTTTTGGCGCTTCTCGAAAAAAACACTATTCATGAATTTGTATTCCATTCCTGCCAAAGATCTAGTAAATAAGTGTGACCAAGTAGTTGCAAAATCCCATCCACACACTGAGCAGGCTCGCTGGGCAGTTTCCATTACTCGTGGACAATGCATAGACAGAAGTTATGAGTGAAATATGATCTAAGTGTTCAAGAAAGGGGACATGGCAACAACATGTGACATGAGTCGTAGAAACATTTTAAAGAATGTGGGAGTAGTTGATTTTATGCCAAGTGGCATCCTGTAAAGGTAGCATAAGGCAATCCTTTATTTAGTTAGCGAGGCCGTTCATCTTTGACCATACCGAAGGCATGCATCTATTTGGGACTATGAATAACACCGCACAACGTTCATCTATAACCCATTTGAATTTTTCCAATTAAAAACCGGATTGTAACTGAAAATTTGCAGTAAAAATGGAGTTATACGGAGACAAATTCCTTTTCAGAGTCCCTCGATCCATTAGTGCTTTGGTCCACCATCCTATGTATGTTGCGTTTTTCTTTTTTGCTGGAATAGGCTATGGCCATCAAGCTGACAAAAGGAAAATGGACTTTGGTGAAACGATCAGCCCAACATATGCCTTACTACTCATAGGCCAACGTTGTTACAAAATCCAAACGAACATACGTGACAAAAAATAATCCGGTAATAGATAAATCATTCCAAACACTTGCGTTAGGTGACTGAGAAATACGTTATTTCTTATTCAGCTGAGAGTAAGGCGGACCTGAAAAATAAAGGACGTCCCATTGGACCAAGATCAGCACATCTCATCAACGAATACGGGGAAGAGAGGGAAATCCAGCACCTTCGCATCAACATCCTCGCTCAAGAGCATCCACCTCGTCCTGGTTGCCGATGCCACCGTTGAAAGCGAGAAATGCCAAGGACACGCCATGAAACAAACATCGCTATATATGAATAATGGTTAGAGAACCAATCCACCTGGTCAATTATGCCGCTGATTGGAGCAACATCTAGTTGGGGAAGGAATGGACAACCTTATTCCGACGTGGCGCTGTCCCCTGCACTGATGTGTTGTGCCCTTGGAAAAACCTAGGTCAACCCTAACTTCTCACTAAATTCAAAGTTCCAATGTCTCCCCTACACTTGTCTACACCGGAACGACGGGCAGAGGAGGAAGGGACTCGTGGCCTCACTGCTTATAGTAGGGGAGAAAGTATTCAGTGCCCTACTCACCTACTCCCTTTGTTTATCAAAAATGGCCTATAAATACTGCCAAAGTGTAATAATGTAAGGATTGACTAATTAACTTAATCAAATAAATATTAACATCTATAATTTCAAAGTAATTTTATTAAATACATAATAAAATATATTTTCATTATATAGCTACATAGTTTATTAATCATGATGTCCAAGTTTACATGGCATATATAGAAAATCTCTCAGACCAAGGTGCTAGTTGATTGGGGCTAAAAACAAATCATGCATTGGTGGAGGAGGCAACTAGCCACTAATTGAGCGAGAAATAAATGGTAATGTGCCTAGGAAGGGAGGGGGTACGGACTGCATGTTTTAGAGATTATACCATATAAACCAAGACGGGAGGAGTAATTTTTTTTTCCTATAACTTCAGCAAATTTTAACATCGATTGAGTTTTTAGAGAAAAAATATAGGTCTTTCTTTAAGAAATATCTGGAGAAGATACGGGGAAAACTTCCATGCATAAGCCAAATTACTTCGGTAAGAAGATTGAAGGCTAGATGCCAGATTCTCCTGCATATGCGTGGACTTTGTACTCATCTATTTACTGTCGGTTTTTAGGAATTTTGTTGGGGGCGTTTTAGTATCCAATCTAGATGGAGTGTCCAAATTCTCACATATCTCTTTGGGATAAGCATTTTCCCTAGAAAATTTAATTTGGTTTCGACCTTTTCGGATAAAACTAGGAATATTATGTAACAAAAAAAATATCAGGTCATATTCCCATAAAAACAAGGCTATTTGAGTAATCAAACCACTCAACTTGTATTCTCGAAATATTAGAAACATCAACCAATAGGATTCATATTCACAAATATTTTTCCAAGCAACGCTAAGAAAAACATTGTGTTCCCATCATGCTAAAAACAAAATTTAAACAACAAATTTAAACTTCTACGATCAAATAAGACTATGCCTATTACGATCAGATCTTGGTGTACAAGGGATTCTAAAGGAAGAAAAAATTTCAATAAACTAAGCATTGTAGAAGTTCATGACTAGAAATTTTTTTGTGCAATGGCCCCACTATGCTATTTTGCACCAGGCCTTGGACATGTCAGTAGTGGTCCTGAATACTATACCTATAAAAAATCCTTTGGAATAAAGATAATTTATGTATAATTGTAGAAAAATCCATGCCTTCTACAATCAAGAGGAAACTATTCATCTGGTATGGCTTCCCTTATGTCACAAACAACCCATTTCAATCACACTCTCATCTATATTTGGTGATTGCCAACAAAGGAATCCTCATGCATAATCCTCACATATATATATATTTTTTTTGGTAGTATAGCACATTATGTTCGCAAATTTGCTTATGTCCTATGTTGATATTTTTTATGAGGAGAGAATTTTGAATCATTTGAAGGTTATGTTGATGCTTGTTGTCATACAGGTCCATGTTCACGCGTCAGAGTACTCGAAACAAGAGAGAGTGTGGACTTGCGTCTTTGGTAATTAAACTCGGTCGAAAATTATACAATAACCTAACATTGCACACTTTTGAAGGTTGATGCCACGCGTTTTTCTTCACCTATTTACAACCTTAGAAATTCATTTTTTTCCACGAAAAGGCTCTACCATTTATGTTGTTAAGTGAATAAATAATACTCGTCGTTAAAAAATTAAAATGTGGTATGGAAGGCTCGGTCTATTTATGTATGTGCAACCTTCTTTACTTTGGTGGTAATCCAAGCCCTACTACTCTTCCAGATTGCGGCAAAAGGGTTGGTATAACTACGGTGTGATGAGCCACCCGGATTGCGGTGTGATGGTGGGCGTCGGCGCAATGGATAAGAAATTCAGAATTGTCGGATGGTGAATATGGCGACCGCAACCAAAAACCTTGTTTCCCTGTGAGTGTATTTTAGCTAGGTGGGTCTATCTTGTCTTGTGCGTTTTAGACGATTTTCCATATTAATCAGCTAGTATATGTATTTACATTGTTTTTTTACTTAGAGTGGATCAATTATTTTGTGCTTAATGAATAGCTAGAGCTTTTTGGCGCTTCTCGAAAAAACACTATTCATGAATCTGTATTCAATTCCTGCCAAAGATCTAGTAAATAAGTGTGACCAAGTTGCAAAATCCCTTCCCCGACACTGAGTAGTCTCGCTGGGCAATTTCCATTACTCGTGGACAATACATAGACAGAAGTTATCTCTACTCTTATAAAAACCACAGTTGGTGATGATGGTGTGTCTGCCATCTTTCATCCCGCATCGTTCGATATAAATCGAACGGACGGAAAGCAACTATGGAAATTTCACAAAAAAGACCCACCTTTTCATTACACATTTGCACATATGCCTTTGTCATTTACACCTCATACGGCCAGCAAATGTTTCACCAAAATAAATGAATTCCCTCAACAAGTTAACATTCTTACAAAAATATGTAGCGTCTTAATCGTTTTTTTTAATGTTTCATTCACTTAGTTATATTATGGGCTGTTCATGTCAAATGGTGTTTTGCTCCGTAGTGAAGCACGGGCATTGTGCTAGTGAGTGAAATATGGTCTGAGTGTTCAAGAAAGCGGACATGGCAACCACATGTGACATGAGTAGTAGATACATTTTCAAGAAAGTGGGAGTAGTTGATTTTATGCCAAGTGGCATCCTGTAAAGGTAGCATAAGGTAATCTTTTTTTTACTCCCTCCGATCCATAAAAAGTGTCACTCATTTTGTACTAAGTTAGTACAAACTTTGTATTAATTGAGCGACACTTTTTATGGATCGGAGGGAGTAGTTAGCGAGGCCGTTCATCTGACCGAAGGCATGCATCTATTTGGGACTGTGAATCACACGGCACAACTGTTCATATAACAGTTAACTCTAGAAAAAAATACAGCAGTCCTCATCTATCTCTATATTTGTTGTCATTTGGCGAGGGTGGTTTACAATTTGGTGTGGTCCTAGAGACCATCAAATTACAGAAATTCAATTTAACACATGTGAGTATACGGTGGATGCAGAAAGAAATCAAGCAGTCACCACTTGCATGGTGTGAGCCCTGTCGGGGTCGTTTGCAGGCTAACCACCTATCATGCCCAAGGTCTCTCGCCAATTCTTTACGAAGCGGTACTTCCCAAATTTTTTTACACTAGCATTGCTTCCTTTTATTAAGCCTCTGCCTTGGCTCTTAAATAGCTCTGCCTCTTGTGACACTTCATTGCTACTGTATTATGCAGCTATATATACATGTACATATAAGCTTCCCTTATTTAGTTTTCTTACATTACGCACAAGCTCGGTCCACTTGGCCAGAGCTGGAAATTGCCTTGGATGCCCAAGCAAAGGCAGAAGTTTGTTTTGCTTTGTTTTTTTTGGAATGAGCAGTATCAAGAAACATGTTAATCGGCTACACGTTCCTGAATGTGTATTCAGAGGAAAAGGCATATGGTGCACCTACCCCAAAATACATAGGGGAGGAGAGCAGGGCCAATAGAATAATGTAGTCTCCACCAGTCTTCCAGGTCTTCTATGGCACGGACAGGTTGATATGGGCCATCCATCCATATAGATCGAATCGTCCAGATGCATCGATACTAGTACTCAAGAGGACTAGTATTCTTACATCGAAGGGCAAAATAGGTAGAGGTGGGAAAAGATTAGGCAGACACAAGAAGGGTTAAATAAAAATCAGGATCGATTGCATGTGGTCAAAACTGTAAGCAGCAAATATTCTTGAAGCACAAGGCTGATCAATCGCTCCTCGATACATAGCGTCAAAGCTTGTTGGATCGAACAGCCAAGCTCCATGAAGTTTCTAGAACGTGCTTATGGTGCATTACGCGTGCGCGGGGGACTATATCTGTCTGCGAGGTCTTAACTTCTTTTTTATAAGGAGTATATATTATTATCGTGGAGATACGAATTACACTCAGCCTCTGCAACAACTCAATACCAACATGGTATATCCAGCCCTGGGTATATCGGATACACACAGCCGAAAAGGGAAACGAAAAGAAAATAAGAAAAAAGTCCCGAGTTCCGATCAGTGCATAAGAAGCACAACCACCACCAGGATAGCCCCTGATGTTCAACTTCTCCAAAAACAACGCCTTCAAGAAGGAAACAACGCATTTGCACGTCGTTGTCCGACCCTAAATTTCGGATTTTCAACCTGGAGATAATTCTCGCTCTCAAAACAATGCCTTCGAAAAGACTTCTGCCAGACACTACCAATTAAGGCCAGACCTTGGGTTTTCACCTTGAAAATTCAGACTTTGAACATCAACTGGGCTGTTGCCCCCGCTTACATGCCGCTGCCACAAATCTTGAAGATCGAGGCCAGATCCTCATCAATACAGAGACTTCGAGCGCCATGGCTAGTCATCCAACCTCAGCCTCGATGACCTTCTCCGCCTCTGACTTCACCATGGATTTCCCCATGGTGGTAACAGAAGCTGAGCTTCGCGCCGCTCCATGCATTGCGACCGAATCCCACCCGATAAAGCAATCTCCAGGCATCGCCTATGGGAGTTCGCTGGCGGAGCCTTCTGGAACCCGACATACAGGCCAGATCAAAGAGGACATATGCCAGGCAGATATTCGTCCTCGCAAGATGTGAAATCCTAGGACCACCACCTTTATTCATGCGAAGCAAGCAGCCACTCGCCACCCGCCAGCACCCTGTTGAGTCTGCTGCTCCAAACCCTATCGGCCGAGGCCAGCAATGATGAAGAAGACGACAGACACAGGGGCGATCTCCCCTCACAACTGACCGAAGAACCACGCAACGAGGAGGGCATAGAATGGAGGTCATCAGCTAGAACAAGATTTAGGGATCCAACCCCTCCTATTCCCGATCTCGGTCGCCGGTAGTCTGCGCCGCCGGTTGGAGACCTCCACCTCTACCCCGGCAAGGCGCGCCGCCCTGGCCGTTGCTTGACGCCATGGAAACTCACTGCCCCAGCAGATCCATCACCGGCCTCTAGCAACCGCCCCAGACAACCTTAGGTAGCTGGGCCCACCGCCACCGCGGCTAGGGCTGGCGGAAACAACGGCTGGAGGGAACGGAGGAGGGTGGACGGGCAGCGCGTGGCGAGGAAGGACCCCGGCGGCGCCCTGGGGAGCACCGCGAGGGGTCGAGGGTTTTTTTCGGTGCGTGGCTGTTGGTTTTCCCCGTCAAAGACATGGGTGCGTGGCCGGCGGGATGGGAAGCGTCGCCCCTAAGAGGCCGACGCCGGATTCCACCCAGCTCGATGGAGTGCTTTTAGTCGTACATAGTGTGGCTATGTGCCGTACTGCTAGAAGCTATGTCAAGGCCTCAAGGCTACGACCAGGCCTGTGGACATGGTGTGACGCATGTTACAAATCGGAGGCGCATTGTAGATCTACCGAGGACCAAGCAATCATAGCACGATGACGACACCGAGATTTGTTAACTCAGTTCGCCGAACTCGCCTACATGTGCGGGGCATGACTACGGGCGCACCTCCCCATTGATACCGCTGCACCGGCCGCCTTGGTCGCCGGCACAACCCGCCGACTCCCCTTGCGCGCATGCTGCTATCAAGTCGTCATAGGTTACACGTGTGGTGCCCCCCTCATTATATGAGAGGCCCAGGCTACAAGAGTTCGACTCTAACACTACTTGTAACCTATCCACACCTATTACAACTCCAAGTCCAAACGTAGCTCAACACGTACACTATATTCGACACAAATACAACAAACTCCACCTTGGCGAATATACTCCGCCACCTTGAATTCGTCAATGCATCAAACCTCCATGTACTCCGGACTTGAGTTGTCTTCCATAAGCTCCACTGCTACTCCCAGACTCCACGTGACTCCACATGCAACTGTAGTCCCTTCTTCCATTCAACACTATCACATACCGACCACTGGTCTACGTGAAATCACTTTCAACTTGAAGGAATTTCACCGTCGCTCTTTAGTCACTTTGAATCAAATTCACAGTTGCCTCATCTTTTTCTTGGATAGTCTTGTACATGTCATGCAGCTATAGGACTCCGCCCCCTTCTGTATCTTGTCAACCCGCACTTTGCCATGTGCACTAAACATCACAGGATATATGGCCATGTACTCTCCAAGCTTCCGACATTATAGACTTTCCAACACTTTCCCAGACACCCCATTGCTGACTCATGTCTATCACCAGACGTCAATCTCCACAGACCTAGTCACCAACTTGAATCTGGTCCTAGCCAACACTGCTTCAGAACCCCTGCACACATGTCAAACCTCATGTTCGATCGTCCGTGCCCTAGTCAGTCGCCCTGTCATGTGCTTACCGCACGCCTCGTCGCTATTGCCGCGTCGAGCATACGCAATCTTGGCCAAGATCTTAAAGGGTCGCTAACCGACACCATCTCAGGCCCCACCGCAGATAACCATCAGTCATACTCGACCAATGCCGAGTTCCACGCATCTCTCGAACCCTGACGTCCAGTCCGACCAACGTGCTTCTCGTCTTCCCGCTGACTAGACTTCGACTCTCTGTGCACTTACGCCGTAGCCCCTCCATCAGCTGAGTGGAATCGTTAGACTCCAACTCCACCTTTAACATGATTCCATGGTAGATGATCAGTCCACCCCCGCGCCCTGCTGACCTCAAGATATTACATGTGCACCATCTTGAATCAACCTTACGCCATCGCATGTCCAAGCGTGCATAAGAATGCGCCGCGTGTTGTCACATCACAAAATTCGGACACCATTAGCCGTCACGCTCGTACGTCGTTGTCGCCAATCTTCACCGTTTTCCGTCCCGTCAGACTGTCCATCCCGACCCAGCCGAATTAACGACTGCAACCATGCTCCATCCCGCGCCTAGTCCACCCGCCATATTGCTATGTACTGTCTGGCGTCCTGTATATGCATGATCCTTCATGACGCAGTCCACCACGTCGCCAATCTGCCAACCTTCAGGTAGAAACTCGTGCAAACTAAGCAACAAACCTAAAAGAAATTGTTTCCCTTCTTGGGTGCACGTACGTGTCCCACGGCTCCCAATGCTTATTTTCTTTTCCTCCATGTTGCTTCTCCATGCATGTACCTACCATGGTAGTAGATTTTTTTTTTCATGTATCAAATCTCACGTAGCTGTTTTTCCTTCGGGAGAACTAGGCCAAGCAGCCACACGATCACGTGCTTTGCTTCCTCCGCTCGTGTCCTGCTAAGCATGCATCAATCATCGGTAATGCTGCAGCCCACCCAATGCCTTGAACCTACACGCCTTACCAGGCCTCCATGTAGCTATTTGCTTCTGATAACTTGTTTGATCTTGCCAAAAAAATTCCGATCCTGCCAATCTTGCCGTAGAATCGCTAATCTGCACTTCAGTATTCCCGTGACATACCGGTCCCATTGCTTGATCAATTTTTCGACTCCTCTAGATCGACAAATCACCGCCTTCAAACCTCGCTCTGATACCACCTGTTACAAATCGGAGGCGCATTGTAGATCTACCGAGGACCAAGCAATCGTAGCACGATGACGACACCGAGATTTGTTAACGCAGTTTGGCGAACTCGCCTACATCTGCGGGGCATGACTACGGGCGCACCTCCCCATTGATACCGTTGCACCGGACGCCTTGGTCGCCGGCACAACCCGTCGGCTCCCCTTTCGTGCCTGCTGCTATCATGTAGTCATAGATTACACGTGTGGTGCCCCCCTCATTATATGAGAGGCCGAGGCTACAAGAGTTCGACTCTAACACTACTCGTAACCCGACTCAAACACCTAACCTTTCTGTTAATTACAAGTCCAATTGTAACCCAACACGTACACTATATTCGACACAAATACAACAACGCATCACCGGAGCTGAGCTATTTGTGAGTTCTCCGCGCTACCCGTCTACGGTTGGTTATTCCGCCGGTTGATACAATGATGGCACAGGTCAGTATACCCACCGCTCCATCCAGAGCAATTATATCCTTCACACAGCTTGAACTGTGCGCCACGAGTAACTGACATACTGCTGCTGCACAATCAAATATGTGCCCCACGGTTAAGTATTGCCACCTAGACATAATATACCCGTGGCGCACGTTTTAGAATGTGAGACACTAGTAATTATCCATTAAGATATCTCCTATTAGTGGTACAATTTTCACAATTCAACTTAAAACACTATTACTACAATAAAATCCACACAAGTGCTCCGAATTCAAGTTCTCTTGCATTGCAATTTCTGCAGTTACATCCGATACATTGAGCTAAACAAGTGCTCCCAACATCAGTACTGCATATAACTGCTGCAATTAAACCTGTTACATTTAGCTAAGTATCGATCATGCAAGAGTACTCTTCCTGCAATTAAACTCCATCTCCTTTTACTTCCTTTTTAGTTGCAACTTTCCTGTCCAGCGTCCACACTGCATCTCTCAGAACACCAATCAGATCACAAACATTTGGCATTATGGCATCATCATGCAACTAAATGTTTCAACATCCTCTAGTTTCCACATTTCGAGAAAATAAGAAGAAAAGAAATCAGCAAAAAAGAGGAATTTTGAGAGAGGAAGCAGAGGAGATGGACGAACTCACCATTGCTTCTACACATGCCCGTAATACCTCCTCCTTCGGTTGCCACGACTCCAAGATATCGACCATGTAGCCATGTTCCCGCACCTGCAAATCTTAGGAAGCTCATATGCAATGGGATCACTGGTAGAAAATAGGGCTGTAGTCCCGGTTCGCCAGGGCCTGTAGTCCCGACCCAGCAACCGGGACTAGCAATGCGCGACTAAAACCCCACTCTATAGTCGCGACAGACTGCGAACCGGGACTAAAGGCCCGTCCACGTGGGCGGGTGGCGGAGCCGGGAGGCGGAGGACATTTAGTCCCGGTTGGCCACATGAACCGGGACTAGATTTATTTCGTAATTTTTTTAATTCATTTGGTTTCTAATTATTTTTCACTCCCTTTTTTTCACTCCCTTTTTTTTCAGACTTTGTATTACTTGCTTAGTGTCTAACTACAATTATCTCTAGTCAAATTACTTACTCATGGTCAAACTTCCCGCTCGGTCACCCATCCTCCCACTACTCTAGCACTAGCACGCTTAACTTCCGAGTTCCATCCCGTCCCGCATCCAAGTGTTTCGCACGCATTTATGTGATACTAGTATCATATCAATCCTATTAACATGAGACTCGATGCCACATTTCTTTTGTTTTCTGAATTTCAAATAAATCTTTTAATAAACAAAAGTAATGATGTAATTAATTATTTTGAATAAATAAATAAACTTTAACTTTTAATTTGTATTATTTCTAAAAATACAAATAATATATCAAAAAATTAAGAAAAATAGAACTAAGTCATTTTAAAATCTTAATAATACAAATAATATATCAAAAAATTAAGAAAAATAGAACTAATTCATTTTAAAATCTTAAAAATACAAATAATATATCAAAAAATGAAGAACAATAATACTAATTCATTTTAAAATCTTAATAATACAAATAATATATCAAAAAATGAAGAACAATAATACTAATTCATTTTAAAATCTTAATAATACAAATAATATATCAAAAAATGAAGAACAATAATACTAATTCATTTTAAAATCTTAATAATACAAATAATATATCTTGATTTTCTGTAGTTTGATATATAGAATCTGTAGTTTTTCTGTTTTGTTTTCTTGATTTGTTCTTGTTTTTGCTTGTTTTGAAACGTGTGTTTGACAAAAGACAAGTGATAAGAAAAGACAAGTGATAACAAAAGATATCCATTACATAAGTCTCACAATACGGAACATGACATAACAAAAGATATCCATTACATATATATACTAAGATAACCCATTACATGCATATATACATCTATGGCTCCGTCGAGTAGATGCGGAACAACTCGTAGGAGACAAATGCATCTATGGCCGCATACGTGACGTTCGTCAAGTCCAGTGGGGTCTTCTCCCAATAACGGTGATTCTTCGAGGGGAAATCGGACTTCATCCTTTTGTAGCCCTCGTGGATCAAGGCAGTTGCCATGACAGCCATCCCGGTCTTTGGCCCGTTCAAATGGATAAGATTCTGAAGATCAATGTAGTGATCTTCAGGTATCCTAATACCCAACCGCATCAACTTCGGACGGTCTTGCGTGATGTCAACGCTGCAAAAGTCAAACCCCCTGTTGACAAGAAAATCAACAAGGGCCGGACAATACTTTGAACTACTGCAACAACAAAAAATTGATACGTGTTAGATATGTTGCAACACATGTATGATCACATGCAACAAAAAAATCGAAGATGATGCAATACGTGTGCGTTATACCTTGACCATTGGAAGATCAACACGGACTCCTTGAATGCAATCTGGATGACGGCAACATCCCTCTGATTCGCCGTGTACTCCAGATCAAGCCCGAAGAACCGGTGTTCATCGGGAGAGGCGTCATAGAGATCGGTCAAATAACCAAGAGCACCGGGCAGCCGCTCACAACTGTTGGTGTAGCACACATCGAGAGTCTTGCCGCATGGTGTGGGACCATTGTATTCTTCCCAAACTTCAGCCATGGTGTGTGCTTGGTGAAGATCGATCGAGAGATGAGGAGGAAGACAGAGTTACAGAGAGGAAGAGAAACAGAGACTCCGAGACGCGCGCTGTGGAATGGCGCCCTTCTGCCTCGCTCGCGAAATAAAAACCGCCTTGCGGGAGGCGAGAAGTTTGATCTTTAGTCCCGGGCGGCCACGCCAACCGGAATTAATGCCCTCCACGCATCTCAACGCGCTTCCCAACCCGCGACGTATGACCTTCTGTCCCAGGTCTCCTCCCAACACGGGACTAAAGACTCATTAGTCACGGGGCGCGACGTTTGGGGACTGATGGGGGCGTATGGAAGGCCTTTTTTCTACTAGTGGATTCTCCATGTACGACACCGGCAACCGTGATGACCATCTGCTATTGACGCGTGACAAAGACGCGTCTGATGAAGACGACATCCTCGACCTTACGACCGAGCGTCACTCTGGGGAAATTGGATAACCGACGACACGAGTTTCCCATTCAACGTCCCGCTTCGCTCCACTGTTAGATAGGCAATTCAATAGTTACCGACGAAAGGAGTTCCCCTTCTCTTGACCAATTGACGTTCTGCTTCAATAAGTCATGCATGACCTTCACTCTTACTCGATCTCCTAGTGACTAACACTTATATCGATCCCCTTTCTGACTCGAACGACTGACAGATGACACTCCAATTAAAGGTGCGTTCTAGGCGTAGGTCGCTCTAGTGTGCCCTCATCTAGGTCCCTCTCTACAACCGTTAGATTGTTATCCAATGAGCAGAAATCAGCTCAGTGTTTTTTTTACAATTTAGCCACCCAGTTTTTTTTAAAGAACCTGACTAAACACCATGTCACTTGATACAAAGGGGTATCTCATGTTGCCCACGAGCTTCTTGATATTCACTTTAAAACATGCACTATGGTAATTTTCCCCTGGTGTTGAAACAAATTCACGAGTATTGAACAAAAAATTCCGTCCCATGTACAAAAAAATAGTATTGCAAAGAATCCTCCCAAATTTTTTCAAAAAAACTAATACTACACAAAAAATTATTACATCGAAACTTTTTATGCAAGAAAAATAGTCATCAATTGCAACAAAAATCCCAAATTATTACAATAAAAAACCATGTATTTGAATCAACTTAAAAAGTGACGATTGTTTCAAAACATATCACAGGCAATTACAACAGAAACCATGTTTTTGGGGAATTAAAAATGGATAAACAAAAAAATATTTTCCACAAATTCACTTGCAACAAAAATTGCGTCATATTTCAACAAAAAACAAAAAAAATGACAAAAAAAATCTATTGTTGTCAACATACTATAATCAAATAAGAAGTGGATTAGTAACGGAAATTTTGTCGCAGACTCATTTCCAAGAAAAATAGCAACCTATTTCAGCAAAAAAAACAAATGATGGCCGCAGTAAAAATATATGTTTGCAATATTTTAAAAAAATACATATAAAAATCCAAAAATAACACATAAAACTTGTACTAAACGCCCCTAAAGACGTAGCGTCACCTGGTGTGGGATTTTGCAAAAACAAGTTATCGAGTTTGTTATATTGTGGAACCTATAAAATGGCCAAGAAAACCATGAAAAATCTATCACATGTATGCAAAAGATTGAGATAAAAATCTAAAGAAAACCCAAAAAACTTGGCCACATAGCTATGGGCCGTTGGCCTGCTTAAACACACTGAAACTAGGCTAGAACCGCAATTCGTCAGAAGAAAGGCGGGCAGGTTCATAGCTTCGCACGCGCGTGGTAGCGTAACCTCGCGAGGGCTCGTTAGGCCGGAATTGGTAAAGCATTTTCCCTAATTAAAATGATCACATTGGCCATGTGTACACTACTTTATCAGTCACACAACAGTCCAAGTGTTGACCCCTGCAAAGTAAGCGATTTTAACCAGCAAACGACCAACATGCATGATTAGGTTGAGATTTTTTACTACAAGGTGATCATTTTGTGGATTGACGTTCCCACTACGTCTACGACTTCAAGGGATTTTATAGTCGTTCATAAAATTTATTCTTGTGCGTCAGTTTATTGCATTTTTTTGTCCATGTTCTTGTGTAAGAGCACAAGGAACACATATGTGTAGGCTGTACAAGGACCTCGATGAAGCATTGGTGGTGATTTACTATGTTAATATTGGTTGTGGATTTAGTTTTAATTTCTTACAAAGTTCTTAAAATTTGTAACAGTTGGTTGTGGACACTTTCAAGTGCCGAGACATGATAAATATTCCTCCTTTTTCCAAGTGATTACAAATTGAATTTTCTTTTTTTGGAAAAATAATATATGTCTTATGTACTAGTTGTAAATTAACAATTTCTGTATGTAGACAAAGTGAAATGAGATAACGGTCGGAACCACATACATTTATGATACATGCTTTTTCTTTGTGGTTAACCAACCAATACTTTCCTTCGAGATTCTGCGACAAGGAGCCTGGATTTCTCGGCATTCCAATTTTGATGTCAGGGCTGTGCCTAGAATGTGTTTGCGCTAGGCTATGTAGATTGTCCGTAGTGTATATATAAGGCATGCAAGGCGACCCTAGAAGAGTTGTTGCGCTTTAGATCTTTTTACCTAGACTTGTCCTAGCTTTTCTTGTGAGATTGAACTCACTTTCTTATCAATCAATCAATTCATATGTTTTTTATCCCATTTTGAAAATGGATTAATTATTTTATGCTTAATAGCTATATCTATTGGTATTTCTCGAGAAAGGTAGTCTTTACGAGTTAGATGTTCCACCTCATCCTAAATTCAACCAAACCAAATGCGACAAAGGTACAAAGTGCATTCCGAGAACTGGTTAGTGTTGCACAATGCTTTTCCGGGCCCATGGACAATCACTAGTACAAAACAGCAGATCATTGATTCACGGTTAACCTTCTCCCTAGAAAAGCTTTTTTTATATCCATACTTATATGTTAAAGATCAAATTTTACACCAATGACTAAAGTTTGGTCTAGGATCTAGATTAGAAAAAAAAACAAATTTCCATGTGACGGGTGTCTGACCAAACGTGCCTTTATTACAAACAAACCATATCTACAAACATATATGTAGCATGGATCTCCCGATTATTCGATGCTCGGCCCTCCTTGCTATGGAGCTCATAGTGCCGGGCTAATTGTGTAGGTCTCCGGACCACATTTATCTCCAAGTTCTACCATGAAATTTTGCGGGATGGAACGGAATATGTAATCTATGATGCATTGCTCGTCTTGGAGTTCCCCGCGCCGTCCTACTCCCTAGGAGTCGAAGAAGAAGTCAGCATTGACGGGAAGTTTCGTGTGCGGGAGAAGATGAAGTTAAGGTCGGCGTCGCCGGTCAGATCGAGAACACCGCTGCCTAGGATGGTTCATTGTATTTAGGGACGCGATGCGGGAGTCCGCTCTAGGAGGCCCTGACCATGGTCATAGGATCTTACCATGGTCATTAGATCCGGTCGGGGAAGGGCTTGCATTCTCCTGATCTGTTTAGGTAAGAGCTCATAGTCGGTGATTCTAATTGAACAATCAGCGTTACGGGCGAGGGAGTGAAGAGTGATGGAAGGGAGAGAGAGAGGGGGGAAGGGTTCTTGGGAGGAATTCACCTAGTGGGAGGGGACGCTAGAAGAAGAAAAGTTAGGATTAGGTGTTTTTATTGTTAGTGGTGGGAGGTGAGCTTTGGGTTATGAGTTTTAAGCTTAAGCTACCATTAGCTAATGAAAATAATAGGCTGGTCATTGAATTTATAATACCCATATCCATATTTTAAGGCTGGTCAGAATTTTCACCAATCGGTGCTATGAAGTCAATCTGATGAGCGGCTCAACTCGGGCCAATCAGTAGTATGTCATGGTTGATGTGTGAGAGACAATGATTAATTCTTCTCTCAAAACAATTTGTTGAGATTAATGATGAAGGTAGGTCAGTATCAGTTATGTGATGTTTCATTTGCATGTTCTTCTCTAATGAATCCATAACCGGGATCTATGATTTGATTGAGTTATGGAGGTTTGAGAGAAGAAGCCAGCCAACCAAATGTGACAGGTGTATTGGAATTTGAAGAACTTATGGTTGTTGATTCATTCGTGCATTTGAAAAGTAAAAGTAGCTTCTAGTGATGCCATCCATCATTAGCAAAACTATGATCAAGTTTACTAGCTAATTTGGACATTGGGTCAAGTTGTGAGGGTGCTTTATCATTCGTGTTGCCTCATCTAGATTTCTCGTGCGGACAACCAAAGAAAGGCTATTTACATGTGATGGTTGTTGTAGTACTACCTTCTCTTACTAAATAAGTTAATATATCCATCTCTGCCCGCTCTTTCTCGCTATATATATTATAGCTATACATACATACAAACATATTCCTCTTATTCATCCTTTTTGTTATGTAACACACGAACTTCATCCTATTATTGAGATTGTGCAAATTTGTTAGATGGCCAAGAGGATGCAAAAAAAAAAAAATTGTAATCTTGAATGAGAGACATCGAGAAACATGTTAGCTGTAGCAAAACTTGTTATCGGGTAGTGATTGAAAATAGATGACACATAGGTGAGATGACCCGTAGAATAGTATGGTTGACACCTATGTACCAACTTCTGCATCTAACTGTGAATGGGTTAAGTTGTTGTACCAAGATATGGACTTGGACCTATGGCCTCAAGACCAATTATAAGGCCGCGATTCAATCAATTTGAATGATTTTTGCCTCACTAAGCTAAATCTGGGTTTGGTCTAGATTTAGATGGGAATACACTTTTTCAGCTATGTTACGCGGAGACCATTCTCTACAACATAGTATATAATTTTTTTACAAAGAAAGTCGACACTACTTTTCCGAGACTCCTTAAGATTGACCATGTTTCCATAGGAGAAAAGATCTGCAAAAGCTAGAATGAAAACCACGGGCTAGACAAAGACCAATTTATCAGATCATATTACTGATTTTCATACATGTATAAAGCTAGTTGGCGCTCTGATGGCCAATTTGGTATATGATACCTTCGATCCGGTTTTCCGAATGTAGTATGTGTCTTGTTCTCTAGTGACCCTAGATTTACCGTGTCGTTAAGTAGTTGCTTGATAAGGACAATTTTTGAACACACAGAAAGTCTAATTAATTCTTGTTACCGGAGCAAACTAGTTTTAGTGAAATATGTTTTTGATCAATGATAAAATAGTGTAGGGATTAAGGTTTCACCTACATTAGTTCATTAGTAAACATGAGATAAATAATATAAAATACAAACAGTTAGATTAATTAATACATATGCTATTTATTTGTGTGTAGGCAATGCATCCATAAGCCACTATGGCCTGAGCACATGTTACAATAAAGTGTTTCGTCCAACTGCTCGCCCTTTCGATCTGTCTCGTGGGGTTGTGTTGGAATTTAAGAATAAGCAGAGAAAATATTTAAGTGTAGTGGAATCATTGCGGTTCCGAAGAGATCCACTACCACCCAATGTACTCCTCCTCCTTTAGGAGAGTTTAGCTAGTCATCCTTTCATTTAACCGTCTTCACACCTCTACCTTGATCGTTATTCGGTTCATGGGTATCTGACATGTCTTAGGAACAAGTCATACATGTAGAAACACATACAAATAACATAATGAACTCATTAAATTTAAATCACATAACTACGACGTTGGACCTCAACCCTTAGCCCAAGGGGACTACTCACAAATCACAACCATATCAACAATAGAAAATATTGTAGAAAATAGTATATTTGTATTGAATGGATGATAGTTCTTCCAACAATGACAATGGTGATGAGATCTAAATTAGTATGAAACAAATTTAAGTCTAACTCACTTCCTATGCATAGGAATCATGTAAAGAAATAAATTAAAGAAGCTCAAACTAGAAATCACGGGAAGGTAGAACAAAAGCAACTTCAAAACTTTCAACAAAAAGAGAGGTGTTTTAGTAACATGAAAATTCCTACAACCATATTTTCCTCTCTCATATTAATTTTGAGTAGCATCATGAACAAACTAAACAACATAATTATCACATAAAGCATGTTTGTCATGGTCTAAAAGCACACAGTTCATATCAAGCTCATAAATATTGGGATCAAAATTAAAAATAAGCTCCTCCTTTTCTCCACTTTTAGCAATAAGAAAACAATATGATTGGTCACTCTTAATAGGTATAGGACACATTATAGAAATCCTAATTTCAGTAGCATTATAATTTATAAAATCAAGTAACATAGGACCATCATCTAGAGCATTATCGTATAAATTTCCTTAACAAAATTCCTCATTGTCATGCATATCAATAGTTGGAATAAATAGAGGATTCTCATAGGATTTATCAAAGGAGCATGGATTATCATAAACAACAGTAGCAATATCATTCTCCCAAGTTTCATTCGTAGTAGTATAAGGGTCACAAGTATAGCAAGTATCAACTTCATCAAAAAGGGATATTTCAAAATAATCAATAGGATCATCACTATTATGAGTTAAAGAGTTACTATCATTGGGAGGTAGACATGGGTAGATACTCCATTCTTCCTCCTCTTGATCATCACTCTCCTCCTCTTTTTCATCCAATGAGCTTCCAGATTCAGCAATTTCTTCTTCCATAGGTTCCTGCAAGGCATCAGTTACTTAGTTTGGTGGAGAGCATCTATCAAGATATTCCATTATGTAGTAATTACATTCTTGTAATTATCAAAGCAATATTAAAGTATAGAATAAATCTCATATTTACAAGGTGCATCATCAATACTTTCAAGCAAATAGGCAATTTCGAATGCACCCTTCCAAGCAATAAATTATTCAATTTGTTCCATATCATAAAATTCATAATTTCCCTTAACATAAGAAGATATGGTAACATTATCATTATAATCACATTGAAAAGGGAGGTGTTTATACCTCCTACAGCAACGAGATTTATCAAAGCAATAAGTAACATTATAAGTAGAGCACAAATTTCTAGCATAGTCATGCAATTTATTAATTTGTTCCCATAAGTGTTTCCCTTTTTGTGACAAGCGGTGTCCCTTATAATATATTTGTTGTTCTTCCATGAACCCGAAGAAATCATCCATTGATAGCAAGCATGATAAAGAAAGTAAAAAGCAAAACAATAACAAAGTAAAAAAAATGATTGGAGGTGAGAGACTCCCCTTGCAGAAATTCTCTTCCTCCCCGGCAATGGAGCCAAAAAAGTGCTTGATGAGTGTGATCACACCTTCGTTGGGAGACCCCAAAAGGAAGGTATGAAGAGTGCAGTGGCAAGTTTTCCTCAGAAAGAAACCAAGGTTGAATCGACCAGTAAGAGGAAGGAGTAACTTCAGAAGGTTGAAGCAGCTAAGATGGCAAGGCGCACTACCGGTTATGAAGCAACGTGGAACCTACACAACAAAATCAAATCACTTTGCCCTAACGAAGCAGTGAGGTTGTCAATCTCACCGGTTTTGCTGAACACAAAGAGGTTAAACATATGGTGTGGAAAACAGTAGGAGAACTGTATGAAAGCGGTAGTAACAGTATAAAAGCAGTAGGTGTTTTATCTGTATGAGAAAAAATGACCTGGGTACATAGTTCACTAGTGGTATCTCTCCGTGAAAGATAAATAAAATGTGTGGTGAACCAATTACAGCTAGGCAATTGAAAGAAATGAAGGCTACACCGTAGTGCATATGCAAGACATAAATATTACTACGTGATTCATGCGGGCAGTACAACAAAATACATAGACCGTTATCCAACTGCATCTATGACTAATAATCCACCCTCCGAATATCATCCGAACAAACATTGGGTATTAAGTTGCAAGCAATAGATAATTACAGTAATCAAAGCGTGTAATATAAATAATAACATCATCCTTAGACAAAGCCTTGTTGTTTTCTCCCTAATGGCAACAACACATCCTTCATCCGTCACGTTTATGTCACTCGAGCACAGATGCAAAGGAGGCATGAACCCACTATCGAGCATAAATACTCCCTCTTGGAGTTACTAGAATCTACTTGGCCAGAGCATCTACTAACAGCAGAGAGCATGCAAGATCATAAATAACATATGCATTAAGATAACATGATAGATTGATAATAAGAAAACATACCATTCAACATTCATCAGATCCCAACAAACACAACATGTAGCATTGCATAAAGATGATCTTTATCATGTTAGGAAGCTCATAAGATCTAAACATGGGGTACAAAGTGGAGAGAACAATCATCTAGCTAATGTTATGGACCCGTAGTCCAGGATGAACTACTCATGCATCAGTTCGGGGGAGGGCATGGTGGTGTAGACCCCTCTGGTGATGAATTCCCCTCTCGGCAGGGTGCAAGGGAGAGCTCCAGAACCCTCCCAATATCGGGATGATGATGACGGCGATCTCGGGTGTTTTCCGGGACGAAGTGGAATATATTTAGGGTTTACGTCTCGGGAAGAATAAATAGGGTAAAGGACAAAGGCGGTGGAGGCCTGGGGGCCCCACACCACCCCACGGCGCGGCCAGGGGGCGCGCCGCCCTATGGTGTGGGCCCCCTGAGGCCCCCCTCCGCGTCTCTTAGGGGCTCCGTGGAACCTTCGGGAATTATTTGACTTCCGGTCTTCGACTTTTCCAATTTCGAGAATATTTCTAAAACAATTTCTCTGAAATTAAATACAGCAGAAAACAGGGAACTGGCTCTGTGGCATGTTGTCAATAGGTTAGTCCGGAAAATTGATAAAAATGACATAAAGTGTATGGAAAATATGTGGGAAACAATAAAAAACAACATGGAACATCAGAAATTAAGTATACGTTTATGACGTATCAACAGATGGCCCGACAGGCCAAAGTGGTGGTGATACGGGCATGGTGGGAGGTTGAACCAAGAAACAGGGGGAGACAATTTTCATGAGAAAAATTTGGTGGGAGCGGCGGAGATAGTCGGCCGGTGGCGAGGGAGGAGTCGAGCGGCCGGACGGCGGGGAGTCGGGCGGCGGCGACGGCATGGGTCGGAACCCCAGCGCATTGTGTTCTTTGCGTTGCCGACCGTAGGATTGGGCAAGGAGAAGATGTGGAAGCGGAAGAGGACGTAATCCTGTAGGCGGAGAGGAAGAAGATGGAGGCGAACAACACCCGCCCCACAAGTTCCAAATTCAATGTCACTAAATTGGAATGGAGAGAAGAGGAGAGAAGATGTGTGGGCTCTTGTCATGCAAGAGCCGGCTGCAGCACGTGCTCCTAGGAACCTTGTAAGAGTGGAAGGTGGGCCATGTCTTAATAGAGTAGCATATTTTTCTATCTAACTATTATACATATTGGCTATATGGTTGGCTATAGATGACGTGGAAAATTCTTATAGTCAACTGTTGGCTCTACTATTGAAATTTCTCTCGCGGGGGTTGCTTTATGGGTTTTTTTTTGCCTCGTTTAGAGTGCTTGTGCAGGCAACCAAGTAACCTATATTTACATGTGGTGGGTGCACATGGGTATCTGAGCAGTGCTTCCTCATTACCATTGTGTAGTACTACTTTCTCTTATTTAGCAAATATATTCTCTCAACGAGGAAATTGACCAACTCGGATTTTCCCGAGGAAATTGACCAACTCGGATTTTCCCTTGCTTTTCAGCTGCCTTAGCTCAGGCTAAGCAGGCAGCGGAAGATTCTGGCAACGCCGAAATTCTCCGCAATGAGAACATTGAGCTTCACAAGGATCTTGTGAAAGCTCAACAAGACCTGGAAGCCAGCAACCTGGCTCTTGGAATGGCTAATTCCAAGGCTTCCGAACAGGCGGAGAAAGACAAATCCACCATTCAGGATTTGACCGAAGCTCTGAACCTTCGCCTGGAGGAAGTTTCCGAGATCGACAAGCTCATCGGTAAATTTCTTACCCTTTTCACATCTTTCCATGTTTTGCTTTCTCTGTTTGTCTGCCTAATCCTTTTGTACGTTTTATTGAATCGAACAGGAGACACCCCAGATGGAACTCGGATTGCAGGCATCCGAGCTTTCGGGGAAACATGGAATTTGATTAAGGCTGCCGGGACGCAGCTCATAGAGAAGTTCCTTCCCGATAAATCTGGGGAATGCTCGGAGGTTGAAAAACTTCCGGGTATCATCATGGAGGTGGCGGAGTCCAAGGAGTCTCTTCTCCGCTCCGCTGCACGGGGTGGTGCGCGCATGGCCTTAGGCCTTATGCGCATGCACTATCCTAGTGCCAAATCCTGGCGTGTGGCCACCGGTGTCCCTCAGGGATACACGGATGCGCAACGAACCACCATCTTTGGTGAAGTTAAGGGCCACGCCACCCAGATTGCCGCCATGGTAAATGTCGCCGTCAACTATCCAGAAGAGGAAGCTCCTCCAATCCCCGACGAAGAAAGCAGCGAGGAGGAGTCGGATTCTTGAAAGGTTACCTGGAACCTGGATAGAAAAAATAGACAATAGGAGCATTACTGTCCTTTTAATGTAATCTGAAATGTAATGCTTCTTTTATATTAATGAGAATTCCGCCTTTTGCAGTTTAAACTATGAAATTACTTTGCAAGTTGTTTGGATTTTACCATTCCTTTATCTTCTAAGTTCTCTGGTGTATATGCTTTAACTGTCCTTAGTGTTTGAAATGGCTCAAATAGCATTATGAATCGTTATGCCGAGTAACTGGGGACGAACCAATCAGTTTTGAAACTCGAAAACATGAATCATGCTAAAGGCATTTTTACTAACTAGTTCCAGTAACCCGGCACACACACAATCAGATAAGACCTAGAGAAACAAGGAAAGTTTTAATTGAAGCTTGGGCACGCAGGCAATTCAAGCTTCCTTTAGCCGTTAAAAGGCTGAAAATCATTCAGTTATGTAACGCCGAGTACGCGAGCACAATTCGGGTTAACGTTGAGAAGTTTGCAAGATCATTGGGAAATAGATGAGGCGGAAACACTTTGCACTTATAAAGAATATGGATGATAGTATTCGGACAACTTTATTTCATGATCTCAAAAGATGTTTACATAGAATTGAACTAAGTACAGAAGGGGACATAACTTGCTAGACGTTCCCAGGCTTCCGCAATCCACTTGACCTTGTCGAACTTCTCCAGCAGTTTGTGAAATGGTAAGGTTTTAGCCCCCAGCCAACTAAGAAATCTTTTTATGGCTGTGGCGGAACCCGGCAATTCTGGGACATCTTTTTCACACGTAAGCTCTGAGATGTTCGAGATTGCCTTAATCTTTTCCGGGTTAACTTCTATTCCTCTATGAGAAACGATGAAACCCAGAAGTTCACTTGAGGGAACCCCGAATACGCACTTAGATGGATTCAACTTCATCTGGTAGGTGCGTAAATTTTCGAAAGTTTCTCGCAAATCCTCAAGGAGTGTATCTTTTTCCTTGGTTACGACGGCAATATCGTCCACGTAAACATGGACATTTTTTCCAATCTGACTATGCAAACAACGTTGCATGCAACGCTGGTAGGTTGCACCTGCGTTCTTCAGGCCAAAAGGCATGGTTACGTAGTAATACGTCCCGTACGGGGTTATAAAAGAAGTCTTGATTTGATCTTCCTTTTTCATGCGTATTTGGTGGTACCCGGAGTATGCATCCAAAAAGCATAAAAGCTCGGAGCCTGCAGTGGCATCTATTATTTGATCGATTCGCGGCAGTGCGAACCTATCTTTCGGACATAACTTGTTCAATCCTGTGTAATCTATACACATTCTGAGGGCAGTTGTGTCTTTCTTCGGTACTAATACCGGATTTGCGGACCAGTCAGTATGGATTACCTCCTTGATGAAATCCGCTGCTAAAAGCCGGATAATTTCCTTGCCAATAGCCTTCCGTCTTCTTCCATCAAATCGACGGAGACCTTGTTTGACGGGTTTTGATCCAGGAATAACCTTGAGTTGGTGCTCAGCAAGCTCCCTGGGTACGCCTGGCATGTCAGCTGGACACCAGGCAAAAATATCCCAGTTCTCACGGAGGAACTTGATGAGCTCGCCTTCCTATTTGTCGGTCATCCCAGTCCCTACAACGACGAATTTTGTCGGATCTTTGGGATCTAGGATTACCTGCCTTGTATTCTCGGACGCCTTGAAGCTATCTGTTGGCTTCCGAGTTTCTTTTCCTGCCGGCATTTCTTTCGGCGATACCTCCTTGGCTAACTCCTTCAGTTCTTCCTGAGCTATAACTCTTTGAGCGCAAAGGGCGTTTTGCTTCTCCAACTCGTTTGCCAGTTTGAAATCACCGGCAATGGTGATTACTCCTCCTTTGGGTCCTGGCATCTTCAGCTTGTTGTAGATATAGCAAGATCTTGCCATAAATTTGGCGAAAGCCGGACGTCCGAGTATTGCGTGATACACGCTTTCGAACGGCACTACTTCGAAGGATACTTTTTCCTGCCGGAAGTGATCTTTATCTCCGAAGGTGACATCTAGGGAAATTTCTCCTAGGGATCGTGCTTGCCTGCCAGGAACAATGCCATGGAAGCGTATATTGTTGTAGTTGAGCTGGGACTCGGAGATCTTCAAGTGCTTCAGTGTATCCAGGTACATTATGTTGATGATGGATCCTCCGTCCATCAGCACTCTTCTTAGCCTAGTGTTTTGAACAATAGGGCTTACAACAAGAGCTTGTGTGCCGGGTTCAGGGATATTTCCGGGATGATCTGACTGATCCCAGATTATCGGTGTGTTGGAGTACTTCAAGAATTTTGGGGTTGCAGGAACAACCGCGTTTATTTCTCGAAGTGTCCTTTTGGCCACCTTTGCTGACGGGGTTGCTAGGAAAGTTAACATTGCTTCTCCGTCAACTCTCGGAAATTTAGGTTCGCCTTTTCGCTGCTGTTCCTGGATTTTGTCATCAGTGTCCGATTCACTGTCTTCTTTTTCAGCTTCTGGCTTTTGTTTGGCAGGTTTCCTCTTGGAACCCTTCCCTTTATTTCCGGGTCCTGCATTGCCTTTCATATGCTTGTTTAGCCGACATTGCGCATTTGTATGGGTAGGTTTGCCAAATTGGGAGTGGTGGACGCAGGGTTCCGACTTAATTCTCTCACATTCTTCGGGAGTATAATTGATTGGATCCGGACTGCGACCTTTCCACTTGTTCCCTTTTTCTCCTCCAAAGGCTATGTTGACCTCTTTGGGCTTTGACGTTGATTCCGGAGTTCCTTTTTTGTCAGGACGAGGGGTTTTCTTGGCAAGTATCAATGTATCTATATTGCCTCCTCTTGCTCTGATATCATCTTCGGCTGCAGCGTGCTCATTAGCGGTTGTAAGCATAGATCCGAGATCTTTGTGCTTTTTCGAACCAACCATGAACGGTACAAGTCCGGGTTTTAGGCCATTGATGAAAGCATGCATTGCTTGTACGTCAGTTACTCCAGAGCAACTATTCTTCATTGCAGTCCATCTGGAGATGAAATCCACGTATGGTTCGTCTTCAAATTGGGTGCAACGGTTCAGCTGGTTGATGCTATTTGGGCGTTTGTATGTTCCCCGAAAATGCTGAGTAAATACTCTCGCCATATCATCCCAACTGTCGACAGTTCTTGATGGTAAACCATTGATCCAATCTCTGGCTCCGTCTAGCAACATTAGGGGAAGAAACTTGACAGCTTCCAGGTCTGTCCCGTTGTTGATTTGGACGGCTGTGTAATAATCTGAAAGCCAGGTATCCGGGTTTGTACTGCCGGTATACTTTTGGTAGGTTGGACCAACTTTGGCGAAGCCAGAATGCAGGGTTATCCTTCGGATCCTGTCAGTAAAACACTTAGGACCAAAGTATAGATCATCCTTTTCTGCTCTATCAATATGTGCAGAATATCTCCCGGCTGAATGGACAGAAGGGGATCTGCTCCTTTCTTTTCCATTGTTGCGCGGACGCGCTTTTCCGAGGTTATCTCTATCTCTTCCGTTGTCACGCCCCTTGGGATTAGGTGGAGTCCTGCTCCTGTACCTTTCCTTATCTTTAGGCGGTGTCCGAGATCTTTCACGTCTGTGAGGTGTATCGTATCTTCCAGCTTTTTCAGCTGGGTTTCTCGGAGGTGGCATTATTTTGCCGTCATTCCGGTGTTTGTCTTCCCGATCGTGTGGTTTATATCCATCTTTCGGGAGATGAGGTCCGGTTCTAGACGCTGCGTCCCGGTTGTCGGGGTTTTTCTTGTCTTTTCTCGGATCCTCTTTTTTATCCGAATCTCCGGGTTCTTCCGGTCCAGGTGCTCCAGCAGCGCAAGTAACTGTTTTGCAGAGGGCGGAGTTATCATGTAGCCTCCCTGATCGCTCTTGTCCTCGCTGTTGCTGCTGTAATGCCTTTCCTAGGAATGCATACACCCCTTGGAGTTTTTCCCCGTTGGAATACAGATCGTTATTGAGGATGGCGAACGCTGCTTCCGCGTTTTCTGCTGCGGTTTTGTATATTGGTTCGCCCTTGGCATCTTTGCCGTTTAACTGCTTTTGCCAAGATGGGTTATAAAACCTTTCTTTTGGCGGCAGTTCTTCCGGTTTTGCGATTCCGGGTAACCTAGTAGGTTTTAAGGCAGGTCTATGCTTTCTCTCGTACTCCTCTATTTCTTCCTTCATGACTTTGATGTCATTATGGGTTTGTTGGAGATGTTGCCGAGATCTAAGCAGATGTTGCTGTTGCCGTTGGAAAGCTTGTCTCCTGGCTTCCAGCATCTCAGGGGGTTCATCTGGTCCCACTGGTGTTTGTAATAGTTCTTGCTCTTCCAGTTCTGTCATTGGCGGAGCGGTGATTTCCTTAGATTTCTTTTCCGCGGGCTTTGTGCCACTAATATCTCCAACTTCCAGATTTTCATCAGCGAGATCAGCTGACTTTTTCTTCCGGAGTTTGTACTGGAGTTTTTTAGAAGCACGGTGCTTTTTCTTGGAAGACGGAGGTTTTTTGACAGGTTCATCCTCTGTCATCTCCTTGACATTAGGGAATATCGGAGAAGTTTCTCCGTCTTCCCTCTCTTCCACAGGCGGAGGGGTTTTAGGGCTTTCCTGGCTATCGGCACCCGTTGTATTAGCTGGTTTTGCCATTAGCACTTCATGGAATCCCTCTTGAAAGGACTTAACTTTTCTTACGAAGGCATCATCGTCTTCGTCTTCGGAGTCGAAGTTATCCGATCCGGTTTCTGACTCCAATCTCGCCTCTATGGCGGCAAGCACGGACTCTGTTTCCGAGTTCATCGTCTGGTTGACGGATGTCGGATCTTCCGTCTCTGTGACGGGTATTGGTTCTTCCGTCTCTGTGACGGGTGTATTGTTGTCTGCCTTTTGCACGGGATTTCCATCATCCGTGTTTTCGGCGACTTCAGATTGCACCATGCCGATAAAGTGTGAGTCACTTCTTTGTCGGCGATCTGAGCAAAATCCGGCATCATAGTCGTCTTCGACTGGGTATAGGGCGGGTGGGAAATACTTGCTTCCACCGCAAAACCCCATTGCCTCCGCGGTTAATCCGATAAAGATGTTAGCAGATCCAATCAGTAAAACGCAGGCACTTACTAGGTGGTTTTGCGCCGGTATGTAGGATCCATTGTCGAGGAAGCGCCCGACGTCGTCGTCGAATTCCAAGTTTTCGACAGTGATCGATCTTCCAATTCCGCCTAGTATCCCAGATCGGAATTTCACGCCTGACGTCGTTTGCCCCACGGTGGGCGCCAACTGTCGAGACATCGTAGTAGTTTTCATAGACTGGGGTGCCATGAGACTACGGTAGAGACGTGGGGTAACGGAATAGCGTAGTAACACAGAACACGGGATTTTACCCAGGTTCGGTACGTCGCGACAGTACGGCGTACCTACTCCTGCACTTCTCACTAATTGGGACTAAAGCCCGTATAACAGGGTTACAGTGTGAGGGAATAGATCTAGCTACTCGACGAGGATGAGCTTCTCGGCAAGTTGCGTAGAACTTTAGCTTGTGAAACTTGAACCTAGAACCTATCTAATCTATCTCCCGTCCGGCTTTATATAATAGCCGGATTAGGGCTTACAGAACAAGAAACCTAGAAGACTACGTTTAACTTGTAACTTGGAAAGTAAGGAATCCGTCTTCTCCTCCAAGCCAGATCACGTGGGCTGTGATCCGGGTTCTTCTAGAATCCGGCTTCTGCGCGTCGGACTACTGGGCCGCCAAATGGACCTAAGCCCACTACCTCTGAGGCCACCCTGGTAGTCCGGCTCTTTGTCTACCATCTTCTATACCCCTATGCAGTATATATCCGACAAATATATATGGTTCTCGCGACTCTTTCTTTCGATTTTTGCATCTATACATATATAAAGATATGCTCCTCCTATTTTCCTTTTTTATGTAACACACAAGTTCCATCTTCTTGGCGAGGGCGCACTAGCGCTAGCGCGTTAGATGCACAAGTGGAGACAGAAAGTTTGTTTTGATTTGCATTCTTGGCATGAGCTACATCGAGAAACATAGATAAAGGGAAGCTGAGAGGGCCAGTAGAATAGTTTGGTTGACAGCTACATACCAAGTTTGCTCCATCACCGCGACGTCCAAACATCTCTACAAGATCTAACCAAGCGTGAAATGCCGGCTCCTGGTGCGTCCTCAGATCCCTCCTGCGGTTGGTCCCGCTTGTCGGTCCTTGTTCTCGTGCGTCCAGCCGACTGATACGCTCGTGTGGTGACACGAGCAGGACCACGTGTCGAAAGGTTGAGTTTTTGTAGAGTCGGTTGTTTTATGGTCAATGGGTCCACCCGCAGTCCTCCCACCCCTTCTTCCATCCTTCCTCACTCAGTCGACCTCGCCTCGCCTATGGCATCCGTCCCACCGTCCGGCTGTACCCTGCTCCGCCAGGCGCCAGCCCGCCATGACCGACGCCGTCCACCCGCAACCAGAGCTATATCCTCTCGGAGCTCCCATGGATCCCCACCTTCCTCTACCTCCTGCACCCGTTCTCCTCCCGTAGCTGCTGCTCCCGTTCATGCGCAGGGCGCCGCCGGCCGTACGGTGGCAGGAGCTCCACCACGGGTCTCTCCTGCACAGTCCGCACCTCCACCACTGCCACCAGTTGCTCTGCCCCTCCACCACCGGAAGCAGCCACATGGGCTCCTCCAGATCCGACCATCCCCCCCGCCGGCCTTCTACTCCTCCTCCGGCCCTGTCCACCTTGGAAAGCAAGATCCCTGTACTGGTTTGATTTCCCCTTCTTTATTTTAGTTTTTGATTTTCGGAGCACTGATGAATTTTTTTCTTCAATTGTAGTGCATTGTTTTCTCTCCAATGCGTCCTTTCTTTGGAATTTGAATGCTTAGATGATGATTGTAATGCGCGTGGTTTTTAATCTGCGTCTTTGGGATCCCTACCATCTCCCGCTCAGTACAAGCACAAGGTGAGAATTTCCTACACAACTGTATATGTATTTATACAGACAACCAAAGAGACGGTCGGTTGTAGAAGGTGGCTGTAGTGTGGTCTACAAATGGCAATGGAAGATCACTAAAGCCAGGCCTCCCTGATCACTGAATTCGTGTATATCTCTTATGGCATTTGCACGATATGAAGACTGAAAGACTATTATTGTTTGAAGAACTCATATGGCATATTTGTGACCCGAACTAGATCAAAATTACTAATGCTTGTAATATCTGAAAACACCACTGGATGATAAATTGTTCCGTGTTGATTTTTTGGATCAGTGCTTGACAAGTACTTGTGAAAATGATTTAGTCGGATGATTATATTTTTAGTTTGCAGGGACTCCTGCTAGGAGGAAGAAGAAACATGTGGTTCTTCCGCAAGAGACCATGATACTATAAATTTCGAGATTGGTGGCATCATCCTTGCACATGATGGAAGCGGTGCTTGTGCTTTCACAACATGTAGTTAATAAATACATAATATTACTTGGTATCGATTCTACCTGATTGGACTTGTGGTTTGATGGTTTCAGGGTACAACTAGAGAGGACATGACTTTTGGCTTAAGCACGGGTCCTCTGCCTACTCAGCAACCAGTGATCACTCAGCTATTCTGTGATATACATTTACATTTGGAATTCACCTTCAAATTGAGAGCTTACTTGTTTTTAATTCGATACTATTTTTGTTAATACTGTTTGTAACAATCAACTAGGACTGTTGAGATGAAATTTGATATTTTTGTGCTCCTCCTGTCACTTACAGTATAGTATATTACGAGAGCACCATATAAAAAATAAATGATTACCATATTACGTAGAAGAATAGTTCTACATCTGCTCACTGTTCTATTTACAAAATTTAGATGCCTCTTTTCTCTCAGCAAAGGTTGCAAAATAATTGTAGAGAGGCCTTTGACACATGTACCAGTAGCAAACATGTCCAGACTTTGGAGATCACATTCTTTCAGGAATACATTTGAGGTGCCTGCCGCAAGCCCTCGAATTTAATTCTTAGGACACCCTGATGGATCCAGTTTATGTGTATGGCATAGTACATCCTTTTAGCTCTAATAAACAAGGATGTGACCTCCACCCTCTTCATTATTGTGGGAAATCTTCAGGTTCAGCTAATAAACAAAACTATGTTTCATGGCAAGAGAAAGTGATGCCAAATTACCTTTTTCATCATATGAATGTTTCTCTGCAAGACTAATAAGGGTGTGATATGCAAAGTTTTCCCAGCTAAGCAGTTTTACTGCAAAATAGAATGACCCATAAACCTTACTATTGGAGATCTGTCATGCAACCTCTATTTTTTCCTACAATCTTTGGGTTGAGTTAAGCATGCCTTGATGATCGCACTTAAAATTAAGGTCTAGGTAACTTATTTGGTCATTCCTTTGCTGGTTACATGGTTTTCTTGTATAGTCTGTATAGCATATAGTCTGAATTCCATATTCTAGATTGTTTCAGGCCTTGAGATGATTTAGGCCTTAGAACGGATATCTTGTGTGCTGCTTTGTTAGCAGTAGAGAAACAATTGTGCGCGATGCTTGTTTATATTTAATTATGGTATAACCCATCCATGTAGAGCCATGAATATTTTACTTTTGGGAGATTTGTTACCTTTCTTATTTCTTGTGTAACCAACTTTTGGGAGATTTGTTACCTTTCTTATTTCTTGTGCAACCAAATTAAATGCCTAACAGATTTTTCCTACAATTTTTTTTCAAATAATTTAAGTTGCTGATTTTTTTACAAACGTGGACATCATTCAGTTCCTTGAACACAGTTATGTCCCTAAAGATTCTCGGTTGTGCTTTAGTATGTATGTGTAAATTTGTGATTGATTTTGTTAATGCAGCTACTTATGGAATTGGAATTGTCACTAGATTCTATGACCGAGAATTTGGTTTCTTTGTATCTATCATCCTTTTCTTTTCTGTATAGTTGCCAGAATGCTTGTTCTAGCTCTTTCAGTTTCCATTGGTGTGACGGAAGTGCATTGTCATGAATAGGCATAATGATCATCTATTAGTCCCAAGTACTTCTAGGTTGTTATATTTGTCCAATGTCTGTAGCCCATAAAAGAATTATACGATTAAATGGGCTGAGGCTTGTATGTATGCCTTGGCTAATTTGATATGCTCTGTTCGTTGAAGGTTCTGCAAAGAATATCGGCGATGGCGTGAATGAAAAGCTGGAGCAACTGCATTTGCGAGATAGGAATGAGAAGCATAGTTAACTTTGCAGGTTACGTCAATTAAGTTATATATTTCGCATAAACAGAGTAAATAATCTATGACACTCTAAAATTTTCTTTTCTCTTACTACAGGCAGGGGAACTAATACATCAGGATAGATAGGTCGGTTCTAAACTGAAGTGACCACCGGTTGGCAGTGGCCGCTGAAACGTTTTGATTGTCACTGTTTTAGTTCACACGTTAGTGGTAGTACTGGTCTTTCTCATTGGCACTGTGCATGCTTGATCAACGTCGGAAATAATGACTCACGAATCCGGAGCTAATACCCCATCAGATATACTGACAGCAGCCGCTCCAAATTGACTGCTGAACATAAAACAATTACGAAAGACGGAGATGGCCCCTCGACAAAAATCAATCGAATCAACTTTTAAGGAAAGTATCCCTCAAAAACAATTATGCAAAGTACACCAACGGGCGCGGCAAAGCGCGCCTAGACCTTCTAGTTCTGGTGAAACGAGATGCCTTGGACTTGGTCGTGTGATCTCATGGTAAATTTATGAGATCGTGAGTCAACCCATTTCAATAGAATTTTGTGGCCTCGCTAGTCCACTGGTATCCCTGGCCAGAGTCTAGATTTAGTTGAGAATAAATATTTTCAACCTATATTTACACGGAGAACATTCGGTAGACAATAATATAACAAAAAGAACAAAATTATTACCAAGCAAGTTTGTCTCTATTTTCTCCGAGACTCGTCCAAATCGACCACGTGGTGAAACCACAAGCTAGACAAATGTGAATTGATCCGATGATCTTGCTGATTTCTGCACATGTACAAAACTAGTTTGTGCTACTCCCTCCGATCCATAAAAAGTGTCACTCACTTAGTACAAAGTTTGTACTAATTTAGTATAAAATGAGCGACATTTTTTAGGGAGTATGATATTTAAATTAGTATACTATAAGCTGGTAGAAGGATAATTGTGTGAGGCAACTATGGATCCATAGTCTATGATCCGAGTGCAGGGTATGAATTAGAGTTCAATACAAGCTTTGGTGTCACGCGCGAACAGAATCACAAGCACGCAGAATCTCGATAGGGTTCAATCAATTGTCATTACAGAATGCCCCAAATTGTGGGCACGACTAAAGGATAATTGCGAGGCTACAAATCACGCGCTCACGGCCTCGTGCACAGATGGGCTTCTCGTAGGACCTGACGTCGATCAGCCCTCTTCTTGGTATACAGTACTGAGCTGGAAAGATGGATAAAAGAAATCAACCATCGACACAATCGCAGCAGCCTCCGACGCGACATACACACATTCAGAACATCCTCTGACGTGGATTGCACATCTTCTGCCAACGCATTCCAAACATCTGTGGCTAGCCTAGAAATACCATAACAGACCGCATCATGTCATTATATTATGTTGTTGTTTAGAAGTTGACATCGAATATATCTTTTGAAAAATGGAATATATAAGGTATGCGAGTTGCAAAGAGCCGTTGAATAGTGTAGAGAGAGGCGAGTGTGTACGCTTCTGGTTTTATGAGGCAAGTTTTTTTTTCATAAGTTGTGCCTTCAGTGGTGCATAACTCGAAATAAGATTATTATCACTAGTAGAAAAACCCTCAACATTTTTTACTCTAGTCCCCACGAGCCTACCAACCGGGACAAAAGGGGGCCAGGGCAACGGCCCGCCTCGCTTGAAAGCTTTTAGTCCCGCGTCGTAACACACTAGTGGAAAGCGGGGCTTTTGCTCGGTGGCGAGCACCCCTTTCACCCCGGCTCGGCCACCAACCAGTGCAAAAGCCTGCAACGGTGGGGCCGGGGCGAGCAGGGCGCGTGGTGGGAGGGTTTTTTGTCCCGGTTGGAGCAACGAACCGGAGCTAAAGGCCCGCACGAGCAGGCGTGTCTTGTGGTGGTCTTTGGCCCCGGTTGGAACCACCAACTGGGGTAAAAGACGCCCACAAGATGGAAAGTTGTATATTTATTTCTATATTGCCCTTTAGTTAATAATGTACATAATGGCAAGAGTGGATCTGAACCAAATAGATGGAAAATGAAAATTAATATAATTATTGTTTTCTTCAAATCGAATTTTTTTCTCTTTTTTTTTGATAAACACTGCAATGCCAGCCCTCTCCAATCCTCATGCCACTCACTTTTTGGTGTGGTGTGCTCACTTGTTTTTCCCTCATATGCACAAGAGGTGTTCGATGAAATGTCGGAGATCATAATGACATCTGAGCTCGCAGAAAACAAACATGTAATATTGCTAGACTATTGTGTAATAATATATCAAACTTGCATGGTTCATGTATTTAGATTAGTCTACCTTTATTTTCGACATGTTTTGTATCAAAATGACGGATGATTTGTAGTCGGTCGATGAACTGAATGATGTATCAAACCTTTTGTCAAACCTTGAATGGGGGATTTAGAACAAAACAATCGCTATCGCGAGCATACAGCCCCAACGTGGCTCCTGAGTGCATATATGCATATCAAATGCACGGTAGGAGGTATGCTGGCGTATCCGAATGATTTGTATTCCGTGGATGAACAGAATGGTGTATGAAGGGAATCCGAGAGGTGGGATATATAGGGTCCTCTGACTCACAAAGTGTTCTACTAGGGTTTCGATCCAATGGTTAAGAAGCGCTCGAAAAAAACACCCCTGATCCAACGGCTAACAAACGCTCGAAACAAACACACCGTACCCCTGGTCGAACGGCTCACAAGAGCTCGAAAGAAACACACCCCTGATCCAACGACTCACAAGCTCTTGAAAGAAACACACGATCCGTGTGATTCTTTGTGATTGGTCCCAACGAAACCGTAACCCTTTAGTCCCGGTTGGTAAAACGGGCCAGGACAAAAGGGTATATTTATTCTCACTATATATATATGTATGCATTGCCACCATTGGCATAAACACATATAAACTCACCACTCTCTCATGGTTTCTACCGTACCCACTCTAACCTTCCTGCAGGCGGAGGCACTTTCCGTCTCGAACTACCCCTGCCCGCCCGGCTACATCATCCCCGCCGGCTGGATGCTGAGCGTCGGAGGAGTGCCGGTCCGTCATGTTCCTCAAGGTGTGGCGAGTCAGACGGCCATCACGAACCAATACTACCACGGGCTCACGCCGGAGAAGCGGAGGAATCCCAGTTGGAATCCCGACTACCGCCCTACTTAAGACGCCTTATTCATTAATCGGCGTGAGAGTGCGCTCGCCAGGTACGAGGAGAACGGCCCGCCTCCTTCGAACTTCAACGAGGCCGGTCGTCAGCTGTGGTGGGGCGGCGGACGGACTCTTCAGAGCGTCATGAACTACATCAGATCCGGTAATAACCTCCGCCTGCGCTACCCTCACGCCCAGTCCTGTGGTCGTGATCCTCCGAGGGAGTCCAGAGCACCGTCCGACGATAGTGACGACGACAGCGGCGACTACGACGACTACGAGTCGGAGTACCATAGGCCTAGGCAGGAGTGTGACTACCAGATCAGATCCACTCTTGCTATTATGTACTGCCTTGTTTATCTAGATTTATGCTCTCCGTTTAGGTTCAGATCCACTCTTGCCATTATGTACCGTGCCTTGTTTATCTATCCAAATGTACCGGCCTCCTCCCTAATGTTAGCTCATGTGAGTCGTTGGATGAGTGGTGTGTTTCTTTCTGGCGTCTGAATCCCACCAATCGGGAAGAATCACACGTGGGCACCCCTTTTACCCCGGTTGGCATCAACCACCGGGTCATTAGGGGGGCTTTAGCCCGGGTTTGCGAAACCCGGTTGGGCAGCCGGTGCGTAGCCCCCCCCCCCCCCCCCCCGACCGGGGCAAAAGAGTTGCCCTCCACTAGTGACACGAGCCGGGAATAAAAGTCCTCCGGCAACCGTTCGCGTCGCCTCACAGACTTTTAGTCCCGGGTCGTAACACGGCCCGGGACTAAAATTCGTCGTGGCAACCGTTCGACTAGCCGGAGAGAATTTAGTCCCGGGTCGTGTTACGGCCCGGAACTAAATGCCCAAACCGTTTTTCTCCCGCGCTTCGGAAGTTGTTCCATCGTCGGGGAGGCAGTAAAAACAGAGAAACGCCTCCATTTGCTATAGTACCGAGCGCCTCTCTCTTCTCCCTCCTTGCTCTACTCTCTTCATTCTTCCACATTCTCCATCATGGGACTAGAGATTATGGACGTGGACACACATGGTCGGAAAGTTGATGTCGCATAAACCAACGAGAGTAGGAGGGTTCCGGACTATCTTGACCTCATGAAGAAATGGCTTCGCGAGGATGGCGGGGCTTTTCTAGGGCTAGATCTTGAGTACACCGCCGATCAAAAGGACGTGGCTCTCAATCAACTTGCTTACAAGTGGCATGTCTTCCTCTTCCAATGGTCAAGGTAAGCAATCTGATCGATATTCTCCTCTCTCTCTCTCTCTCTCTCTCTCTCTCTCTCTCTCTCTCTTTCTCTTTAATTTCCCATGTTTCTCATTGATCTTATTCTGATTGTATCGGAAGTTGTATAGGATAGCAACACGTACGTGTGTGTATCCATTTGTATTCATATATAGCAACGTGTATTAGAAATTCCGTTTGTATTCATATAGCAATATATATTGGCCGAAATTGCATAGAAAGCATTATATATCCATGTGTACATTCATATATATAGCAATGTGTATTGGATATTCATTTGTATTCATATAGCACTGTACCATGAAGAAAGATTTTGGCAGTTCTTCAGGGCACAATCATTAGGAGAAGTGCCGACTTGACCAGATCAACATTGAGTACGCAGCTGTCGATGGGTACCTTTCCTATGAGTTGTACCGTATCGTTAGTGTCCTCAGCTACGGGCAGCGTCACCTTACCCCCCGGTCTCCTACTGTTTGGGACGATTCGAAGGACGAGCAGTCCGTGTAGATGGGAGCCCTCGTGACGGTCTATATATTCATATTATGTATTGCTTAGTGTGTCATGTTTATATATATATTCGAACCCTAAAAGACATATGTACATGTCCTTGTGTAATTATATATATCTATTTTAAATTTCCTTTGTTTAATTATATATATATATATATATGCATGATCGATCTGAGCGCGCTTAATTAAGCAATTGATGTATATATATGTGATGAAATTTCGTAAGAGAAAAAATATCTGTCTATATGTTGAAATGACTAATAATTTGGAGTAAATAATTATTATTTCAATTAATTAATTATTATTTAAATTCATTAATCAATTACTATTTAAATTCATTAATCATTATTTCATTTCAAGACTATTATTACTTATTTATTATGTTTAACTAAATAATTTTTAGATCAGAAAATAAAGAAATGCGACATCATATCTCAAAGGTTAACATGATTGACACCATACTATTGTTAGTAAAACAGTATTCGAAACTTGGAACCTGAGAGTGAGGGAACCCAGAAGTTAAGCGTGTTGAGAGTGGAGTAGTCTGACGATGGGTGACCTCCTGGGAAGTGTCAGTTCAGAGTGGAAAAAGAGTGACCAGAGTTAAAAATAATTGAGATTAAGAGAGGATGATTAGAGATAGAAATAATAGAGACTAAATAAAAAGGAAAATCTTAAAAAAATAGAAAAAAAGTCGACTCCCGGGTGGAGAGCGCCCCGGGAGCTCCCCGTGGGCTGCCCTCTATTCCGGGTTCGTGGGCCGGCGGTACAAAAGGCGGGGCCTCTAGTCCCAGATAAGTAGTCTCGGATGGTCATCCGGGACTAGAGCACCTTACGGCCCGGGCCTAGAGGTTCGTTTTCTACTAGTGTATCACGACTAGGATATAAGAAAATAAGATACAATCTAAAAATTTCTCATTCCTTGTACTACCAATAATTCGAACATTGCAATTATAATTGCACCTAATCAATAATAACCCGATTGCATAATTTAAGCATATTGTCTTCACTTAACCATATCTTTTAATCTTCTTCATCCTCGACCTAAATGCATTTGCATGCATCTTGTGGATGTTGACGATATTAGCGAATTGTAGCTCCATTAGCACCTTCTCTTCTTTCATTAATTTATTTTCTTTTTGAATTCACATTTTTACATCTATATTCGTCGTTGCTTCCACTATCCTTATTTTGTCCTCATGTAGCTCCTCTTTGGCCTTCCTTCTTTTCCTCCTCAGCATTCAAACCTTATAAGACCATTTTTTCTTGAAATCAAATAAAATTTTAAATATGCTGCTAAAGACAAACCTCATATGAGCAAAGTATATAAATGTACCTCGTCAGAATTTTCAGACGCCCCGCAGCAGGGGCTCGAGTGTATACAACAACAAAATAAAAGTGAGGGGTCCCAAGGAGGCCTTCCAATGTGCATAGGGAATACGACGGGCCAATCTACTCATCCCCACAACATAGGGCTTCTTGATGCATAGGGGCACGGTGGTGGAGCCAATTCAACACATTGTGCCACCTTGGGCCTGGTCCCCATGGTGCTGGAAGAAGTGGCTGGATTGGCAGTGGGGCCGGAAGGGTTGTAGGAAAGTGTGACCTACAAATTTTAATTCTTTTTCACTTTTAGTGGGGGCTTTGGGAAAGTAAAATGTTGGTTATCTAGATGTGCAACTAAGTGAACACCCTAAGTGACAAGCAACGAGTAGCAACAGAAGTAAAAGCACGGCACAAGATAACCACAAGTGAAATACACGGAGACAAGGATATGTTTCCTGTAGTTCCTTCTTGAACGTCTACGTTGGAGAGGTGGGGAGCCACCTAGGCGCTCCTCAATAGCACGGATGTGCACACCTTATTCTCCTTGAGCTTCCCCGGTGAGGGAGATTCTCGTTTCCACTATGAGGTCGACTTAAAGGCGTTGACCAAACCTTTACAAGGGGTTGAGGCTACTCCACAAGTGAGATGGAGGCTCTCAACAATCGAAGATTCTTGTTACAAGGTGGAAGCTACAAGCACTAGGGTTTCCCTTGGATGACAAGGCAACCAAGAGATTACAAGATCCCAAGAGTTGTGGTGTGGGAACACACGTTTTGGCTTGGTGGAAAGGTAGATCTAGTCCTCCTCCATGAGATCCTTGAAGGGCATCGAGTTTGGTTGGAGGAGGAGGGAGATCGGGGCGTTTTGAGCTCTACAACAATGGAGGAGAGAGAGGAATGGACGAGCTACCTATCTAGAGGAAGAAGACAGTTATTTATAGGCTCCTCCAATTTCTGACCGTTGCAGTCTGCCAGGGCCGGAATATTCCGGTGTTAGCACAGGAAATTTCCGGTCTTCCCTGGCCGGAATTTTGAATAGTCCAGGGGCGGATCATTGAAATATCCCGGGGCGGAAATTTCCGCCCCCATCTCTGCGCGCAGGCACCAGCCCATGATGAAAAACTGCTAAGGACCAGGGGCCGGATTTTTGAATAATCCGGGGGGCGGAGATTTGAATATTCCGGGCCCGGAAATTTCCGGACAATATTTCCGCCCCCATCTCTGTGCGCGGGCATCTGAGAAGACTCCATTTTCTGCTAAGTACCAGAGGCCCGGATATTCGCACCGGAAATTTCCGGGGCAAATTTCCGCCCCAGCTTCTGTGCGCGGGCAGTGGGAGAAAAACTTGATCGTTTTGAAGATGCCAGAAAGGCCGGAATATTCCGGTGCCAGGGCCGGATATTCCGCCCCATAAGCACCGGAATTTCCGGTGTAGTCACTGAAAAATCCTGTGGAAATATTTCAAGAATGTAGAACTCCTCTTTGATCTTTTTACAAGAGTATATCAATAATCATCTGAGAGATCAGCTGCACAGACTAAAACAACATTGTTAGATAGTTGATACCCGCGTTGTTATCATCACCAAAATCATTAGAGGGATCATGAGATTTGAATCTCCCCCTTTTTGGTGAGTGATGACAACACGGGTATTTGCAAGGGAATAAACTAACAATGCATGATATGAAAAGTAGAACACCACAAATAGCATATATAGGAGACATGCCTCCTAATAATAATAGTTCACACAAGCAAACCAACGAATAACGAGTACGATAAGACGAAGTTCGAAAAGACGCACGAAACGATAAAAGGGGCAACAAAGAACGAAACCCACCCTAGAAAATCCCCGCGATCATCTAGATCTTCTCCCCCTTTGGCATCAGGATACCAAAACGAGAAAGGAGAGTGCTACGTCCCTGGAGCAAACTCTAGGCCTGGGTGTCTTCTTCTTCTTCTTCTTCCTCCTCGCTAGCAGCAATGTCCTCATCATCATCCACTCCGAGATCCCAGTCAACGTCGCGGTTGTTCCAATTCTTGTATGGAATCCTGTCAGGAGGAGGAGCTGGCACATTGGGAACCTTGAGAGCTGTCATGATGGTGCGCTGGTTCTCCAGGAGGTTGCGGCGCTCAACATAGGAATTGTAGTTCTCTTTGTGGATGCACACATTCATACACATCACCTTCTCAATGGCGCGTGCAAGCCATGAGCACTTCTTGGTGCCAGGGGGAGGAGGACGCATGTGAGGATCATGGTGACCCTGACCTGTGGCGCCAACATCATGCGCAGCCTGCTGAGTGTGGGCGGCCTTCTTGTACAGAGTGACATCTTTGTGCTCTTCATAGTCTAGCTCCAGGTCCTCACGGAGTTCAGCGGGATATCGAGCCTTGATGAGCTTCATGATGTAAGGAGCATACGGGGGCACTTTGCGGTGGAAGAGAGAAAAGTGGATCTCATTGAAGATGAAAATCATCACATCAATCTTGTGGGCCTCCGTGTCAGTCATGTCACTCTCCGTGAAGGTCAGGTAGGCGTGGTACATGAGGTTGACCAAGCCACCACGAATAGCATCATTATTGCCCGCACTCGGGGAAATAGTCTCCCTGAACATACGAAGCAGGATGTCATAGATGGGAAATAGTCCTTTGGCAGAGCCAATCACACCAGTGGAACCATACAACTCAGCCAGACTGTTCTTCTCATACTCCATCCCGTGAACATGCATGCGGTGACACTGAGGAGTGTTAAGACCAGCAAAGGGATACCCGAGCACAGCAGCAAAGTCATGAAAGTTGGCCGTGAGCAAGTGAGGGCCAGACATCCAAGACATCCCAATATCCTCAGAATCATCAATGACCAGTGTGGCGAAGAACTGCTGGATGAAAGTGACATTGTAGGAGCAATTGGTCTCCATGAGATGATGCAGACCAAGGAGTTCAGCCAACTGGACGGAGTTGTTGAAGTAGGCAGGATTGGCAGCCAGATGAGCGAAGTTAATAAACTTCATGGGACACACTTGCTTGCTCATCACAGTATACACTTTCTTGAATAGGGTCTCCTGCTCAACGTGCCAGAAGCAAGAATCGATGGTGGGGTCTTGAGGACCCTCGGTGTACCAGGCCTTGGCCCTCCATGCCTTGAACTCGGTGATGGACATGGTGGCCAAGTTCAGAGCTGTCTTCCCCCGCTGCCTGCCAGCTTTGCGAGCAGCCCTGGAAGCGTCACGTTGACGCTCATATTCTTTCTCAGCATCCCTCGCACGCCGGCAAGTCTCATTCTCATCAACAAGAGTCCCCTCAGAATCTTCCCTCAGGTGACAGAGTCGCTTGCATGAGCTAAGCAACTTGGCGGGCCTAGAGCTTGAACCATCTGCGAGGAAAGGAGGGAAAAATGAAAAAGAAAAACAAACAAAAGACATAAAAAACGGGGGCTCACGACTCGTGGAAATGGAAACAATAGATCTCTGTTCGAGATTCAGTGCAGACCGGAAATTCCGGTCTCTGGTGCAGAAATTCCGGAGGGCGGAAATTCCGGCCTCGGGGAAATTTCCGGGGGGCGGAAATTCCGGTCCTGGGGCGGAAATTTCAGGCCTTCTGAATTTTCGAAACCAGATCTAAATCTTGGTCCTGCAATGAATCTAGAACGACGAAAGTGTGCAATGAGACGAACCCTAGAGGATAGATGATACTAGTATGTGAATATACTTCCCAAAAACACCATGAATATCAAAGGACATGAGATCAAATCAACTAATAACCCTACATTGCGAAGAAAACGAAGCACATATCGGGATCCATGAGGTAGGAAAGGATGTGCGGTCTCTTGATCCGCAAAGGGCAATTGGAGGACGAGGAGGGGAGGCAAAGGGGCGTCCCGGAGGTCTCGGAGGCGGTGGCTGCGTCTGGAGGCGGAGTGGAGGCGAAGGGAGGGAGAGCAATCTGGAACTGCCCCCTCCCGTCGCCTTTATATAGCCCCAGCCAAGCACACCGGAAATTTACGGTATTAAAGCCGGAATATTCCGGGGGCCGGAGATTTAAGCCGGAATATTCCGCCCCACATATCCGGTGTGCCTTCTGCGAGCGGGCACGCTGGATATTTGTGTGAATATTCGAGTCAATCTCGAACCCCGGAAATTTCCGGGGCTTAAGGCACGGAATATTCCGGTCCCCGGATATTTGCCCCGGAAATTTCCGCTCAAATTTCCGGGGTGCCTTCTGTGAGCGGGCACTTTGGAAATGAGCAAAATTTCTGGGAAAAATGTCTGGGGGCCGGAATTTTCCGGGCCCTAGGCCGGAATTTCCGGCGTTCCCACGCCTTCCGAGATTTTGTGGAACATGGAATAAGACGTGAGCCTCCAAAATTAGAACCAAAAACAAAAAATACACAAACACGAATAAAACATCAAACAACACAAATACAAAGGGATAAGTTGGTGGCCGAAACCACCGTGTTTGAGTGATACCAAGGAGTCGTGAAGATGTATCTTGGACTCAAAAGTATGACTCACGTTTTAAGCACAGTAAGTCACGAAATGACTAGATATGCATGACGCTTTGGTTGTTTTGCGCATGATAGGTGGAGTGTTTGTTCATGAGTTGAACTACGCTCCCCCTATGTACATGCCTACATCTAAACAAGATAGCACATATAGTGAAGGTACTTATGCAAGGGTTCAAGAGAAGTTGGACGCATCGATAACATTTAGTTCATTCCTCAAACCCCGAAACCTTGGTTCATCAAGGGCCTTCGTGAAGATATCCGCGAGTTGATCCTTGGTTGGCACATAGGAGAGGTCAATATCACCCTTCTCAACATGATCCCGAATAAAATAATGCCGTATCTCAATGTGCTTCGTATTGGAGTGAAGAACGGGATTGTAGGCGATCTTGATGGCACTCTCATTGTCGCACAAGAGAGGAACTTTGTCGAAGTCGATGCCATAATCTCTCATTGTTTGCTGCATCCAAAGTAATTGAGCACAACAACTCGCCGCGGAGATGTATTCGGCCTCGGTGGTGGAGAGAGCAATGCAGTTTTGCTTCTTGGAAGACCAACATACCAATGAGCGGCCAAGAAATTGACACCCTCCGGAGGTAGATTTCCTATCCGTCTTCTCCCCCGCATAGTCCGCATCCGAATACCCAATGAGCTGAAAGCTTGAACCCTTGGGATACCAAAGACCGAAGTTTGGGGTATGAACTAAATATCGAAAGATGCGCTTAACCGCTTAAAAATGACTTTGTCTCGGAGAGGCTTGAAACCTTGCACATTTACCTACGCTATACATAATATCGGGTCTAGATGCACATAGGTAGAGCATAGAGCCAATCATGGAGCGGTATACCTTTTGATCTACCTCTTTACCATTCGGGTCGGGTTTCAAGTCGATAGTCGCGGACATGGGGGTCTTCATAGGTTTGGCGTCATGCATGTTGAATCGCTTGAGCATGTCTTGAGTATACTTGGCTTGCTTGATGAATGTGCCTTCGGGATATTGCTTGATCTCAAAGCCAAGGAAATACTCTAACTCTCCCATCATAGACATCTCGAACTTATGCGTCATAAGCTTGCAAAACTCATCATTGAATGCGATGTTAGTAGAACCAAAGATGATATCAACCACATAGAGTTGGCATATGAACAAGTCACCTCCAACCTTTTTGGTGAAAATGGTGGGATCGATTAAACCAACATTGAACCCACGATCTACTAAAAACTCTTTAAGGTGCTCGTACCACGCACGTGGAGCTTGTTTAAGTCCATAGAGTGCCTTATCGAGTTTGTAGACATGATCGAGGTGGTTGGGATCTTCGAAACCCGGAGGTTGCTTGACATAAACCAACTCATGGATGGGACCATTCAAAAATGCACTTTTAACATCCATTTGTTGCAATTTAAAGTTATGATGAGAAGCATATGCAAGTAATATGCGAATAGATTCAAGACGAGCTACGGGAATGAATGTTTCACCGAAGTCGACACCTTCAACTTGAGAGAAGCCTTGGGCTACCAATCTAGCTTTGTTGCGGATGACGATGTCGTTCTTGTCTTGTTTATTCTTGAAGATCCACTTAGTGCCGATGACGTTCTTGCAATCTTTGGGTCTTGGTACCAACTTCCACACCTTGTTGCGCTTGAAGTTGTTGAGTTCATCGTGCATTGCTTCAAGCCAATCTTGATCTTCAAGAGCTTCATAGACCTTCTTTGGCTCAATGTGAGAGACGAAAGCATGAGCTTTGCTAAAATCCGCTAGTTGACTCCTTTTGACGACCCATCCACGAACTTTTCCAAGAATCATGTCCTCCGTGTGACCGGCACGAGCAAGATTATCTAGCCTTCTCTTTGCCCTACGAGCTAGCATCTCCTCCAAAGTTTCCTTGGATAGCACTTGATCAGCACCCTCATCATCAGAGACTTGTCCACCTTGATCTTGATCATCAACGGGAGGTGGATCCCTTATGTGTCGAGTTGTATCATCACCATGTGTATCTTGTTCTTCATTGTAAGCTTGGCCTTCATCATGAGCTTAGCCTTGATTGTTAGCTTGGCCTTGATTGATCGAGTGATCTTGATCGTTAGCTTGGCCTTGTGGTGAAGCATGAGGGATTGGTGCATCTTGTTGGGTAGATTGGTTATCAATGGATCTATTCAATGGCTCCACTTGAGTGGAGCATAGTTCTTCCCCCTCCGTCATCCGGTACCCTCAATGGGGATTATTTCAAAAATCCCCATTCTTCTTATGACGATGGGAGGAATTGCATCTCCTACAATACCATGATCTATACGGCCCCCTTGGGACCCATTATCCTCATCAAACACCACGTCTATAGCTTCTTCAACTTGTCCGGTGGACTTGTTGTAGACTCTATAGGCGTGAGCGTTTGTGGCATAACCAACAAAGATACCCTCATAAGATTTAGTCTCGAACTTTGACAAGCGTTTACCTCTCTTGCGAATGAAGCACTTGCATCCAAAGACCTTGAAGTATGAAACATTCGGCTTCTTGCCCGTGAGAATCTCATAAGGGGTCTTGTTCAAGATCTTGCGGAGATACAATCGGTTGCTAGTGTGGCAAGTGATGCATGTAAAATGCATCGATGAATTTTGCATATTTTCACATGGTTTTCTATTACATATTGCATCATATAAGGGTATAATTCAATGTTTTATAGTATTTTGGGGTTAAATTACAAAGTCCCCCAACTTTTATGGAATTAACCCTGCCTGTCAGAAACCCCGTTTTCTATATTTTTGACGTTTCAGTGGGCAAACTTCCGCGAAATCACCTGAAAATCTGTGGGGGTCATTTTCTTGGAAGGAGAATACTTGCGGGCGAAGGATCCACGAGAATTGGGCAAGGAGGCCCAAAAGAGGACCCTCCACGCGGCCAGATTCCTTGGCTTCGTGAGAGGCCCCATTTTGGCCCCTGTGTCCCCAATTCCTTCCATCTTTGACTTACCGACTCCGTCTTGACCTAAAACCGACTATAAAAAGGGTCCCCCGTACCCTTACGGAGGAGAGCGCCGCCGAAACACCAAAACAGAGACCAGAAGTTCCAGATTGGAGGGGGAACCGGTGTGATCTCCTACCCCTCCAACGTCATCTCCATCGACATCTCCATGAAGAGGGAGTAGTCCACCCCAGGGCTATGGGTTTGTGGAAGTAGCACTTGTATCTCTCTCTCTATGTGCTTCACTAATTAGATCCGTATGACCTGCCTCACATGATTACGGGCACCGTTGTAATTCCTATGTGGTGGATATTTTCTATGAGTTATTGAATCTGAGATTGCAATTGTTTCTCTTGAGTTATTTGAGTAGATGTATCTTATGTACCCCATTCTTATTTGCTAGCTTTGATCAATCTAGTTCTTGAGAGCGTGTGTGGGGTGATGGGTGCATTAGTTGGAGTGACAGGGGGTGGCTAGTGCTGTGAAAGTGACAGAAGTTCAGCGATCCACTTAGGTTTTGTTAAACCTTTCTTAGTTACCTCACTAGGGATAAAAAGGAGTACCTTGTTACCGGGGATTTGAAGTGACACTAATCAATCTCCATGACTAGTTCTAGCAAGTTCTTACTTCAACTTCATGTCACATTGCTTAAAGCTATACTCTGGTTTTTCCTTAATTATCGAGGTATTATGATTTATTTCGCATCTTGGTGGAGTATAAGAGGGATCAATATGACCGTAGAGATCTCTATGCTAGGACGTGATGCCCATATGAAAGTACTCAATGTTAAACATGTTATTGTAATCTCACATGTAATTCTTTATGTCCACCGTCTACTACTTTATTTGAGAGAATGCAAGTGTGAAACCATGAACCCCGGTCTAAGAAAACACTCTAGTTACTTTGCTGCAATTTACTTTACTTGCACTTTACTTTACTTGCATCACAAAAATACAAAAACAATCCATTGCATATTTATTTTCTCATTTGCATTTAGTAGTAGATTTAATTATTGCACATTTACTTTCAGTTTTGCATTGCAATTTAGAAGTCTCACACCTTGTGCTTGACAACCACTTGGTGAGGTTGAGGGCATAAAATTCTCTACTTGTTTGCAGGATCCTGGAGGAAGCTTGGAAGACAACTGCTGAAATACTGGCTCCCCAAGAGTTCGATATAAACCCTCGAGTCACCCTCGTGGGGAAGAAGGCTTGCCACTAGCTACACACTCTGCACTTGGAGTCTCAACCTAGCCATCAAGCGTTTTTCTGGCGCCGTTGCTGGGGAGCCATAGGTGAAGGAGTTGTCCAAGGGAGCTCACAAGAAGTCTTCATCACCAACAAGGTGTGCAAACACCTAAGCTTGGGGAGGTTGCACCTACGTGAGTACCGTCCTTTCTATCTCCACCTTCTTTCAAGTAGATTGTTTTGTTTCTTGTCTTGTTTTTGTTTTTGTTTTGTTTTTGTTCTTGTTTTTGTTTTGTCTTGCATTTTTTTTTAGTTTGCATTTTAGTTTTGCATTTAGTTATCAAGTTTATTTCAGTATTTCGAATTTGACTAGTTACTTTACTTTTCAGTTTTGCATAAAAAATTAAAAACTACATAAAAACTGTTAAAATGGGTGATAGAACTAAATTAAGTGACTACACAAATACACCCAATGACCAATTCATTGCTAGGCCAATTACTACACCTGAAATACAAGTTGAAAGCTATGAAGTAAGTCCTAGTTTATTTAATTTAATTACTAGAGAGCAATTTGGTGGTAGTGCTATGGAGGATGCCTCTATGCATCTTCATGATTTCATGGAAATATGTGATATGAAAAAAATAAAAAATGTGGAAAGTAGTGTTTTAAAACTGAAATTATTTCCTTTTTCACTTAGAGGAAAGGCTAAAGAATGGTTACTTTCACAACCTACAGCTAGTATAAAGTCTTAGGATGATTTAAAAGAAGCTTTCATTAAGAAATATTATCCTCCCGTTAAAATTTTGCAAAATAGGAATAATATCCTCTCATTTAGGCAAAATGATAATGAACATGTAGCCATGGAATGGGATAGAATTAAATTAATGATTAGAACATGCCCATCACATGGAGTAAATGAATGGACCATACTACACTCTTTTTATAATGGTCTAAACTACATGTCTAGAAATATACTTGATTCTGCTGCTGTAGGTGCCTTTATGATTAATACTGTAGGTGAGGCTAAGAGCATATTAGAAAGCATATTGCAAAATTATAGTCAATGGAATACTGAAAGAGCACCCAATCCCACTAAGAAAATAAACTCAATTGAAGAAACCAATGATTTGTCTTCTAAAATGGACAATATTCTTGCTTTTATTAATAAACAAAATATGGAGAATGTGCCTTTGCAGGAGCTAGTTGGTAGTAATTATGAAAGTGTGGATGTTAATTTTGTTAGTAATTATGGTAGCAATGGTTTTGGTAATGCTTACAATTCATATAGTAAACCTCCTTATGTGCCAAATAAACCTTTTGTTCCATATCCTAATGCTAATGAAAATAAGTGGAAGCCTTCTAGGGAAATTTCTGAATCTAATAAAATGCTTATGGAACAAGTTGCTAGTCACAATGCTATGATACATGAGTTAAATAAGTCTATTGCATCCATTAGTAGTGATATTAAAGGATTGCAACTTCAATCTTCGAATTTAGATAAAGCATTGTCAAAATTAGCTGATAATCAAGCAACTCTATAAAGCATGTCAGCAGGAAATCCACAAGCACAACCTAGTGTAGGAATGAATTCTATTACTATTGCTGCTCCTATTATTGAAAATATTGATCATATTGCTGATAATACAAGTGAGCATGTCCCTACTAGCTTAGAAGAAAATTTGAATGAAATAGTGAAGTACCCTGAATATTTACTTCCATATATGTCTTATCTTGCTAGCAAAGATGAAATTAGTCCTCATGAATCAAGCATGCTAGCTAAATTAGAGAGTAAAGTAGGGGAAATTATGATGCTTACTGAAATTAAGGATCCATTGCTTGATTTAGAAAAAAGTAGCTTGCAAGAACTTATTGCTACTCTACAAAAATTTGCTAGTGATCCCACTATAAATGTTAATCAACCTGGCTTTGGATCTTATATTGCTAATGCATGTCTTGCAAGAAAAAATTGCTAGGTACACGAATGAGGCCATGAATATCTCCTAAGCTTGGGGATGCAATGGGATCCCAAATTGTGCTAGTTTCAATTGGAAAGAAATTCCCCATGCTATGTTAGATCTAGGTTCTAGTGTCTCGGTACTATCTAAAGATTATATGAATTGCTAGGACTAGAAAATTTATGAAAAGTGCTCAAGTTAATTTGTACATGCTGATAACTCTACTAAACATGCTATAGGACAAGTAAAAGATGTTATGATTGAATTTCACATGACTTTTGTACCCGTGATTCATTATTATGGATATGGTGGATAAATCCCCTAGTCCTATTATTTTGGGTAGACCTTTTCTTCGTACTACAGGTGCGATCATAGACTCCAAGGAAGGGAATGTCAAGTTTCAGTTCCCTCACAAGAAATGCATGGAGCAATTCCCAAGGAAGAGGGGCACGCTGAAGAACAAGCTCCCGCGTGAGCTTTATCCCTCTTGATTATCAAGTAAGTAAAGCCTAGCTATATGGCTATAAAGAAAGCGCTTTACGGGAGGCAACCCGGTTGTTTTTGTTTGGATTTTCCTAGTTTCCTCTTGCTGTCTCAAGAGATTAGTTTTTTTGTTTTAATTATGGAGTTTTCAATAAAGATTCAAGTCAAACCCATTTGGACTTATAAGTTGCTATCCTAGTGCATGAAATTTCTGTTTCAGCACGAGTCTGCTCACCGTATGATTTTACGTTTTTGATTTGTATGTCAGATTGAGCTAATTTTTTGGTATGATCTGCAACTTTTCCTCCTCTGTAAGCACCAAAATTAGCTTAATTTTTTGACGAGTCTAGCTTAGGGAAAAACGTTCGTTTTTCTGCTGTTGCTTTTCTGGACAGATTCTGCCTTCTTTTGTTTTATGCACTCTTTGGGCTTGGGAATTGAATTTCCATGATTCTTTCAAGCAAGAGAGTGAAAATATATACAACATAATGAACCTTATTGTCTATCTACTGGAGCATTTGATTTGGAATTTTGCACAACAAGCATGTGATTTGTTTGTCCTTGCTAATCTCACCCCACAGAAAAAGAATGGGAGAAACATGTTTTGCGAAGTTTTTTCACAGGGAATAGAGGAGCTGCGCCTCAAGACATCCAAGAATGGTGAAATCCATAAGCTTGGGGATGGGATGAATACCCCACTGGAGCTACACTCTTTTGGTTAGCACACGTCTACTTTCTGTTTTTCTAAGCAAAGCATTTATCGTAGAGACTTGAAGCGTCTAGTTTTTGTTTTTATTTTTGTTTTGATAAGACCACCACCATCATTTTATATGAGATTGAGCTACTGGAGTTTGGGGTTGGAATGTATTATATGCTAGTATTATGACTTGGAATAGGGATTCCATGGTTGATTTGAAGAGCTACATATGTTTGCATGATTTATAGGCTTTTTATGTGTAGAAATTTGCAATAATGTTGTCTTGAGCTATCTCTTATTCATGTCCTTGATGTTAATTGCTGGTTTATTTAGTTTGTCATGAAATGAGTAGTTCTATGGACATATGCATGCATAGTAGCTGGTCAACTATCTCCCTCTTGCTAGCCCAAAAATTTAAAAATTCCAACAAGTAAAAACTTGTTTCCAACACTCCTTAGCCAAGTATTTCCAGTGAGTCCACCATAACTTCCCATTAGCTTCATTTCTATTCCGAGTATGTTCACCATGTTATTGTGTTATTTATGTTCTAAATTAAGATATTCACTTTATTAATTGTCATGGGTTGAACTTGGGATAGGACTCTCACGAACTTTTGAAGGCACACTTTACTTTTTATGCATCTAATAAACATGACCCAATAATGGGAGCCATAAGTTTTGCGTTTGACAAGTGTGTGGTTGGGAGCTAGCTATAAATGTTTATCACCGGAAAGCTTTCAACATTGCACAAAAAAAATTTACATTTGGTTGATATCATGTACTTTTGTTTTTGGACTCCTGCCATGCCAAAATGAAATAGAGGAATAGTAAGTTTTGATGAGTAAGTATCTATATGACTAGAGAAACGCATTGGGACGCTAACCCAAGCCATGCTTTATCATGGTGGAAATTTACTTACAGCTTGAGTGACTCTGCAACACATCCTATAATAAAATAAGAAGCTATGCATAATAGTGAATGAAAATAAAAAGGATGATGAGTCTACTCCGTTTGTTCATCTTATCATTGTAACATGGGCTTGTTTCCATGTCATGGGGCAAGAGGTACCTCTTTGCGGTTCTCTATGATGTCATTAATACTTATTATGATTGTACAAAGCTTATTAGGAATCTTAAGTTGAGTAATCATGGAGTAGGTTTTCACACTCACGGGGCATGAGGCTTTCAACCACCTTGCCATTCTCATTATTTCAATACTCACAATTTTAAGATGCTAGTGATAAAGGGGCAATGATAGTCCTAGATCAATGGATACCACATTTCAATTAGTAATTTTAGTTGAATAATTTAGAGGCTAAATAAGACTTGATCATGTTTTACCTCTACTCAATTTTCTCCAAAGTTTCCACCATATTTTCTATTTTCCATTATGCTATTCTTTGACCAATATAGGATTTTATTTTTCATTTTGTGTATGCATTTGGTCCATAGTGCTTTTATTTCATTATACACTTTGTGAACTTTCATGAAGCATCTTTGCTTGCATATTTGATATTTCTTACAACATGAATTGTATATTGCTACTCATTTCTAGTATTAATCATTCCATTATATGTAGCATGAATAATCCTCCTTGATATCCCATGATTGTTTCAATATGCAAAACCCATCTTAGTTTTATCACCTTCATACTCGAGGACGAGCATGGGTTAAGCTTGGGGATGTTGATGCATGTAAAATGCGTAGATGAATTTTGCATATTTTCACATGGTTTTCTATTACATATTGCATCATATAAGGGTATGATTCAATGTTTTATAGTATTTTGGGGTTAAATTACAAAGTCCCCCAACTTTTATGGAATTAACCCTGCGTGTCAGAAACCCCGTTTTCTATATTTTTGACGTTTCAGGGGGCAAACTTCCGCGAAATCACCTGAAAATCTGCGGGGGTCATTTTCTTGGAACGAGAAGACTTGCGGGCGAAGGGTCCACGAGAATTGGGCAAGGAGGCCCAAAAGAGGACCCTCCACGCGGCCAGATTCCTTGGCCGCGTGAGAGGCCCCCTTTTGGCCCCTGTGGCCCCAATTCCTTCCATCTTCGACTTACCGACTCCGTCTTGACCTAAAACTGACTATAAAAAGGGTCCCCCGTACCCTTACGAAGGAGAGCGCCGCCGAAACACCAAAACAGAGACCAGAAGTTCCAGATTGGAGGGGGAAAACTCCGGCGGGGCGCCGCCGGTGTGATCTCCTACCCCTCCAACGTCATCTCCATCGACATCTCCATGAAGAGGGAGTAGTCCACCCCAGGGCTATGGGTTTGTGGAAGTAGCACTTGTATCTCTCTCTATATGTGCTTCACTAATTAGATCCGTATGAGCTGCCTCACATGATTATAGGCACCGTTGTAATTCCTATGTGGTGGATCTTTTCTATGAGTTATTTGAATCTGAGATTGCAATTGTTTCTCTTGAGTTATTTGAGTAGATGTATCTTATGTACCACGTTCTTATTTGCTAGCTTTGATCAATCTAGTTCTTGAGAGCGTGTGTGGGGTGATGGGTGCATTAGTTGGAGTAACGGGGGGTGGCTAGTGCTGTGAAAGTGACAGAAGTTCAGCGATCCACTTAGGTTTTGTTAAACCTTTCTTAATTACCTCACTAGGGATAAAAAGGAGTACCTTGTTACCGGGGATTTGAAGTGACACTAATCAATCTCCATGACTAGATCTAGCAAGTTCTTACTTCAACTTCATGTCACATTGCTTAAAGCTATACTCTGGTTTTTCCTTAATTATCGAGGTGTTATGATTTATTTCGCATCTTGGTGGAGTATAAGAGGGATCAATATGACCGTAGAGATCTCTATGCTAGGAAGTGATGCTCATATGAAAGTACTCAATGTTAAACATGTTATTGTAATCTCACATGTAATTCTTTATGTCCACCGTCCACTACTTTATTTGAGAGAATGCAAGTGTGAAACCATGAACCCCGGTTCTATTTTAATTCTAAGAAAACACTCTAGTTACTTTGCTGCATTTTACTTTACTTTACTTGCATCACAAAAATACAAAAACAATCCATTGCATATTTATTTTCTCATTTGCATTTAGTAGTAGATTTAATTATTGCACATTTACTTTCAGTTTTGCATTGAAATTTAGAAGTCTCACACCTTGTTCTTGACAACCACTTGGTGAGGTTGAGGGCACAAAATTCTCTACTTGTTTGCAGGATTCTGGAGGAAGCTTGGAAGACAACTGCTGAAATACTGGCTCCCAAGAGTTCGATATAAACCCTTGAGTCACCCTCGTGGGGAAGAAGGCTTGCCACTAGCTACACACTCTGCACTTGGAGTCTCAACCTAGCCATCAGCAAGCGGTGGAGATGGCCTCGGCCCAAAAATTATAAGGAGAAGAGAACTCCGCAATCATGGTTCGAGCCGCATCCATAAGAGTCTGATTCTTTCTCTCCGCCACACCATTTTGTTGACGGGTGTAGGGAGTAGAGTATTGATGAGCAATTCCTTCCTCGCTAAGAAAACCCTCCACGGTGTAGTTCTTGAACTCGGAGCCGTTATCACTTTGGATAGCCATGATGCTCGTATTATGTTGGCGCTCCACCAAAGTGATGAACTCGATGACCCGCTTTTGAGTCTCACTCTTCCTCTTGAAGAAATACACCAAACAACATCGTGAATAGTCATCCACAATCACCAAGCAATACTTTTTGCCTCCAAGACTATCATATGATAGGGGACCAAATAGGTCCAAGTGAATGAGCTCGAGGATCCTTGAGGTGGTGATGTTCACCTTGGTGGGGTGTGCTTCTCCATGTTGCTTTCCAAGAATGCAAGAGCTACACACACGATCTTTGGCAAACTTAGCATTTGTTAGTCCTAGAACGTGATTGCCACTTTGAAGGTCATGCAACGTCCTCATATTGGTGTGGGCTAACCGGCGATGCCATAGCCAACCCAGATCAACTTTAGCCATTAGACATGTCGCGGCACATGTGTCTCCTTTAGAGAAGTCCACTACATACATGTCGTTCTCGACATGCCCAACAAAGGCTACTTTAAGAGTCGTTTCTCAAGTGACAATCACATTCTCCTTATTAAAGAAAGAGGTAAAACCACTTTTAGCAAGTTGAACAACCGAGATGAGATTATAGCCAAGGGACTCAAAAAGAAGAACATTCTCAATTGACAAGTCATTTGAGATTACTACCTTGCCTCGTCCCAATACCTTTAGTTTGGAGTTATCACCAATAGTAATGCAATTGAGATGAGGTAATGGAGGATGAAGATCACTCATTGTGTCATTGCTTCCGTTCATATGTTGGGATGCACCACTATCCATCGTCCATTTGCTCGAACCGGAAGCACTCCACTACAATAGATTAGTTTCTTGATTTAGGTAGCCATGTTTGAATGGGTCCTCTCATGTTAGCGACAAGGGTCTTAGGAACCCAAATACTCCAATGATAATCATCACCATAAGAAGTACCAACATATTTAGCATATACATGACCATCTCTAGATTTCATAAGAACATAAGATGGGTTGTATTTCCCGGCAAAGTCATTAGTGGTGCTCCCCCTAGAGGTCTCACCACCCACAATGGTGTTGGTCTCCTTCCCTTTGGTCACCTCTCCCTCTTTCACAAATATTACTTCTTGTGAGGGGGAGGTGACTTTCTTCTTGTTCTTCTTCTTGTACTTCTTCTTTGACTTGGCTACATAGCCAAGTCCCTCCTTTCCATTGTTGACTCGTTGAGAAGCAATCTCATGGGGATTCTTCTCAGTTCCTACAAGATTAGTCGCACTACAAGCATTGCTAGGCAAGACATTTAAGCTAGGAGATGAAGTGGACACAACTTGCTTGTTTGATAGTTGAGCTAGAAGATTGTCACGAGATTTGGTTAATTTGTCATGAATTTCCTTAAGAGACATGAACTCCTTTTCGAGTTTTTCATGACGAGTGCCAAGTTCCTCGTGAGCAATTCCTAGCTTCAACTCTTCATGTTCAAGAGTTTTAATGATATCAAGAGATTGTGCATTTTCCTTCCTAAGCTTAGAGACACTTATGGAAAATTTTTCTTCAAGACAGGATAATTTCTCCTCAAGCGAGGCACGAAGGGAACACTCATTCTCAAGTGCTTTTTCAAGCTCTTCTTCATTGCAAGTCTGACCTTCATGGCCTTCCAAGGTCATGATAATTTCCTCATTTTCATCTATAAGAGAGTTAGCTTCATCAATTTACCTCAAAAGGGCATTAACCTTTTCCTTAGTCTCACCTTTAAGGCTAGATAGCCAAATGCCTAACTCATTAGACTCACCATCCTCCTCGCAAACATTCTCAACACAATCCAATAATGAAGGAGGGTTAGTGTTAATGGTCTTGGAGTTAGGAGAGCATACCGAAGTGGCTTTTGCCATAAGACATGTAGGTCGGGTAGCCACAATCTCATTGGGGGATTCAAATAGAGAGATCGAAGGTGATGATGCGGTAGCCATGGCGATGTGAGCAACTCCTACTACTTCATCTTCTCCTTCATCTCCGGAGATGTAAGTCTATAGAACCGCCCCTTCTTGAACATAGAGGGCCCTTGGCACCCGCCTAGCAAAGTTCTTGTTTTGAGGAGGCTTGGCCTTGTTTTTGCGAATAAGCTTGACTTCGTTCTCTTGGCTCAAAAGGGCACTCCTTCACGAAATGGTTTGCGCTACCACAGTTGTAGCATGTCCTTGGTCGCTCCCCCTTCTTCTTGTAGTTCTTGTTTTGTGGAGGTCTTGGAGAGCCGGCCTTGTGAGCTTCCCATCTCTTCCAATATCCATGCATAGCGAGAGCAATGCACTTGTGAGCTCCAGTGTAAGTGTCCTCATAGTCTTCCTCATCATCATCATCTTCTTCACTTTCATCGATTCGAGCCATTGCCTTTGACTTCAAAGTTAGGTTGGGCGACCTTCCTATTCCCCGAGAGCGAGCTAGAGCATCATCCACGCTCTTGTGTGAGAGAGAGATAGCAATGAACTCACTAAGAACACCAATAGAACTGAGAGTATTGTAGTCCGCTCTTGTCCGGATGCTAGTGGAGAGATTCTTCTCAAAGGGTGTAATGGCTTTGACAAATTTCCTCTTGATCCACTCATCGGACATTTCTTCTTTTCCAAAGTCTCTCAGTTTGTTGGCAAGAGTGACAACTCTTCTATATAGCTCTTCGGGGGTCTCATCCTCATGCATGACGAAGTTCTCGGAGTTGTCAATGGCCACGTCGTACTTGGAAGATTGGATGCTAGCATTTCCTTCAAATAAGGTGTCAAGTTTGTCCCAAGCTTCTTTGGCGGTCTTGCAACTACGAATATGAGTGAAGTACTCCCTTGGAAGAGCCTTTTGGATGATGACAAGTGCGGTCTTGTTGAGTTGAGATTCCACATCCTCCCTTGGAGTCAAGTTGCTTGGGTCATGAGGATGAAATCCATGAATCACGTTTCTCCATAATGCGGTACACGATCCTGAAATGTGAGATTCCATCTCAAACTTCCAAGAGGAGAATTCGTTAGTGTTAAGGATGGGTGGAATTCCAACATTAAGGATGTGTGGCATGGAAACAATTGGGTGGATAGAATCATAGTTTTGTGGTGGTGGAACTTTTGAATTGGACCCCGAACCATTAGCCGTTTGAGACTTGGAGCCACCGTCAATCTCCTTTGCTTTGGCTTTAGCCTTTTGTGCGGCTTTAGCCTTAGCTTTGGCAATGTTCTCTTCGAGTTCGGAATTTTCCGGAGTCGTTTCCTCATCCGAACTATCCTCATCGGAGATGTGGGGAGAGTGCGAAGGCCCCTTATGTTTACCCATCATGTTCTCCACCATCTTCTTGACCGAGGAAACCTCCGAGCCCACACTAGAGCTAACCTTGGACAATTGGGTTTCAATGGTACAAACCTTTGTCTCTAGGTTAGCTATAGTGTCGGCCATTTTGGAGAGATCCTCCTTAGAAGATTCGGGATCATCTCCGTTGACTATGATACTCTTAGGCGGTTAAGCCCGATAAAAGAGCCGAGGCTCTGATACCAATTGAAAGTGCACTAAGGTCAACTAGAGGGGGGGTGAATAGGTGACCTACAAATTTTAATTCTTTTTCACTTTTAGTGGGGGCTTTGGGAAAGTAAAAGCTTGGTTATCTAGATGTGAAACTAAGTGAACACCCTAAGTGACAAGCAACGAGTAGCAACGGAAGTAAAAGCACGACACAAGATAACCACAAGTGAAATACACGGAGACAAGGATATGTTTCCCGTAGTTCCTTCTTGAAAGAAGTACGTCTACGTTGGAGAGGTGGGGAGCCACCTAGGCGCTCCTCAATAGCACAGATGTGCACACCTTATTCTCCTTGAGCTTCTCCGGTGAGGGAGATTCTCGTTCCCATTATGAGGTCGACTTGAAGGCGTTGACCAAACCTTTACAAGGGGTTGAGGCTACTCCACAAGTGAGATGGAGGCTCTCAACAATCGAAGCTTCTTGCTACAAGGTGGAAGCTACAAGCAATAGGGTTTCCCTTGGATGACAAGGCAACCAAGAGATTACAAGATCCCAAGAGTTGTGGTGTGGGAACACACGTTTTGGCTTGGTGGAAAGGTAGATCTAGTCCTCCTCCATGAGATCCTTGAAGGTCATCAAGTTTGGTTGGAGGAGGAGGGAGATCGGGGCGTTTTGAGCTCTACAACAATGGAGGAGAGAGAGGAATGGACGAGCTGCCTATCTAGAGGAAGAAGACAGCTATTTATAGGCTCCTCCAATTTCTGACCGTTGCAGTCTGCCAGGGCCGGAATATTTCGGTGTTAGCACTAGAAATTTCCGGTCTGCCCTGGCCGGAATTTTGAATAGTCCAGGGGGCGGATAATTGAAATATCCGGGGGCAGAAATTTCTGCCCCAACATTCCGACCCATCTCTGCGCGCGGGCACCAGCCCATGATGAAAAACTGCTAAGGACCAGGGGACGGTTTTTTAATAATCCCGGGGGCGGAGATTTGACTATTCCGGGCCTGGAAATTTCCGGACAATATTTCTGCCCCCATCTCCGTGCGCGGGCATCTGAGAAGATGTAACACCCGGGGGATTTCCCCCCCAACTAGAGTTGATTGTTTTTCTTTTGCTTTGCATCACATGCATCATATGCATTGCACCTTGTTTTCAAAACAACTTAAAAAGTTCAAACCAATTTAAAACTTTCAAACATGTCCAAAGTTTAAAATTAAAAATTGCAAACTAAACAACTCAAATTGTTTTCAATAGTTTTGAATTTTAATTGCCTGGTTAATAAAACCCCTTTTATTAAAACCCTAGTCCCATTCAAATTTAAATTCAAATTCAAATGCAAATATTGATGGAAACTTTTGAATTTTGGAAAAACCAAAACTTGTGCAACTGGGCATTTTAGATGCCAAGTCCATAGAAACTTGTTTTATAATTTTCTGAAGTGTAAAACTATCCCAAAAATTCCTTTTGCTTCTCTCTTTTTCTCTCTTACAAAAAAAAAGAAATACAAAAAAAGGAAAACAAACCAAAGGGGGAGGCAGGCCAAAGCCCACCTACCACCCCAACCCATCTCCTCTAGGCCCAGCCGCACCCCCTGTTGACCCAGCCCAGCAGCCCAACCCCCCCGTCTTCCTCGTACGGACAGACAGGAGGGGGATGTCGCTGTCACCATCGAGGTCCCCTCCCCCTCCACCTGCTCCCCTCCTCCCTTAAAGCCCCTCTCCTCCTCCCCAAACCCTAATCCTCCTCCTCCCTCTTCCTCCTTGCGCCGCCGCCTTCCTCTTCCTCCTCTGTTCCCAACCTTTTTCTGAATTTTTCTTCTGAACACGAGCTTCTCCATGGCCGGGAGTTGGAGGCTGGTGAGGTGGTTGTGTTCGTCGACGGGGGTTCTTCCTCGCGGGAATGGAATCACCGCGGTACCCTCTCCGCTTTTGCTGGAGACGGCGCGGCCGAAGGCGAACCGCAGCGAGCACGCCGGCGACGAGTTCCTCCCCGTTTCCGGCCGGCCACAGCGAGCTCGCCGTCCTCCTCCTCTAGTTCTGCAGCGACACCCGCGACCTCCCTGCCTCCTCCCTCCGCGCGCGGTGAGCACCCTACGTCCCCTCTCCGATCTCCCCTTGCGCTCTGGGCCAGCCATCGTGCGGCACCCGCGGGATCCCGGCGGGAGAAGCCGTATGTCCGTCCCCGACGAGTCCGTTCGCAAGTTTGAATCTTTGATTCAGTTAACAGTCGATAACATACAATTTCTTCCGTCGGTTTCCTATAGTATCACAACCGCACAGCTATCCCAGTGGTTGGTTCCTTCGTACCACAGCACACGGTCTCGGGATCAAATCCCAGTCGAGGCAGAAAGCCACCCCCTTTTTCCCTCCTTTTTCTTTTATTTCCCGAATTCCAGAAAACAGATCTGAGACTTTATTTCTAAAATCAATAACAAATTGAATATTGATCCAATTTCAACGATTCAAATTGCTATGGATTCAGAATCTTGTGCTCTTTCTGTTAATGTCAAAGTTGCAATATGTTTCTGTAATAATTTTTGCACTAAATAATTAAATACAGAAAATGCAATAAAAATTTGAAACTTTGGAATTTCATAACTTGAGTTCTGTTCATCCAATTTGAGCAAACTTGGGCTCTAAAAATTTGTCTTAACAAACTCTACACATTGGTATTTTATTTGGTCACAATTGAATTAAATTTGAACATTTTTACCTCTGTTTACTAAAAGAGGCAGAATAAAAATGCTTATGAAAAATTGCATAATAAATTCAATAATGGTCCAAAAATTATGTTTAATAGCTCACAGTGTTCATTGAAACATTTTATACATGTTTTCAAACTTTTCAATACAATTTGTTTACTGTTTTTCCTAATTCAAAATGGTTCAATAATTCAATACTTTAATTACACCTTTTAAATTGCAAAATTCATAACTTGGGCAATTCAAATCCAATTCCAACATGTAAAATATGTTTTCCATCCCATTTTTCATGAACTTTGCAAATATCAACTTTGTTTTCTGTTTTTAAATAAGTTAAATTGCTGAAAATAACTAATTATTTATTTAATGCATTTAAAATTGCTAATTTGATAACTTGCATTTTAAATCCAAATTCAACAAATGAAATATGTATTCCATCTAAAATGTTGTGTTCTTTCCAAATATAAATTTTGTTATCTGTTTTGAACATTTAAAATTGGTGAAAACAACAAATGTTGTTTAAATCATTTAAAATGCCAAAGTTCATAACTTTATAAATACAATTCCAAACTTGGTAAACAACATATCAAACTGAAGCTATTGTTGTTTTCTTATTGTTTTCATCATCCATGCATCATTCTTATCAACTTTCACATGATGGTTATTTGTATATCATTTAATTCAACATTAATTCATGGGCTTCTCCATATGCAATCCAAATTGCATATGGGCCCATTTAAATATGTTTACCATGTCAACTGGTTTACTTTGATGCATCAATTAATTGTCATGCATCCATATCTTGATCATGCTGGATCTTTTGCCGTAGGAGTAATTGTTGCACCCGGTGTTTGTTCTAGTTCGTTGCTTCTTCACGGATAGGACGTTGAGATGATGTGAGCAATGACAAGTTCTGCGGATGTACCTCTACTTGCTGGATTCCAGGCAAGTATACTCACATGCTGCCTATGGCTGCCTTTCATCACTTGTTACCGATTCTTTCCGTTGTTCTTATGCTAGCCCTATGATTCGATGCTTGTGTCTCGATCCTATCATATGTTTACCTTGCAACCATGATATAGCCTTCCTTCCACTTCCTATTAGATGTTGGTTGTTTACCTTGTTGGCCTCGTGTCATAGTTGCATGCTTAGTGTTGTTTGCGCTCAAGTCTTGTTGTCCGTCTTATTACCTGTTTAGTTTGGTAGTTGGGTTTCAACTTAATCAACAACATGTCACTGTTTTGGGTAATATTAATTTGATGATAAGGCACCGGCAGGAGGCCCGGCGTGGTTTTGAGGCCTGCTAGTGTCGAAGTTAATTAGAAAAAGGGTCTTGTATTCCGATCCATGATGAGCGCACTAACCGCATGTGGGAAGCGAGTATGGGCGCCCCCCGCAATTCTGATTCGATTCGCATCTCGTCCAAATTGCCACACTTAGTTCGGGCTTTCCGTTTGATGCATGCATATGCAGGTGCGAGCCCTTGGCGCCAGGGTGGAACTTTTGTAGTCGGCATTTAGGGAGGCGTGGTCTTCCAGTGCTATGAGGGTCCCCCTTTTCTTCGTGGGGGCTCGATTAGCCGCGCACGCACAACACGTGGTTCTTTGGGCTTGATGCGAAGAAGAGTTGGGTTGTGTTGAGTTCCTCACTTGGTGGAAGTGCATTTCCATCTGGCGGGTCATTCTTACGTGTACGGCCAAATTGGTGCATCCCTGCAGGGTTAAATCTTCTCGAGAAGCCGTGTTATCCACGGTTATGGATGACTTGGTGAAAGTGCTGGCTAACAAGTACTCAGACAACTTACACTTAATGATAATAGCTTGACTAGTAATATAGATTACCTCCACCATAAAAATGAATGTCACCCTAATCAACAGTGTGAGTTTCCTTTGATTGCTTCCTTAGTAGGGGGTGACACTGGATGGGTATTGTTTGGTGAGTAGTTGTAGTTGGTTCTGATACGCTATCTTATCCCTTTCTTTTAGCCGGATGTTGTAGCGAGTCTCTGTAGTTAGTTAGTGCAGCCTGCTGCCGCTTCGTTGCAATAATCCCCTTCCTTTCCGTTGTACCCAAAGTATTTGTATCTTGTGATGATTGGTTACGCTGGTATCTTGTGAGTATGGTTTATCCACTTGCCAGTATTTAACCGTACTGGCCCACGAATCCTTTTCGTGGCTGCATATTCCACATTGCAGTCAACAGGTTTGAAGTCTGACGACGTTAGCTTGGGAATCCCTCCGGCTTGGCCTGGGCAGGGATTGGACGCCATCGATTATCTTCAGGACTCTTAGTCCAATTTGTATCTTGTCCGTAGTTGGACACTATGTTGTTTCTTCCGCTGTTACTTGGATCTTTGTATTGTATCAGTTGTATCCTTGACTCGTTTGAGTCTTCTTGTATATATATCTTTTCTGTTGTTGTTGCGGAATATTCGTGAACTGTTGTAATGTTATCACAAGTGGCAACCTGGAATCGGTTATTATGTGGATTCTGGCGAAAATGCTGAAATCTGCATAGTGCCCGATCTCGGGGCGTCACAAATGGTATCAGAGCATGGTTTCCGATTCCCGATGTTGTTTCGATACGAATGGTTATCGAAGCAACGGGTCCGCAAAGCCTGTAGGATAACCTCGCTAACGGTCGTTGTTTCTAGAGTGTCAAAAACTATTTGTGCAAAACCTGTTTTGGAAACCTCTCGATAGGATTCTTGTTTTCTCCTTATCTTTATTCTATTTCTCCTCTCATCTTATTTGTTTTGGAGTCTCTCTTCCTATCTATCTTCCAAAGTTTTAAGATCCTACGTGGGTGGACGTTTTCTGAGCCTTTAACCTAATAGGTTCGATCATCGGAAGATTCCTGGTGGAAGAACATCGTCATCAACCCGAGCAAGAATCTCTTGTTAGTGGTGTCGAGAAAACCCTTGTTAGTGGTGTCGAGGAGATCAACTTGAAGCATGAAGAATCGATAGTCGAACTTCTTTTCCCTCCCGGGTTAGTGGGTGGATTGCGAGGGCGCAATCCCTTGTTAGTGGTGTCGTCTGTAACACCCGGGGGATTTCCCCCCCCCCCCCCCAACTAGAGTTGATTGTTTTTCTTTTGCTTTGCATCACATGCATCATATGAATTGCACCTTGTTTTCAAAACAACTTAAAAAGTTCAAACCAATTTAAAACTTTCAAACATGTCCAAAGTTTCCAATTAAAAATTGTAAACTAAACAACTCAAATTGTTTTCAATAGTTTTGAATTTTAATTGCCTGGTTAATAAAACCCCTTTTATTAAAACCCTAGTCCCATTCAAATTTAAATTCAAATTCAAATGCAAACATTGATGGAAACTTTTGAATTTTGGAAAAACCAAAACTTGTGCAACTGGGCATTTTAGATGCCAAGTCCATAGAAACTTGTTTTATAATTTTCTGAAGTGTAAAACTATCCCAAAAATTCCTTTTGCTTCTCTCTTTTTCTCTCTTACAAAAAAAAGAAATACAAAAAAAGGAAAACAAACCAAAGGGGGAGGCAGGCCAAAGCCCACCTACCACCCCAACCCATCTCCTCTAGGCCCAGCCACACCCCCCTGTTGACCCAGCCCAGCAGCCCAACCCCCCCTTCTTCCTCGTACGGACAGACAGGAGGGGGATGTCGCTGTCACCATCGAGGTCCCCTCCCCCTCCACCTGCTCCCCTCCTCCCTTAAAGCCCCTCTCCTCCTTCCCAAACCCTAATCCTCCTCCTCCCTCTTCCTCCTTGCGCCGCCGCCTTCCTCTTCCTCCTCTGTTCCCAACCTTTTTCTGAATTTTTCTTCTGAACCCGAGCTTCTCCATGGCCGGGAGTTGGAGGCTGGTGAGGTGGCTGTGTTCGACGACGGGGGTTCTTCCTCGCAGGAATGGAATCACCGCGGTACCCTCTCCGCTTTTGCTGGAGACGGCGCGGCCGGAGGCGAACCGCAGCGAGCACGCCGGCGACGAGTTCCTCCCCGTTTCCGGCCGGCCACAGCGAGCTCGCTGTCCTCCTCCTCTGGTTCTGCCGCGACACCCGCGACCTCCCTGCCTCCTCCCTCCGCGCGCGGTGAGCACCCTACGTGTAAGGACCCCAGACCGGCAGTCTGAAACCCTACGTATGCATACATTCACGATCCCAGAAAGATCAGTCGTGAACAACATACACAGTTGGCACACAGAAATACATCATCCATTACACGAATACATAAAGGTATTACACAAATGATCACATGATCAAGTTTAAAGCAACTGCCACAAGGGCAGGCAACTTAACAAACACAGCGGAAGACAATTAAAACACAACGTAGTTGAGCCCAAGTCACGCCTTAACCTACAGGCTGCTGACCCGGAGACGATCCTAGTTCGCAAAGCCGTCAACTCCGTACTTCTCTTCATAGATCTCCTTGGGAGGCTCCTTCTCCAAATCTGATAAGTAGATACCAGGGGCGAAACCATAATGAGTACATTTGAATGTACTCAGCAAGACATCCATCATGTCACTTACCAACATGCAAATATGCTTATATGGTGGAATAGGTAAGCTATAAATAGGGTTCACTACCAATGGTGTTCATATATGATGACACCACAGTTGCAGTCAGGTTATTCTGTATCTTCGTTGAAGAAGATACTTCAGAAGAAAATAATATAGTTTTATTTCTCTTGTAGATATCACATGTACAAGAGGTTTTGTAAAACTTGGTGAAAGAATATTTTCTCTTTGCAAAACTTCTTGGAATCAGTTTCCAGAATTCTTGCTTAGAGTAGAAAAGGTTTTCTTTGCAAAACATTTTGTTTTGTATATCAGCATCTGGCTTTTCATCATCGATGATACCTCCACGGTATAAGTTTCCATTCCTTTCCGAACTTCACAAGTTCAACACTTCCTTTCCAAAATTCCTTTTCAAAAACTTCCTTTTTGAAAACATTGACACAATGCTAGCTACATGGCCATTCAACTGTCCATATCCGAGGACGCGGCTTCTTCGAAAAAGTTATACTCTGCAGAGGTGTACACATCCACCAGATCCAGTACACCTCCCGTGAACAATCACGGACTGTAACAACAGTATGTAAACATCAGGTATCTGATCATAACCATCCACTATGTTCAAGCTAGTATATGCCTATCTCTCGATTGAGGTTGTTCTCCCCGGCATCAAGTCCCACCCTGCCTAGCCAGGAGCCTCAATGAATGCATCCGGAGGGAAAATTAATCCCACACTTTATATGCCTCAACATTGGGAGTTTTGACGACATTCGGTTCGAGGGTACGACGCCCCTTATAGCAAGTGAAATAGCACACACTAATAAGAACAAACTTCAAGTTAAGCCCCGTGCCCATGTTGGGGTAGGGTGGCAGTACGGTAAAGGTTGTCCGGCGAAGACTAGGTTATGTGTCATTTTTGAAAACACCACTTTCTCAAAAATGACCACTTCCACATTCCTCCGGAGAACAAGGATCCGCCTTTTCTCCGGTTTTTTTTTTCCGTAAAGCCTTTGTTTTGTAGAATCACAATTTTAGGGTGTCCACTTAGGGACTAGTATATTTTATGGTAATAAATACCATATGGTGGCTTATGGGCTTGGTATTACCAAGTTTAACTACTGGCATGATAGTAACCTATAATATAGTATAGTAGTAATTTCCACATCAAAAATAGTTTTGATAATCAAGTTTTGGTAAAACTTCAGAGGTAAAACATGCATGATATATAATGGTAAGTATTGTATCAGCAAGCATCAGGATGGCTTGCCTGGTATCTCTTTGTGTCCCTGGTTGTTGGAGTGACTGGAACTTGAAACAGAGCTTCACGACACTTCCTTCCTCTTCGTTTTCTAACGCCGTAAAAAGAGAATAAAGGACACACATTCAGAACCAAACAAGACAAACAAGGCTACAAGTAATACATACAGCAAGCAATCAAGAAGTACCACCCAAGTTCTCAATTTTTCCCTTAAGAAAAATTGCCATAAAAACTATAGTTGAAAAGTCTGCTTTTTTCCTAGTGTTTATGTTTGGCCAATTCAATGATTTTTAGTTAAGAACACCATGGACCAGTGGGGTAGAGCACATGTTACTAGACAGTAGGGTGTCACATAAAACACATTTTTATGTCTAAAAACTTCCCCAACAATCTCTATGGCTAGCACATATAATTTGCTAAAATACTCAAGTGGTGAAAAAGGCTCATGACAACAAGTCAAGCCTATTTTCCACCATGATGCAAAAGTACCAGTGGGTGTTCCACTAGCAAAAATGCTCACCCATAGGTTAATAAGCCTCTGGTCACTTTTATAAAAGTGCTCCAAACAAACAATCTAGCATCCAAAAACTCCTACTCATACTAGTAGAAAATTTAGGAAAAATACTAGACTAGTTTAGGCTACACTAGTTAATTTTATGCACAAGTGTGCAAGCTAGCAGAGGCAAAATACTCCTCTAACCAGTACCATAAATGCTACTGGATTCCACAAAATAACATAAAAAGCATAGCTAGGAAACAAGGAAAAACTATGCTTAAAATGCTACACATGTGAGGAGATTAATTCACAGTCATCCAAGTGTTACTCATGCTTTTATGCTACTTAAGAGGAAACCTATCAGAGGTGAAAACCCTAAGATAACAATGCCACAAGTACATTCCATCCTCTGGTTTCCACACCAAAGACTCATATTTTTCCCTAGGGGAAAACAAGACAAAAAGCATACATGAATATCCTAGTATGAAATTTAGACTTTAAGCATTGCTATTTAAATCTATTTCAAACACAAGCACCAAGTATCTAGAGGTGCTATAACCAAAATAACAGTACCTAAATGGTACTGGTTTCATGAGAATTAATCTAGCAATAAGCCTAAAAAGCATTTAAAGATCTACTCAAAACATATATAAAAGAAACACATCTAGTGTGGGGGAAATAATGTTTCCACCAACAATGCAATGAAACCAGTGGGTGTTCCACTAGCATAACAAAGCATTAAGAGGTCACAATGCCTCTGGTCCATTTGCTAAAAATTAACAAAAAAAACTAAACTAGCATCTAGTGCATTAACAATACTAGCAAAAAAATAATAGGGTGCTTAAATAAGCAAGGCACTGCTACTCATGTTATTGTTTTCACACAAGTGAAAACTTTAGGGGTCAAGTACTCATAACAAACTTATCAAAATGCTACTGGACCTATGGATACAACCCAAAAATATGTGGTCACAAAACCACAAATGATTATGTCAAAATTCCACACCTGAGGGAATTTTTCCATAACAAAACTCATAGTCATGACAAAGCTAATAGTGCTTTTCTACCAATTCCAATGCAACATAGCAGAGGTGATAACAACACAAACTAAGTACCAACATGGTACTGGATACACTCAAAAAATCCAAGTGCTTTGCACATGAATTCATCACTCAAAAATGCTATGCAAATATTAACTAGAGAATAAACAAATGCTATTAACAAAAATTCTATTTCTTCTCAACTCAAGTCCACACAATCTAACATGCTAAAATATCTAAGTAACACTTAGAAAACAAGTTCACACAACTTTTACATGCTAGAAAACAATAATGCAACACAAAAATATAATCACAACAATTAATTAGCTAAAATGCCAAAATGGCAGAAATATGCAAAACAAGGATCTGTCCACAAAATTTTCTAGGATGCTCTAAAAATTAAACCCTTCTAGGTTTGGATAGCCCTAAACATATACAAGACCATCCAGTTGAGTTTGCATCAAAAATCAGTTTTAATAATTTTATAAAAATCACCAAAGTGCTCTCTGGTGTTTTACCAAATTTCATGCCATTTCAAAAATACAATGAATTTGGAAACGAGGTTAAATGCTCCTGTTAGAAAATTTCAAGGGCTTTCCAATGCAATTGGCCTCACTTCATTCTGAGTTGTAAAATAAAAATGGTGCTCATTTTGGTGTTTCTGGTAGCTGTTGCCAAATCATTTTTAATTTCAAAACTATACATCCAAAAGTAGATCTACAAGTTGGAGGTGGTTTACATATTGTTTCTTTACAGCTGTGAATTTTGGTTTGGTCAAATTCATCTTTTAGATAGCATTCTAGAGCCAAAAGTAAACATGTACTTTCTCTGTAAAAATGAAATGGAAAAATAAACTGCACACGGGCCAGATCCACATATTGGGCCGGCCAGATCTACGTTTAGCGCGAGCAGATCCACCCAAGGTCGCTGACGCGCGGGCCAGCCAGCCACGCAGGCGCCACGCGAGCAGAGACTCGGCCCCACGCGCAGTTTGACTTCGTCCGCGCGGGGTCAAGGAGACGATGACGCCAGCGTGACCTCACTGCGACATCACTCGCCGGCGGAGCGGATTCCGGCGAGTAATAATCCGGCGCAAACGACCAACATTCGTCGAATCAAAGATACATACATGTTGCTTACGACTAGGGGAACCCAGTGGGAGGGAACTCGTTTCCAGGGAACCGACCGGAGGACGGCGGCGACGAGGAAACGCGGCGGCCGGAGGGCGAGTGCAGCGCGGCGGCGATTCGGAGGGAGAGGGAGAGGAGGAAAGGGCGGCGGGGGTACGCCTGCTCACCATGAACGCAGAGGAGCAACCGGCGAGGGCGGAGGAGGGTCGTGGGCGCGGCAATACCTCGCCGGAGTGCTCCCGGTGCCGAGGAAGAAATCGGACGGCGCGAGCTCCTCGAGGGCTCCCGCCTCGATTCCTTCCGCAGGGAGGATCACCACGGCGGGGCGGAGACGATGAGCACAACTGCTGCCGGCGGCGTGCTCTCTAATGGCCGAATCGCCGGCGACCAACTAGCTTAGGGTTCGGTTTTTTTTTTTTTTTATTTATTTCAGAGAGAGAGAGGGCAGCTCGAGGGAGAGAGAGAGAGGGGGGCAGGTAGAGACCACAGAGGGGTTTTTATCATCTAGTTTGCTTCCAATCGAAGCTATGGAAGCATGGGCTTCCATGCCCTCCATTGCATCATCTACAGGAAGAAGAAGGACACCATGTGACTCAGCTTACATTTAAGTCCCTGGAGAATTACAAGTAGGTCCCTGTACTCTCTGAAAATGGATGTTTTCCCTAAGCAAACAAAGTCAAAATTTGAAATCCTTTTGCCCAAAATTCTTATTAGTTAAGATACACAACATATATGAAAATTGGCTCCATTGGATAAACTTTATGATTCAAAGTTGTTCAAATTTGAATTCTTACAAAAATGGACATTGAATTTATTAGACTACTTAGGAGCTTTCAAAAATGATAATTTTTGGCACACATTCCTTATTTGATGTGTTCCTTATGTGGTAGAAAATTCAAGTCATTTTGAGTTACTTTATAGAACAAACTTGTTCAAATTTCTAAAAGGTGCTGTCAAGAAAACAGGGGTTTTTGGCAACTTAAACAATTCAAAAACTTATGCCCTTTTGGTTTTCGTCCTTATTTATGATATAGAGCATGTGGTATTTATTTCATGGCATTTGGAAAAAGTTTGTAGAACAAACTTGTTCAAAATCCCAAATGTTGCTGTGGAGAAAAACCATGTTTTCAGGACTTTAATGGATTCAATTTTTGGTCTCCTCTTGTGTGTGTTCCTTATTTGATATAAGGAAGCAATGGTATGAATTTCAAATCATTTGAGGAAAGTTTCCAATAGTAACTTGTTTTAGTTTTCTGTTTCTGGAAATATTGGAATTTCTATTTAATAAAGCACTTGGCTTTTCTTTAACAATGCTTTGCCAAAATATTTATGTGACTAGAGATAGCAAGTCAATGCTCTCCAATACCTTTGTTTTTAATCTTGCAAGGTTGGAAAAATATTTGATAATATTTTGGTGAAGCATTTAAGAATGCCTCTTTTTCTGATAATCATCTATGGAAATTTATTAAGTGTTTCATCTTTCTTAATTTGGGTCTTGGAATAATATTCAACAAGTATGAGATTCATAAGATGTTTTTGGAAAACTCTTCATTGGAACAATATGTTGAATATTTTTATCCCTGGAACAATATGTTGAATATTTTTAGTTCACTGCTTTGCTATCCTTTTAAGTTTGCAAGTTTATATAATTAGTTTGTTTAGTTGCACTTAAACAACCACAAACAAACACAACTAAGGTTTATTAGTAAAGCAATTAGCAAAACAACTGTGTTAACAGGTATTCCAAAATTGGGATGTGACAGGTCTTCCCCCCTTAAAAAGAATCTCGTCCCCGAGATTCACAAGCGAGGACTAAGGGAGGGCCAACAAACACAATGTTAGTGTTGGAGTGCCGGTGCTTCCCCCCTTTGACTTTTCTTGGGAGGTGGGGTACATCCCTAAATTAGTGAATTCACTATTAAAAGAAGTACACCAGTACTTGTTTTAGGTCCAAAACTTTTGTTTCCTAGTTTGAACAAAAATTAAGGTTAGTGCAGAACTACCTGGAAAAAATACCGTCAATTTTTTTACATGAGTTCCTAGCTATATCCCACATCTTACATAACACATATGGAGTGGTGTACCACTCTCATAACAAGGTATATAATAAGCTAAAAATATAGCTTGTGGGTGCAAAGGTTAGGTTGCTAAGGTAAAACAAACAGACAGAACAAATACCCATGGCAGTGGTTATTACTCACCACAAGCAACTATCACTTAATATGTTCATGATTTTAGTTGGATGTTTTTAGTTTAATAAGATACTCTTAATCACAATCATAACACAAGTATTAACTCATGCTAAGGTAAAAACATTTAAACAAAATCCAATAAGCAAGCAAACAACACCACAGATGAATAGACTATTTAGTCACCAGGTTATTGTTTATTAGAGGTTTTGGAATCCATCAATCATGAACAATTAGCAAACAACCAGTAGCTAAAAACCAATGAATTCATTCATAAAGGTAGTCTAAAATACCATCATCACACAAGATAAAACTCCTATTACACAGGCATAAAAAAAAAATCTGCACAAATAACACACTAGTATGAAAAATCTACACCAGCATGCTATACGAGATAACCATATCCTATAACCATAGAACATGTAACTAAATAATTCATGGCATGATAACAGAAGTAATACTTCCTAAACATGCTATATCAACAAATACTCTCATAAAATAAAAAGAGTGTAAAACTAGAGCAAAAATCACCATTTTCTAGTGGTGAAACTAGTTCATCTCTAGAGAAGCAAACAATGCTATCATGATGTTTAAACTTACACAAGCAAGTCATGAATATAAATGTACCTAATAACAGTACACAAAAATTACTCATGTTAGTAAGCACAAACATCAAAACAATCCCATGATACAACTATTAAACATGCAGAAATTTATTCTAGCAATTTCTGTTTTCCTTTAATCAATTACTAGCAAACAAGCAAGGTATAATTCACACAACCAGTAGCTATGCAATTAATGAAAAGTTATCTAAACCTTTTCAAAAAAATCCATACACTCAATTTAAAATCATTCACAAACAATTTACCAATCAAGAGGAATTTATTTTATTTGCGAACAATTTAATTTCAGCACACGATAGTGAGACATTTCTTAACATGATACCCCTAAGGAATATTATGCTAACAAAAGGATCACACCTAAACATATTAGTATTTACTAATAAGAAATAAACTTCTCATTTGCATAAGTGAAAAGAAACAATTATATTTTCCATGGTGGAAAATAGAAATCAATCACATAGTGAAACATGCTATTTTCACACAGGTGAATGGTTGGGGATTTTCATCCTCAAGCCAAAATACAATGGGACCAGTGGGCTATGGCCTACTAATACCAAGTAAAAATAGGTACTAAGCCTCTGGTTACTCATGAAAATCTTTGCATACAAGATAAAAATATAAGGCTATTTAATCTAGTGAAGCAATACTAGTGCATATTGATAGCAATTCTTACACATGCTTTAATATTAAAAGACATGTAAGCTAACATAGGTACAAGCATCAAAATAACAGTACCAAAATGGTACTGGATTCCAAGAAAACATAGCACAAAATTCACTAAGAAAGTATACACAGATCTAGCTCTCACAATACTTCCAATTAATAAACTAGAAGGTGACAAATGTTATTTCATTTTTTATTCGAGTTTTCAATCATGCACACACTTTCTAGGGTAGATTTATTGTAATAAAACAATATAATAACAAGCCCTAACAACTCCATGTAAGTTAGTAAGCAAGATTGAATAAGACACAAATTTATTTCAATCAAGAGCACACAAAGAGACAACAACGGGAAAACTGTTGTTTTCCAGTTCTATTATAACTATTCCATCGTTCACTTAATTTCTAAACCCCGAATATCATAGTACCTACACTTTCTACTAATATTTGGTTTCCAAAGTAGATACACATGATATCCTATTGACTAGTAAACGAATAGGTCATCATCTTATTTTCTCGTGACTTCTCCTTTTTACCAACTAGATTAAAAGGTGTCGTAAGTCACTTAATTCCTTAGTTTAGAAAGAGTTGTCAGAAGTTTGCATGCTTTGGTTAGGTGTCAACCTAAGATTAGACCAAGCATGTTAGTCTTGTTAGCTTTCTATTTGATCATGTTTGTCCGACAAGATACGACTAGCGTCATACGTCGAATATTGAATTGTGCTCTTTTGATTGGCTTTTGAGGGGATTGCGCATCATGGCATGTGAAGACTTCTTTTGCACCTTTCTCCAGAGGAAGGAGGTATATAACTTTTAAAAGTGATTTCTCTTGTTTGGTCTTTTAAAAGGGGACATAAAGAGGTGCAACATTTAGCAAACAGGGCAAAAAGAGCCTTTTGCAAACAGACAAAACATAGAGGTTTTGGTCAGTAGTGGTTGGTGCATTCACACCTTTTCTTCTTTGAGGGTTGTCGTTGTTGGAGCTTTATTTGTTGGAGTGCATCACTGGTAGCAATGCTATCAGCTCGTGTGGCTTGATGGTCCTCTATTTTTAGGCCCAATGGTGCTTTTATTGATTGTGGGGGAGATGGTGGTGGCTCACGACGGGTCGCATTATGAAGCGAAAACAAGTATAAGTCTAAGCAACAAATTCTTGTTTTTGAATGCTATACAAACATTTTTGCTTGCAAAAATCTAACACGAGGCGATTCAAAAACAAGAGCGGGGCAATCACAAATTTGCAAAATTTGAGCACCCCACAAACATATAGAAGCCTAGATGAACCAAATTCTACACCACACAATAGCACAAAGTCCTACGGACACACATAAGCAAGCCATAACACACAAGCAAGGCTCCATTGGAGCTACGTCAGGGGAGACGACTCATGGAGTTATCGCTAAATTACTCCAAACTAGACTGATAAAAAATCCTAGAAGTGGCTGAAGAACTATATCTACTTCTGACCATCATCACTGTAGAGCTAGGCAATTATTTTGGTCTTCTCGGGACATCGACAAGTATAAAAGTTTTTGTATGAAAACAAGATAATAGAAGTAATGTTTGATAAAAAAAATTAACTGAGAGAGGTAAAACTACGCAACAATCTGTTTTTGAAACTCCAACTATTTTCTGGACAGAAAACTTCAAAGACGAGAGATGTTTCAAAAACAGAGCGGAGCAGTTGCAAACAAGTAAGAAATAAACTCTTAACCGAGAGAGATACCAACTCTATAAGGCCCGCCCTTCGAACCACTGTTCAAGAACGCCCTTGATATGCATTTAGAATCTTTTGAAAAGATAAAAAGTAGGGAAAATATACTAAAATTCCCTTAGATAAAAATAATTTAGATAGTAAATAGGTTTTTACTCAAAAATACTTTTCTTTCCTATCTGACGTCCATGCTAACTAAGGTCTCCTAAGGTCAGGATGGCTCTGATACCAACTCTGTAAGGACCCCAGACCGGCAGTCTGAAACCCTACGTATGCATACATTCACGATCCCAGAAAGATCAGTCGTGAACAACATACACAGTTGGCACACAGAAATACATCATCCATTACACGAATACATAAAGGTATTACACAAATGATCACATGATCAAGTTTAAAGCAACTGCCACAAGGGCAGGCAACTTAACAAACACAGCGGAAGACAATTAAAACACAACGTAGTTGAGCCCAAGTCACGCCTTAACCTACAGGCTGCTGACCCGGAGACGATCCTAGTTCGCAAAGCCGTCAACTCCGTACTTCTCTTCATAGATCTCCTTGGGAGGCTCCTTCTCCAAATCTGATAAGTAGATACCAGGGGCGAAACCATAATGAGTACATTTGAATGTACTCAGCAAGACATCCATCATGTCACTTACCAACATGCAAATATGCTTATATGGTGGAATAGGTAAGCTATAAATAGGGTTCACTACCAATGGTGTTCATATATGATGACACCACAGTTGCAGTCAGGTTATTCTGTATCTTCGTTGAAGAAGATACTTCAGAAGAAAATAATATAGTTTTATTTCTCTTGTAGATATCACATGTACAAGAGGTTTTGTAAAACTTGGTGAAAGAATATTTTCTCTTTGCAAAACTTCTTGGAATCAGTTTCCAGAATTCTTGCTTAGAGTAGAAAAGGTTTTCTTTGCAAAACATTTTGTTTTGTATATCAGCATCTGGCTTTTCATCATCGATGATACCTCCACGGTATAAGTTTCCATTCCTTTCCGAACTTCACAAGTTCAACACTTCCTTTCCAAAATTCCTTTTCAAAAACTTCCTTTTTGAAAACATTGACACAATGCTAGCTACATGGCCATTCAACTGTCCATATCCGAGGACGCGGCTTCTTCGAAAAAGTTATACTCTGCAGAGGTGTACACATCCACCAGATCCAGTACACCTCCCGTGAACAATCACGGACTGTAACAACAGTATGTAAACATCAGGTATCTGATCATAACCATCCACTATGTTCAAGCTAGTATATGCCTATCTCTCGATTGAGGTTGTTCTCCCCGGCATCAAGTCCCACCCTGCCTAGCCAGGAGCCTCAATGAATGCATCCGGAGGGAAAATTAATCCCACACTTTATATGCCTCAACATTGGGAGTTTTGACGACATTCGGTTCGAGGGTACGACGCCCCTTATAGCAAGTGAAATAGCACACACTAATAAGAACAAACTTCAAGTTAAGCCCCGTGCCCATGTTGGGGTAGGGTGGCAGTACGGTAAAGGTTGTCCGGCGAAGACTAGGTTATGTGTCATTTTTGAAAACACCACTTTCTCAAAAATGACCACTTCCACATTCCTCCGGAGAACAAGGATCCGCCTTTTCTCCGGTTTTTTTTCCGTAAAGCCTTTGTTTTGTAGAATCACAATTTTAGGGTGTCCACTTAGGGACTAGTATATTTTATGGTAATAAATACCATATGGTGGCTTATGGGCTTGGTATTACCAAGTTTAACTACTGGCATGATAGTAACCTATAATATAGTATAGTAGTAATTTCCACATCAAAAATAGTTTTGATAATCAAGTTTTGGTAAAACTTCAGAGGTAAAACATGCATGATATATAATGGTAAGTATTGTATCAGCAAGCATCAGGATGGCTTGCCTGGTATCTCTTTGTGTCCCTGGTTGTTGGAGTGACTGGAACTTGAAACAGAGCTTCACGACACTTCCTTCCTCTTCGTTTTCTAACGCCGTAAAAAGAGAATAAAGGACACACATTCAGAACCAAACAAGACAAACAAGGCTACAAGTAATACATACAGCAAGCAATCAAGAAGTACCACCCAAGTTCTCAATTTTTCCCTTAAGAAAAATTGCCATAAAAACTATAGTTGAAAAGTCTGCTTTTTTTCTAGTGTTTATGTTTGGCCAATTCAATGATTTTTAGTTAAGAACACCATGGACCAGTGGGGTAGAGCACATGTTACTAGACAGTAGGGTGTCACATAAAACACATTTTTATGTCTAAAAACTTCCCCAACAATCTCTATGGCTAGCACATATAATTTGCTAAAATACTCAAGTGGTGAAAAAGGCTCATGACAACAAGTCAAGCCTATTTTCCACCATGATGCAAAAGTACCAGTGGGTGTTCCACTAGCAAAAATGCTCACCCATAGGTTAATAAGCCTCTGGTCACTTTTATAAAAGTGCTCCAAACAAACAATCTAGCATCCAAAAACTCCTACTCATACTAGTAGAAAATTTAGGAAAAATACTAGACTAGTTTAGGCTACACTAGTTAATTTTATGCACAAGTGTGCAAGCTAGCAGAGGCAAAATACTCCTCTAACCAGTACCATAAATGCTACTGGATTCCACAAAATAACATAAAAAGCATAGCTAGGAAACAAGGAAAAACTATGCTTAAAATGCTACACATGTGAGGAGATTAATTCACAGTCATCCAAGTGTTACTCATGCTTTTATGCTACTTAAGAGGAAACCTATCAGAGGTGAAAACCCTAAGATAACAATGCCACAAGTACATTCCATCCTCTGGTTTCCACACCAAAGACTCATATTTTTCCCTAGGGGAAAACAAGACAAAAAGCATACATGAATATCCTAGTATGAAATTTAGACTTTAAGCATTGCTATTTAAATCTATTTCAAACACAAGCACCAAGTATCTAGAGGTGCTATAACCAAAATAACAGTACCTAAATGGTACTGGTTTCATGAGAATTAATCTAGCAATAAGCCTAAAAAGCATTTAAAGATCTACTCAAAACATATATAAAAGAAACACATCTAGTGTGGGGGAAATAATGTTTCCACCAACAATGCAATGAAACCAGTGGGTGTTCCACTAGCATAACAAAGCATTAAGAGGTAACAATGCCTCTGGTCCATTTGCTAAAAATTAACAAAAAAAACTAAACTAGCATCTAGTGCATTAACAATACTAGCAAAAAAATAATAGGGTGCTTAAATAAGCAAGGCACTGCTACTCATGTTATTGTTTTCACACAAGTGAAAACTTTAGGGGTAAAGTACTCATAACAAACTTATCAAAATGCTACTGGACCTATGGATACAACCCAAAAATATGTGGTCACAAAACCACAAATGATTATGTCAAAATTCCACACCTGAGGGAATTTTTCCATAACAAAACTCATAGTCATGACAAAGCTAATAGTGCTTTTCTACCAATTCCAATGCAAGATAGCAGAGGTGATAACAACACAAACTAAGTACCAACATGGTACTGGATACACTCAAAAAATCCAAGTGCTTTGCACATGAATTCATCACTCAAAAATGCTATGCAAATATTAACTAGAGAATAAACAAATGCTATTAACAAAAATTCTATTTCTTCTCAACTCAAGTCCACACAATCTAACATGCTAAAATATCTAAGTAACACTTAGAAAACAAGTTCACACAACTTTTACATGCTAGAAAACAATAATGCAACACAAAAATATAATCACAACAATTAATTAGCTAAAATGCCAAAATGGCAGAAATATGCAAAACAAGGATCTGTCCACAAAATTTTCTAGGATGCTCTAAAAATTAAACCCTTCTAGGTTTGGATAGCCCTAAACATATACAAGACCATCCAGTTGAGTTTGCATCAAAAATCAGTTTTAATAATTTTATAAAAATCACCAAAGTGCTCTCTGGTGTTTTACCAAATTTCATGCCATTTCAAAAATACAATGAATTTGGAAACGAGGTTAAATGCTCCTGTTATAAAATTTCAAGGGCTTTCCAATGCAATTGGCCTCACTTCATTCTGAGTTGTAAAATAAAAATGGTGCTCATTTTGGTGTTTCTGGTAGCTGTTGCCAAATCATTTTTAGTTTCAAAACTATACATCCAAAAGTAGATCTACAAGTTGGAGGTGGTTTAGATTTTTTTTCTTTACAGCTGTGAATTTTGGTTTGGTCAAATTCATCTTTTAGATAGCATTCTAGAGCCAAAAGTAAACATGTACTTTCTCTGTAAAAATGAAATGGAAAAATAAACTGCACACGGGCCAGATCCACATATTGGGCCGGCCAGATCTACGTTTACCGCGAGCAGATCCACCCAAGGTCGCTGACGCGCGGGCCAGCCAGCCACGCAGGCGCCATGCGAGCAGAGACTCGGCCCCACGCGCAGTTTGACTTCGTCCGCGCGGGGTCAAGGAGACGATGACGCCAGCGTGACCTCACTGCGACATCACTCGCCGGCGGAGCGGATTCCGGCGAGTAATAATCCGGCGCAAACGACCAACATTCGTCGAATCAAAGATACATACATGTTGCTTACGACTAGGGGAACCCAGTGGGAGGGAACTCGTTTCCAGGGAACCGACCGGAGGACGGCGGCGACGAGGAAACGCGGCGGCCGGAGGGCGAGTGCAGCGCGGCGGCGATTCGGAGGGAGAGGGAGAGGAGGAAAGGGCGGCGGGGGTACGCCTGCTCACCATGAACGCAGAGGAGCAACCGGCGAGGGCGGAGGAGGGTCGTGGGCGCGGCAATACCTCGCCGGAGTGCTCCCGGTGCCGAGGAAGAAATCGGACGGCGCGAGCTCCTCGAGGGCTCCCGCCTCGATTCCTTCCGCAGGGAGGATCACCACGGCGGGGCGGAGACGATGAGCACAACTGCTGCCGGCGGCGTGCTCTCTAATGGCCGAATCGCCGGCGACCAACTAGCTTAGGGTTCGGTTTTTTTTTTTTTTATTTATTTATTTCAGAGAGAGAGAGGGCAGCTCGAGGGAGAGAGAGAGAGGGGGGGCAGGTAGAGACCACAGAGGGGTTTTTATCATCTAGTTTGCTTCCAATCGAAGCTATGGAAGCATGGGCTTCCATGCCCTCCATTGCATCATCTACAGGAAGAAGAAGGACACCATGTGACTCAGCTTACATTTAAGTCCCTGGAGAATTACAAGTAGGTCCCTGTACTCTCTGAAAATGGATGTTTTCCCTAAGCAAACAAAGTCAAAATTTGAAATCCTTTTGCCCAAAATTCTTATTAGTTAAGATACACAACATATATGAAAATTGGCTCCATTGGATAAACTTTATGATTCAAAGTTGTTCAAATTTGAATTCTTACAAAAATGGACATTGAATTTATTAGACTACTTAGGAGCTTCCAAAAATGATAATTTTTGGCACGCATTCCTTATTTGATGTGTTCCTTATGTGGTAGAAAATTCAAGTCATTTTGAGTTACTTTATAGAACAAACTTGTTCAAATTTCTAAAAGGTGCTGTCAAGAAAACAGGGGTTTTTGGCAACTTAAACAATTCAAAAACTTATGCCCTTTTGGTTTTCATCCTTATTTATGATATAGAGCATGTGGTATTTATTTCATGGCATTTGGAAAAAGTTTGTAGAACAAACTTGTTCAAAATCCCAAATGTTGCTGTGGAGAAAAACCATGTTTTCAGGACTTTAATGGATTCAATTTTTGGTCTCCTCTTGTGTGTGTTCCTTATTTGATATAAGGAAGCAATGGTATGAATTTCAAATCATTTGAGGAAAGTTTCCAATAGTAACTTGTTTTAGTTTTCTGTTTCTGGAAATATTGGAATTTCTATTTAATAAAGCACTTGGCTTTTCTTTAACAATGCTTTGCCAAAATATTTATGTGACTAGAGATAGCAAGTCAATGCTCTCCAATACCTTTGTTTTTAATCTTGCAAGGTTGGAAAAATATTTGATAATATTTTGGTGAAGCATTTAAGAATGCCTCTTTTTCTGATAATCATCTATGGAAATTTATTAAGTGTTTCATCTTTCTTAATTTGGGTCTTGGAATAATATTCAACAAGTATGAGATTCATAAGATGTTTTTGGAAAACTCTTCATTGGAACAATATGTTGAATATTTTTATCCCTGGAACAATATGTTGAATATTTTTAGTTCACTGCTTTGCTATCCTTTTAAGTTTGCAAGTTTATATAATTAGTTTGTTTAGTTGCACTTAAACAACCACAAACAAACACAACTAAGGTTTATTAGTAAAGCAATTAGCAAAACAACTGTGTTAACAGGTATTCCAAAATTGGGATGTGACACTACGTCCCCTCTCTGATCTCCCCTTGTGCTCTGGGCCAGCCATCGCGCGGCACCCGCGGGATCCTGGCGGGAGAAGCCGTATGTCCGTCCCCGACGAGTCCGTTCGCAAGTCTGAATCTTTGATTCAGTTAACAGTCGATAACATACAATTTCTTCCGTCAGTTTCGTATAGTATCGCAACCGCACAGCTATCCCAGTGGTTGGTTCCTTCGTACCACAGCGCACGATCTCGGGATCGAATCCCAGTCGAGGCAGAAAGCCACCCCCTTTTTCCCTCCTTTTTCTTTTATTTCCCGAATTCCAGAAAAACAGATCTGAGCCTTTATTTCTAAAATCAATAACAAATCGAATATTGATCCAATTTCAACGATTCAAATTGCTATGGATTCAGAATCTTGTGTTCTTTCTGTTAATGTCAAAGTTACAATATGTTTCTGTAATAATTTTTGCACTAAATAATTAAATACAGAAAATGCAATAAAAATTTGAAACTTTGGAATTTCATAACTTGAGTTCTGTTCATCCAATTTGAGCAAACTTGGGCTCTAAAAATTTGTCTTGACAAACTCTACACATTGGTATTTTATTTGGTCACAATTGAATTAAATTTGAACATTTTTACCTCTGTTTACTAAAAGAGGCAGAATAAAAATGCTTATGAAAAATTGCATAATAAATTTAATAATGATCCAAAAAATTATGTTTAATAGCTCACAATGTTCATTGAAACATTTTATACATGTTTTCAACCTTTTCAATACAATTTTTTTTACTGTTTTTCCTAATTAAAAATGGTTCAATAATTCAATACTTTAATTACACCTTTTAAATTGCAAAATTCATAACTTGGGCAATTCAAATCCAATTCCAACATGTAAAATATGTTTTCCATCCCATTTTTCATGAACTTTGCAAATATCAACTTTTTTTTTCTGTTTTTAAATAAGTTAAATTGCTGAAAACAACTAATTATTTATTTAATGCATTTAAAATTGCTAATTTGATAACTTGCTCATTTTAAATCCAAATTCAACAAATGAAATATGTATTCCATCTAAAATTTTGTGTTCTTTCCAAATATAAATTTTGTTATCTGTTTTGAACATTTAAAATTGGTGAAAACAACAAATGTTGTTTATAAAATGCGAAAGTTCATAACTTTATAAATACAATTCCCAACTTGGTAAACAACATATCAAACTGAAGCTATTGTTGTTTTCTTATTGTTTTCATCATCCATGCATCATTCTAATCAACTTTCACATGATGGTTATTTGTATATTATTTAATTCAACATTAATTCATGGGCTTCTCCATATGCAATCCAAATTGCATATGGGCCCATTTGAATATGTTTACCATGTCAACTGGTTTACTTTGATGCATCAATTAATTGTCATGCATCCATATCTTGATCATGCTGGATCTTTTGCCGTAGGAGTAATTGTTGCATCCGGTGTTTGTTCTAGTTCGTTGCTTCTTCACGGATAGGACGTTGAGATCATGTGAGCAACGACAAGTTCTGCGGATGTACCTCTACTTGCTGGATTCCAGGCAAGTATACTCACTTGCTGCCTATGGCTGCCTTTCATCACTTGTTACCGATTCTTTCCGTTGTTCTTATGCTAGCCCTATGATTCGATGCTTGTGTCTCGATCCTATCATATGTTTACCTTGCAACCATGATATAGCCTTCCTTCCACTTCCTATTAGCTGTTGGTTGTTTACCTTGTTGGCCTCGTGTCGTAGTTGCATGCTTAGTGTTGTTTGCGCTCAAGTCTTGTTGTCCGTCTTATCACCTGTTTAGTTTGGTAGTTGGGTTTCAACTTAATCAACAACATGTCACTGTTTTGGGTAATATTAATTTGATGATAAGGCACCGGCAGGAGGCCCGGCGTGGTTTTGAGGCCTGCTAATGTCGAACTTAATTAGGAAAAGGGTCTTGTCTTCCGATCCATGATGAGCGCACTAACCGCATGTGGGAAGCGAGTATGGGCGCCCGTCGCAATTCTGATTCGATTCGCATCTCGTCCAAATCGCCACACTTAGTTCGGGCTTTCCATTTGATGCATGCATATGCAGGTGCGAGCCCTTGGCGCCAGGGTGGAACTTTTGTAGTCGGCATTTAGGGCGGCGTGGTCTTCCAGTGCTATGAGGGTCCCCCTTTTCTTCGTGGGGGCTCGATTAGCCGCGCACGCACAACACGTGGTTCTTTGGGCTTGATGCGAAGAAGAGTTGGGTTGTGTTGAGTGTCCCGCTTGGTGGAAGTGCATTTCTATCTGGCGGGTCATTCTTACGTGTACGGCCAAATTGGTGCATCCCTGCAGGGTTAAATCTTCTCGAGAAGCCGTGTTGTCCGCGGTTATGGATGACTTTGTGAAAGTGCTGGCTAACAAGTACTCAGACAACTTACATTTAACGATAATAACTTGACTAGTAATATAGATTACCTCCACCATAAAAATGAATGTCACCCTAATCAACAGTGTGAGTTTCGTTGGGTTGCTTCCTTAGTAGGGGGTGACACTGGATGGGTATTGTTTGGTGAGTAGTTGTACTTGGTTCTGATACGCTATCTTATCCCTTTCTTTTAGCCGGATGTTGTAGCGAGTCTCTGTAGTTAGTTAGTGCAGCCCGCTGCCGCTTCGTTGCAATAATCCCCTTCCTTTCCGTTGTACCCAAAGTATTTGTATCTTGTGATGATTGGTTACGCTGGTATCTTGTGAGTATGGTTTATCCACTTGCCAGTACTTAACCGTACTGACTCACGAATCATTTTCGTGGCTGCATATTCCACATTGCAGTCAATAGGTTTGAAGTCTGACGACGTTAGCTTGGGAATCCCTCCGGTTTGGCCTGGGCAGGGATTGGACGCCATCGGTTATCTTCAGGACTCTTAGTCCAATTTGTATCTTGTCCGTAGTCGGACACTATATTGTTTCTTCCGCTGTTACTTGGATCTTTGTATTGTATCAGTTGTATCCTTGACTCGTTTGAGTCTTCTTGTATATATATCTTTTATGTTGTTGTTGCGGAATATTCGTGAACTGTTGTAATGTTATCACAAGTGGCAACCTGGAATCGGTTATTATGTGGATTCTGGCGGAAATGTTGAAATCTGCATAGTGCCCGATCTCGGGGCGTCACAGAAGACTCCATTTTCTGCTAAGTACCAGAGGGGCGGATATTTGCACCGGAAATTTCTGGGGCAAATTTCCGCCCCAGCTTCTGTGCGCGGGCAGTGGGAGAAAAACTTGATCGTTTTGAAGATGCCAGAAAGGCCGGAATATTCTGGTGCCAGGGCCGGATATTCCGCCCCATAAGCACCGGAATTTCCGGTGTAGTCACTGAAAAATCTGGTGGCAATATTTCAAGAATGTAGAACTCCTCTTTGATCTTTTTACAAGACTATATCAATAATCATCTGAGAGATCATCTGCACAGACTAAAACAACATTGTTAGATAGTTGATACCCGCGTTGTTATCATCACCAAAATCATTAGAGGGATCATGAGCTTTCAACAATGGTTGCTAGGCGGTGGCGTCCTAGGATGGCGGCATGAACCAACAGGGCGGGAGTTGCGCATGACCTAAACCTGGGTCTGAAAGAACGAAGGAATTACCGCCCAAGTATAGCGTTCCGGATCCCCCCTTACCCCTCGTGTCGTCTCCTTGGAGGCGAATCGAGCTTCAAACCCTAGCGCCTCCTCTGCTCCCCCTACCTTCCCCCCCCCCCCCACCACCGCCTCGCCACCGGAAGTAGCCAGTAGGTAAACCCGTGCGAAAGGTTGAGGAAGGTGGCGGCTAGGCTATCGCTGCTCCACTCTTTGGTCCGGAGGTAGGGGGCTCTGGATCAGAGACGATGACCTTGATCGAAGAGGACGCCGACGACCTGGCTCTTGTGGAGGCCGTTAGTGTTGTTGTCGTCGGTGCTGCTGGTCCGTGCTCTGAATCTGTTCATCATGTTTCTGTTTAGATTAGAATTATTTTTTCTCTGTAGCTGAGAGGATCATATTGAAATCTCCAACAATAAGCCACGGTCTAGGGCATAAAGAGCGTCTCTCTACAAGTTCCTGTAAGAACTGGATATTCTCTGTATCCGATTGCGGTCCATAGACTACGGATATCCACCAGCTCTTATTCTCCTTTCGTGTGGTCTCTCCAATCGGTGTCTAATTAAGAATCCATGCTGACATGCGAATTGCTTAGTATCGTCATATCCTAGGTAAGAAGGACCCCCCTCTTGTCTCCTCTACTGGAAGGTAAGCAAAGCCGTAAAAAGCTGGTCCGAGGCACCGAAGAGGTGTGTATCGATCAACCACATTCAATTTAGTCTCCTGAAGGCACACAAGATTTACATGTACAGACACCCCAAACTCCCTAACTATGTTATTTTTTGTCGGTTCGTTAAGCCCCCGCAGGTTCCAGTTAGCATGTTGATATTAAAATCTATCAAACTGCAGAAAAACTCCTATGAGCCTACTTGGGCATCAGCACGCACAAATCGGCGAGGATGCTTGCTCTGCCAAAACTCCCAGGGGTGGCATCATCATCCCAAAAATAGACGCCACAATCCAACGGTGTTCGTCCTTCCTGGGGGAATCGAACAACTCTTGGAACTCCTGTAATGACGCCTCATTAACCACCATATTCTCTGGCACCACTCTTAGCGTTTTGAGGAATACATTTTCCGCTGTTGAAGCTTTTTAAGAGGCTTCTTGCCGAGCACGGCACGGCAGAATTCCGTGTGCGGATACGTGACTTGCATTATGCCAACTCCGTGCATAGCGCAGCTGTAGCCTCCACTTCTCTGAGCAAGGGTGGTGCCCACTTCTTCAAAATGCTTCAGAAGAACAAACACAATCATGATAGATGTCGGGCCTCGGTAGGATGTGCGGTGTGCACACCACCCGTTTGATCTGACCCGCTACCTCCCATGGCCACACCACTGTCAGATGCTTCCTCTTGTTGGGTCCAAACCGCACTGTCCTTATGTTCTTAGAGGGAAACTTCAAAATACTCCTCACTAGCGGCACCATCCTACTCTCCTCCATCCCTTGTTTTTCAACTTCTTTTTTCCGTCCAAGGCACAAAGGAGACGTCACTCGCGGCACCATCCTACTCTCATCTATCCTACTCTCCTCCATCCCAACAAACACACTATGTAGCATTACATAAAGACATATTGATCATGTTAGCCAGCTCACAAGATATAAATGTGAGGTACAAAGTGGAGAGAACAACCATCTAGCTACTGCTATGGACCCGTAGTCCAGGGATGAACTACTCACGCATCACTATGGAGGACGGCATGGTGGTCTAGACCCCACACTGGTGATGAATTTCCCTCCTGTCAGGGTGCCGGGGAGAGCTCCAGAACCCTCCCGATCTCGGGATGACGATGACGGCGGCCTCGGGTGTTTTTCCGGACGAAGTGGAATATATTTAGGGTTTATGTCTCAGGGGAATAAATAGGAGAAAGGGCAAAGGCGGTGGAGGCCTAGGTGCCCCATGCCACCCCACGACGCGGCCAGGGGTGCCGCCCTATGGTGTGGGCCCCCTGAGGCCCCTCTCCGGGTCTCTTCGGGACTCCGTGGAACCTTCAGGAATTCTATGACTTCGGAGTTTCGAATTTTCCAATTCCGAGAATATTTCCATAAAAACTTTTCTGAAACTAAAAACAGCAGAAAACAGGGAACTGGCTCTGTGGCATCTTGTCAATAGGTTAGTCCGGAAAATTGATAAAAATGACACAAAGTGTATACCAAACATGTGGGAAACAATAAGAAAACAACATGGAGCATCAGAAATTGATAATACAATTATGACGTATCACCCCCCCCCCACACACACACACACACACATAAACCAGCCATGTATGTTCAAGCGGACATTCCAGACACGACCCGAACCAAAAAAAAGTCACCCAATCGGCCACCCCATATGTGTGTGTGTGGCGGGGGGGGCGGTGGCTAAGACACGCCCGGATGCATCCACTCGCTCACATCACGGATCCACCTAGAGGTAGATCGACCTACGCCATCCACGCGTCATAGAATCTCCAATGCGGTGCCCAAAAAGGCATACTCCGACTATATGTCCCCGCTCGACCCCCCCCCCCCCACAATCATATGCCTGGAGGAGAGCCAACTCAACCCGTGCTGAAGTGGTCGAGCCCGAGCCAACTCGAGTTTGCGGGCAAGCCTCGAAATGGAGCTTGGGCCCGATCTTCCGACCAGCTCGGTGAAGCTCGCGATCATGCGAGTGACATGTCTCTGATGGATGGGGCCATCTAGGGTTATCTCCCAAGAAGTGCTTTTCTTTAACGCCTTTTAGCTAGGCTCAGGAAAGTGGAATCAAGTATTTTCAAGTGAAGAAGATGCTCACATAAGAAATATGCATTAAGAAAAAGAGAGCATCAAGAAGCAAGTATAAGACAAATTTAAGTCTAACCCACTTCCTATGCATAGGGATCTTGTAAATGAATAACATAAAGAAACTCAATTAGAAATCATGGAAAGGTAGAATAAGAGCAACTTCAAAACTTCCAACAAAAAGAGTGGGGTCTTATTAACATGAAAATTCTTACAACCATATTTTCCTCTCTCATAATAATTTCCAGTAGCATCATGAACAAACTCAACAACATAATTATCACATAAAGCATGTTTGTCATGGTCTAAAAGCACAAAATCCATATCAAGCTCCAAAACAGTGGGATCAAAATTTAAAATCATCTCCTCTTTTTTCCCACTTTTAGCAATATTAAACCAAGATGATTGCTCACTCATAAAAGGTATAGGACATATTATAGCAATCATATTTTCAGTATAATTATAATTTATAACATCAAGTAACATAGGACCATCATCAAGAGCATGATCATATAAATTTTCTAAACGAACTTCCTCATTATCATGCATATCAATAGTTGGAATAAATAGAGGATTATCATAAGATTTATCAAAGTAGCATGGATTGTAATAAAACAGGGTATGAGTTAAAGACTTACTATCATTGGGAGGTAGACATGGGCGGTCTTCCTCCTCTTGATCATCACTCTCCTCCTCCTTCTCATCCAATTAGCTTTTAGATTCAGCAATTTCCTCTTCCATAGGCTCCTGCAAAGCATTAGTTTCCTTTGGTTGAGAGGATTTATAAAGATATTTAAGAGTATAGCCATTTCCTTCTTTGTAATTATCAAAGAAAAATTCCAGTATATCATAAGTCTCATATTTATAAGGTGCATCATCATTATTTTTAAACAACTAAGCAATTTCGAATGCACCCTTCAAAGCAATAAATTCTTCAATTTGTTCCACATCATAAAGTTCACAATTTCCCTTAACATAAGAAGATATGGTAACATCATACTTACACTCACATTGAAAACGGAGGTGTTTATACCTCCTAAAGCAACAAGATTTATCAAAACAATAAGTAACATTATAAGTAGAGCACAAGTTTTTAGCATAGTTATGCAATCTATTAATTTTCTCCCATAAGTGTATTCATTTTTGTGACAAGAGGTATTCCTTAATATTTTTGTTGTTCTTCCGTGAACCCATCTTTCCAATAAGATCTAGTTTCAAAGACATCAAATATTGATAGCAAGCATGATAAACCAAAAAACAACAACTAGAATAAGAACATTTTTTTTCTGTTTTTTTATAAAGAGAAGCAGACTAGACAAAATAAAATAAACTAAGAAAAAAAACAAAGTAAAGAGATTGGAAGTGAGAGACTCCCCTTGCAGAAATTCTCTTCCTCTCCGGCAACGGCGCCAGAAAACTTGTTGATGGCGTGTAGTAGACGCCCTCGTTGGTAAACCCCAAGAGAAAGGTTGTGAAGAGTGCATCAGCAAGTTTTCCCTCACAAAAGAAACCAAGGTTGAATCTACCAGTAGGAGGACAAGCAATCTCTGAAGGTTGATGCAGCTGAGGTGGCAGGGCGCACTACCGGTTCAGCAACAACGTGGAACCTACACAACACAATCAAATCACTTTGTCCCAACGAAGCGGTGAGGTTGTCAATCTCACCGGTTTTTCGAACACAAAGAGGTTAAACATATGGTGTGAAAAACAGTAGAAAAAAAGTAGGAACAATATGAAAGCAGTAGGTGTTTTATCAGCATGAGGAAAATGGACCGGGGTCCACAGTTCACTAGTGGTGTCTCTCCGTGAAACATAAATAACATGTGTGGTGAACAAATTACAGCTGGGCAATTGACACAAATGAAGGCTACACCACAGTGCATATGCAAGACATAAAGATTACAATGTGATTCATGCGGGCATTACAACAAAATACATAGACCGTAATCCAACTGCATCTATGACTAATAATCCACCCTCCGAATATCATCCGGACAAACATTGGGTATTAAGTTGCAAGCAACAGATAATTGCATTAAGAAAAGTGTGTAATGTAAACAATAAAATCATCCTTAGACAAAGCATTGTTCTTTTCTCCCTAATGGCAACAACACATCCCCCATACGTCACGTTTCTGTCACTCGAGCATAGATGCAAAGGAGGCATGAACCCAATATCGAGCATAAATACTCCCTCTTGGAGTTACTAGCATCTACTTGGCCAGAGCATCTACTAATAACGGAGAGCATGCAAGATCATAAATAACATAAGCATGAAGATAACATGATAGATTGATAATCAGAAGACATATCATTCAACATTCATCAATCCCACCAAACACAATATGTAGCATTACATAAAGATGATCTTGATCATGTTACCCAACTCACAAGATCTAAACATGAGGTACAAAGTGCAGAGAACAACCATCGAGCTACTGCTATGGACCCGTAGTCCAGGGATGAACTACTCACGCATCACTTTGGAGGAGGGCATGGTGGTCTAGACCCCACCGGTGATGAATTTCCCTCCTGTCAGGGTGCCGGGGAGAGCTCCAGAACTCTCCCGATCTCGGGATGACGATGACGGCGGCCTCAGGTTTTTGGGACGAAGTGGAATATATTTAGGGTTTACTTCCCAGGAGGAATAAATAGGAGAAAGGGCAAAGGCGGTGGAGGCCTAGGGGCCCCACACCACCCCACGACGCGGCCAGGGGGTGCCTCCCTATGGTGTGGGCCCCTTGAGGCCCCTCTCCGGGTCTCTTCGGGACTCCGTGGAACCTTCGGCAATTCTGAGACTTCCGGGTTTCGGATTTTCTAATTCCGAGAATATTTCTAGAAAAACTTTTTTGAAACTAAAAACTAAAGAAAACAGGGAACTGGCTCTGTGGCATCTTGTCAATAGGTTAGTCCGGAAAATTGGTAAAAATGGCATAAAGTGTATACCAAACATGCGGGAAACAATAAGAAAACAACATGGAACATCAAAAATCGATAATACGATTCGGACATATCACAACCCCCCCCCCCCCACACACACACACACAGAGACACATAAACCTGCCATGTATGTTCAAGCGGACATTCTAGACACGACCCAGACCAAAAAAAAGTCACCCAAGCGGCCACCCCATATGTGTGTGTGTGTGTGGCGGGGTGGGGGTCGGCGGCTAAAACACGCCCGGATGCATCCACTCGCTGAAATCACGGACCCACATGGAGGTAGATCGACCTACGCCATCCACGCATCATAGAATCTCCAATGCGGTGCCCAAAAAGGCATACTCCGACTATATGCCCCCGCTCGACTCCCCCACAATCATATGCCTGGAGGAGAGCCAACTCAACCTGTTCTGAAGTGGCCGAGCCCGAGCCAACTCGAGTTTGCGGGCAAGCCTCAAAATGAAGCTTGGGCCCGATCTTCCGACCAGCTCAGTGAAGCTCGCGATCATGCGAGTGATATGTCTCTGATGGATGGGGACCATCGTCTCCGGGAATGGTGCGGTACGACGGAGGCAGCGGCAACAATCGCAGGGCGGCGGCGCGGTGCTTTCTGCGCGCACACCAGTCGCTGGCTCTAGCTAGCAAGCATGAGGAAAATGGGAGGGAGTATGTCGCAGGAGTATGTCACGGGAGCAACGGCTGCTAGGCGGTGGCGTCCTGGGACAGGCGGCAGGAACTAGCACGGCGGCAGCTGCGCATGACCTAAACATGGGTCCAAAAGAACGAAGGAATGTTCATGCTACCGATGCACGACTCTATCTTGACCAACGAAATGGGCCCAGATAACAAAGCATGTCCTCTCCTCTTTGGAGTTCACACATTCAGTTCATTGAAAGAAAATGTGGAAGTGCCAAACGGGCCAGACCGAGTGGAGCCTGGCTCAGCCCGGGTCCAACAAATCGATCTCGACTCGGTCAATCTCGTTAGCGAGCTAAGCCTGGCTCGAGGCGACCCCAAGAAAGCTCGGGCCGAGATGGAAAAATCGGTCCATATATCCAGCGTGGCACGTCCCTAACAAAACCTAGCTTTCCCTCTGACCCCTCCACTCTTCTCCCATATCCCCTCCGCTCCCAACCGTTGAGATTTCGTTGTCACACGAGATCCACTAGGAAGATCGCGAATAGGAGGGGTCTGACGCGGTGGCGCTGGGGGGATCTAGCTCCCTCATCGACAAGGATAGAGATCTCCCTCAGCCTCGGCATGCGGAGTCGCTGAACGTGATTACTCCTAGAAGACAATGTCTGCTTTCTCGGGTGGCCGAGTTGATCATCCCAGGAACATGTCAATGGGATGAACAGCTAATCCGAGATATTTTCCGTGTGGAGGATGCCGAGGCCATCCTCTCGATCCCTCTTCGACACGAAATGGATGACTTCCCATCTTGGAGTGAGGACACTAATGGACTATTTTCTGTGCGCTCGGCGTACAAAATGCTGGCACGCAAAAAACCCCCAACGAGCAGATGAGGCGACATCGTCAGGTGCTGGTAACACACCAAAAGAATTTGACTGGAAGTTAATATGGTCTGAAGCATGTGCTCCAAAGACCAAACACTTCCTATGGAGACTTGCTCATCAGAGCCTTCCATGGAGACTGAACTACACGAGAAGGGGCATGGAAACTGACACAATCTGTCCTATGTGTAACAGATTAGATGAGGATGGCGGCCACTTATTCCTTCATTGCAAACAAGTTAAGCTTTTATGGCGAGAGTTGGCTTTGGAGGAAACTCGACTGAAGCTATGTGAGTGTCAGAATGCACAAGATATGCTAATGAGGATTTTCAGCTTGGAGACACATATACGGCTGAAAACTATTGCATTGTTGTGGCAGTGGTGAAATGCCAGGAACAAAAGGAATGCTAATGAAACCGCTCGATCAATTACTGAGGTGGCTATCGCGACTAGAAGATGGGCGGACGAATTCATACAGTATTTAACAAAACAGCAAGGGTCTGTAGGACGCAACCAAGTTACTGAACAATGGAAGAGGCATGTGAGTGATATGCTGAAAATTAATATTGATGGGGCTTTTTCGGAGGATCCGAAGAAGGGAGGATGGGGTTTTGTAATCAGAGATAATCAGGGGGCAGTGGCAGGTTCGGGGGCTGGACAATTGACGTTCCCACGGAACACGGTCCACACTGAAGCGGAGGCATGTCTTCAGGGGCTAACAGCCGCGATGAACTGGGGCATGACCCAAGTGGTGGTTGAGTCCGATTGCCAAGTGCTAGTGAATCTACTGAACAAAGCAGAGTATGATCGCTCGCCTGTTGGGGTTCTCGTGAGGGATGCCCAAATCATGGCGCGCCTGAACTTCAACTCAGTATCTTTTATTTTGGAAAAAGTCTATTTTAAACCCTGAATTTGTAGAGGTTAGGCAAAATGAACCCTCACCTCAAAATCCCGGTCGATTGCACCTCGAACTATGCAATCGCGGTCTAAATTGAACCTTGCACATGTTTTTCAGAGAAAGAATAAAATTATCAATTCTTAATCCTGCTGACCCCACATGTCATATGCATCTTCTACCTTAGTCTCTTTGTTCAATCTTGATACAAAATCCCAAACCAAAACAAATCACCAACCTATCCCGTATTCTCTGAAGATCCCAAAATCATCACCACGTGTTGACTCCCCGGCATGGCCTCACGCCTAAGGACCGCGGCAGAAATAGCTGCGTGAAGGTCGCCGCTGCCAACACGCTCACCACGGACAGGCGCTCACTGCACACAGAGCGGCCGTCCAGTGTGGCGGCATTCCCCTACTCGTGTCGGACGACTCCATGGGTCCTCTCACCTTCGGTATAATCGCCTCGCGTTGGCCCCTTTGGTCTTCGCGTAGGACTGCGCCCCAACTGCAGCTGCTGGCAGCAACACATGCATTCACAAGCCACGGTCAATTAGCTTAGAGAGCATCCAGTTGCTAATTATCAAGTTTTAATTACACCAATTCGTCATGGCCTCTGGTTCTCGGCATCACCTCAGCGCTGGATGCTGCAGCCAGGACGCTAGCTGTGCCGCTCGGCCCGACCGTGCGTGTGCAACCTCTTTGCCGCACGATTCGTCTGCGCACTACTTTTGGAGCTGGCGGATGAGTCGGGAGTCCTCACATTCTCCGTTGACCACGAGGTGTCGATGTCCCAAACCAAAGGGAACGTGAACAAGATTTCTGTAGACGCAACTGTAATAAGGTAGCGCATGCTATGGCGGCGCTAGGTGCTAGTGGGGATGTTGGTACCGGTCTACTTTGGCCAGATGCTGTACCGAATGATGTTGAGAGTGTGGTGGCTAGCGATGTTGCTATGTCAGTGGGTTAATGGAGTATGGAAAATTCAAAAAAAAAAAGATTCCCTGCGGCACACATGCGGATGGCAACGTCGTCGAGCCACTCCATCCTGAACCGTCAATGCAAGCCCCCCCCCCCCCCCTCGGATGGAGGATACTTCTGGACGGAGCCGGTGGCTTGCCGCTGTTGCCACTTACCCCTCCTCGATGGAGGACGCTAAAACTGGAGGCGTGCGCATATCACCGCCTCTATAACGTGGGCCCTGAAGTGGCATCGCAGGCAAAGATGAATGTTCCGCTATCAGACCTAGAGAAGTCCCTAGCACCGGCGGAGACGGACTCCCGGCATCGCCGCCATAAGAACAAAGTAGTGTTGGACGCGACAATTGCTGCGTCGAAGGAGTCGGCAAAGAACAGAGGCGCCTCGCCAACGAGCAGGCTCGCTATGTCTGCCTCTTCGCCTCTCGGACCACCAGAAAAGTGGTCATGAAGACACCTTCGGCTACTTCAACGGCGACCCGTACGTTGCCCTCGAGCTGCTCCACCGTACTGTCGTGGCAGAGACGAGAAAATGAAGGTCATGGCGCCGCTGCAGTGAAGCATTGTCATGCTCTTTTACTAGTAGTTTAACTATGTCCGTAGATGTTTTTATTTTGCCTGTTTTAATCCGGTGAACTATGTCCGCATCTGTATGAAGTAAGTTTAATCCGTTTGAACGAACTATCGCCGATGAAGTACGAATCTGTTTGATCTACATTGCTATATCTACATCCATGGATTTAGGGGCGGCGTTTGGAGATGTGGGTTAGAGGAGGCCAATTTTGACACACTGTATGGTCCGTGTTCGCTTGTCACGTCCCGTATGTGTCACATTGAGCACCCGTTTTACCCGGTTGGAGATGCTCCAGCCACCAACTCTCTCGGTCGCAGAAACGAAAAGACAATTAAATGATCTGCGAATGGGAAAACAAAGCCTTCTATGCACCGGCAAGTGACACCAATCGACGCTCTCTCAAAAAAAGAAAAACGGCACCCAATAGACGCACCAACTCTTTAAAGGCTGCGAAGAATCCCAGGAATCGCCCACTCCACCACTTCCCTCTTCCAAAACCACAGTCATCTCCTCGTCTCCTGAGCCCGGTGACTGGTGCGGCAAAATTTCGTCGTCGCCGGCGAAGATGGCGGCGGCGCCGGCCGCCGCCCGGGAGCACGTAGAGAAAATCCGGCGAGAGCGCTACTTCATCGGCCGCGGCGAGCAGAACCCGCTGGCGGAGGACATGCACCAGGCGGTGAACTACCTCAGCCAGGAGCTCTACTCCAAGGATGTGCACTTCCTCATGGAGCTCGTCCAGGTGAAGGATATTGCTTTTCTTGATATGAATCTTTTCTTTGGCGAGTCACTCTTTTTCTAGTACTAGGTTCTAGCACAAAGGGTACAGTTCAGTATGTCTTTCCATTGTGTTGAGAAAATATATGCGGAGTTTTAATGAATCCCAGACGATGCAGCAATTAAATTCTTCCACTGTCTAGATGCATTTTCAAGAAAGTGTAGCTGTAGCTTATCTACCCTTAGTTTTACCTTTGAGGGTTAGATTAGATCTGGTAGTACTTTTCTAAAAAATGCTATCAGTTTTTGTTGGGTTATTTTGTTTTCATCCCCTATAAAAACCTTGTTCCGATTCATTTTAATTCTGGTGCGCTCTCCTTTCACCTTACATAACTTTGCAGATTGTACCTTAAAATCTATTTTCCGCGTCAAGTATAATTAAATCCGGTTTTCTTTATTCGATCAATTCTCTATATCTCGCACAATTCAGATCAACGCGAAGTAACAATACTTTTCACACAAAAAATTATGTGATCCAGAGTCATTTCCTTATTTTTTATTGAGCATCAATGTTCTTTCCGATTCGCAGATCTAGTTTTTACACGAATGTTTGGTGCTAAGTGATTCTTGGTGTGTTTATTCATCTAATCATAATTTCCTCTAATATCATCGGCAGCCTAGTTTGGTCCTACCTGACATATTCTTTAGTTGCATGTGAGCAATAGCCTAGTGAAGCGATGTTTTCGTTTGGATTAGGCACTGCTTGCGGCAGCACAAAAATGCAGTACGTCCGTGTAGTACAAATTAAGTAAACTTGAGACTGTTGCTTATTTTTCTTTATGCATTTTGACATCATAGTACGTTTATTTAACCCGTGTTAGTTTTTATGGTGCCTGGTGTCCATGTTATACAAAAATAGTGCTAAATGGTCAATTGTTTAAGTTCCCAGCTCAACAATTGGTGATTGTCATAGGAATACTTTTACACTCCCTACTTTTATAGTAAAGAAACAGATGGAATTCAGATCAGATGTAGCCATTTTAATTTAATGGAAACCATAGATTAGATATTTCATGCCAAAACGTAAACTTGTAGAGCCAAGTAACATTTTAGCTTTGAGCCTTAATTGGGTACATTTTTCTGCCATTCTGTGATCGAAAGTAGATTCTTGTAATACACATTCTTTATTGTCATATGGTTCCAACCTCAAAATTTAAATATTTGAATATACGATGTGCGAACATCCTCTATCTACTATGCAGTTTAATGTGGTACTATTTATTTCACCTAGGTACAAAGACACTCATGGTTTCCGAATAATCAATGAAATTGAGGCCAAATATTTTACTCACGTGTAACCATCACTTCTGTATGAAATTGAAATGTCATATGATGGATACATTTTCCTTGAAAAACATAAATATGTCATAGTACCTTTTTAACCTAAACAACCTAGATAGAGATGTTTCATTTCACGATTTCTAAAATGCCATCAATTTCTTAACATTAGTATTTTTTTATAGTCTGTTGATGATATGGTCTTAACTAGTGATACCAGTGCACAACACATCCGTTCATGTGCAATCATTTCTCATTCTGCAATATTCATTCTAGAGGTATATTCTAATGCTAAATATTCACTTAAACTTAGAACATTCTTGACATACAAGGTAAAATACATAATTACAAACGCCATTTCTTATAACTAGTTAACCTTCAAAGGGCTACATGTGTTTTTTTTGGATAACAGAAGCTACATGTCTGTCAATTTTCATGATAATCTTTCAAATCATACATTATGTTTCTGATGTTTTTAAATTATACATGTACACCTATTATTCATGTGTTATTTTTAATGTACTCATTTGCTTGTATCACTTGATGGAGTTTACTATCCTGACCGTTGAACTGACCACCAAACTTGTGTGTCACTGCATATGCTTTTCTCAAATTGTACTAAGCAAATAAATACTAATATAATTTTTGAAATGGAGGTTGAAATCCCTGGCCTTTGCATCAAAATTATGCACACAGCCTGTTTTATTATTTTACTCAACAAAGCCTTTCAAGAAAATACACCGATCAACCTGAAGCCTTGCAAGAAAAATGCTAATCTATTAAGGTTCAATAATTTGGTATATATGTGGATTGCATGTCAGACTAATGCAATTCAGTTCTGTGTGCCCGATATCACATTTATTTTAATATATTTTATTCCTCAATAACTAGAACGCTGAAGACAATGAGTATCCTGAGGGACTAGCACCATCTTTGGAGTTCCTTGTTACATCGAATGACATCACAGGATCTGGAGCATCGTCAACTTTACTCATTTTTAACAATGAGAGGGGCTTCTCAAAATCAAATATTGAGTCCATTTGTCGTGTGGGGAAGTCAACGAAAAAAGGAAACCGAGACAAGGGTTACATTGGAGAGAAAGGTGAATCTTTGCAGCTCACACGACATTCTTTTGTGTTTTCTTGTCAATTATAATTTACTTGTTTATATTAGTACTTAATTATGTTAGTGTCACTGGTTGGAGCTTTTCTTGGCAAAGATGATGATAGATGCGGCTGCTTCAAAGACAAGGAACGATTTCAAGAAATTTATATGCTTCTTAGTTCAAATGGTGATAGAGAATATTCTCAGAACATTATGTAGTTTTGTGAAGTGGTTTTGGATGGACCATGCACTTCATTGCTTACCATGTTTCAATGTCCGCATCCTGCAGAATGTATGGGGCCAAGTTATGGTTAGAGGATTAGTGGCCACTGGGTAGTAAATAAACTCCTAATCTTTTTCGAAAGGTCTAAACTCATACCAATTGATTTTCACCCTTTCTGGATATTTTATTGAATTGGTGGTTGTCATTGGATAAAAGATTTAAATGCTGCAGTTGAATCCTTATGCTCCAGTCTTTCTAGAATAAGACACACCATTTATCATATAATGCTACTTGAGATCTTATTAGCTGTTTAAGATGCCATTTGTGTATGTACTGTTGTCTTGGAAATGTATGGATCTATTTTCTTCTTAGACTTCTTATGTAAATTTTATTTGTTGGTAAGCTCCTTGAAAACTGTATTTGGCAGGCACATTCTCTCACTTGTATCAAGTTGAACAGGATAGCCCATTATTAACTTGGTTTAATTATTTTGGGTACAATTTTTTCCCGTCTGTAACCTTGTATGTTATTTATTTTAAAAGCTTTACTCTTCATCAATACCTTACTGAAGCAGATCCCTTAAATGCATTATGCATACAAATAGTTTTTAGCATTTATTGTATATTTATCAAGAGCATTTACTGTATATTTATCGAGACTATGCTCCACTTCTGTTTATAAGGCAAGATGTGCAAGTTTTTCCATGTCAAGCCAGACGAGATGTGCCTGAAATCAATGTGTATTCCTATTTTTTTTATGTTTCTAATCATTGCTCATCCGTTCAACAGTTTTTTACCAATGTGAGATAAAGTATATTCTTACCATATCATGTTCCCCTTATATTGAAACTTACAGGTTCTAATATCCGCGTCTCTTTTTATTTAGGTATTGGATTTAAAAGTGTGTTCCTTATATCGAGCCAGCCCCATATATTCAGTAACGGGTATCAAATAAAGTTTGATGAGAAGCCCTGTGCAGAATGTAATATTGGATACATTGTCCCGGAGTGGATTGAATCCAGACCTAGCCTTTCAGATATCAAACAGATATATGGGTGTTCCCAAAACTTTCCAGCAACTTGTATCATCCTGCCTTTGAAGGATGAGAAGGTTACTGCTGTGAAGCTGCAGCTCTCAAGCTTGCATCCTGAAATGCTATTGTTTCTGTCAAAGATCAGGCGGCTTTCTGTGCGAGAAGATGACCGCAACGCCAAAGGCAGCACTGTTAGTGAGATTGCAATATCGAGTGAAACAAACTACGAAACGAGGAAGAACATGCATGCCGAGTCGTACACGCTTCATTTATCAGCTCAAGAGAATGGGAAAGAAGAAGAATGCGGGTACTACATGTGGAGGCAAAAGTTCCCTGTGAAGCCAGAGAATAGAGTAGACAAACGTACTGAAATTGATGAGTGGGTCCTCACTCTAGCCTTCCCACATGGTCGGCGTCTATCCCGTGGGACGGAGCTATCTCCTGGTGTATATGCTTTCCTTCCCACGGAGATGGTAACCAACTTCCCTTTCATAATTCAGGCTGACTTCCTCCTTGCGTCATCAAGAGAGGCAATACTCTTCGACAGTCCATGGAACAAGGGAATTTTAGAGTGTGTCCCAGGTGCTTTCCTGAATGCTTTTGTAGCACTTGTGAAGTCCACAGCTGATGCCCCAGCAATGTCACTTCCATCTATGTTCAATTTCCTGCCGGTCGATCCTTCACTAATCCCACTGCTTGAGCCAGTTAGGTCTGGCATCAAAGACAAGGTTCTTCTTGAGAATATAGTGCCATGTGAGTCTAACACCTCGCAAAAGATATTTTGCAAGCCTGGCGCAGTTGCTCGGCTCAAACCAACCTTTTGGGATATCCTTAGCAAGGCGCGAGAATCTGGAGTGGACCTGAAGAATATGTCCAACCATGGAACTTACATCCTCAGCTCACATTTTGACAAGAGCAAATACAATAGTGTGCTTGCATTTCTGGGTGTTAAAAGTGTGAGCTCTGAATGGTACGTGAAATGCATCGAGGGGTCTAACCTTGTCAAGGAGGTACATGAACTAATCTATCTTGAAATCATATCGTTTGTCGCGGAAAATTGGCAAAATTTCTTCTCTGGAACAAACATGTTGTCCATGCCCCTGCTGAAGTATGTTGATAAGAACAATGTTACTGATTTCTGGAGCATATCTAGAGCCATTCAATCGAGCGATAGGTTGTGCCTTGCAGCCGATAAGAATCACATATCATGGCTTATCAGCTGGAACCAGGAGTTTCCATCGGCTAGACGGTTTTTCGTGCCTCACGGTACCCAGACAGCTCTAGTAGATTTCCCAAGGAAGAGCACAATAATACATTGGCTAAAGAGCCATGCAAAAGTGGAGGATGTGTCCGTGTACACTTATGGACAGAGTGTTGTTAGTTCCTTGAGTTCAGGCAGCAGGCCTGTCATTGCTTTTGCGCATTTTCTGTACCACTCATCTCAGAAGGGTCACGTAGACAGCTACTATTTAGCTGAACTGTGTCGTGTCATGCCAGTAATTGACAGCTATGGCAATGTGGTCAAGACAAGAAGCCACATTCTAGTTCCTGCAAAGGTTAGCAAATGGATCGAACTGATCGGAAAGAACCCATGGACCAAGGAAAATTACGTTGAACTGCATGCAGATTACATGTCAGCAGGCTCTTTTGCTGGGAACTATACATCCGAAGGCCAGCTTTTGTCTTTCGTCAAGACACGGTTACAGGCATCAGATGTTCCATCCATACACCCTCCGGACGCAAGTTTCCCTACAGTCTCCTCACCTAACTGTGGGAAATGCAATCTTGCTACTGCAGTGGATACGGAATTTGAGGTTGAGAAGCATAACATTACCGGCTAGGTTCTTGGCTTGTGTGCAACATGGAAGTTGGCTGAAGACATCAGTTGGCGACAAGCCACCAAATGAATCATTTCTATCCAGTTCCGAGTGGAGTAATCTTCTGCAAGAGGGATCTACCTGTGTTGATATACCAATGATTGATCAACAGTTCTATCAGGGAAAGCTGCATGAGTACAAAGCGGAACTTAAGGCAATTGGGGTAAAATTTGAGTTTCGGGACGCGTCAGCTTACATTGGCAGCCGCTTCATGTCGATGGCTGCAAGCAACATGCTAACCAGAGAGAATGTATACGCATTGCTTCAGCTGATTCGGTTTCTTCAAAAGAAGGTTCTGTCACCAAGCGATCTGATTAAACGTGTCAAAGATGGACGATGGATGAAGAGTACCCTCGGATACGTGTCTCCTGGTAGTTGTATCATCAATGATTCAGAGTGGGCAGTGGCATCTCGTATCAGTAACCTACCATTCCTTGATGTCAACTTCTATGGAGAGGACATCCTTGATTATAAACCAGAGCTCAAATTGCTTGGTGTTTTCGTTGGTTTTGAAAACAATTACCAGCTTGTGATTGATAACTTCAAGTTCAGTTCTGCTGCTGTTACTTGTGATGCTACTGTACTTATCCTCAAGTGCATCCGGTATGTGAGCTCATGTGATCACTTCTTAAAGAAGCTTAAAGAATTAAAATGGTTGAAGACCAACATGGGATTCCGTGCCCCCAATGAATCTTTTCTTCTGGAAATTGGTTGGGAGTGCCTTTTAAAGGTCTTCGACGGAATTCCTGTAGTTGATCTTGGATTTTACGGGAGTCAAATCAGCTCATACAAAGAAGAGTTGAAAAGGACTGGACTGATCATAAGAATTGAGGAGGCGTCGAAGGCTATAGGAAGTATCTTTAAGAAGATGGTCCTTAATTCCTCACTTACAAAGGCCAGTGTCCTAGCTCTACTAGCATCTTATCGCCAGCTGAGAGAACAGAGCACAATTCCCGTTGAACTTTTCAATGGTATGCGGAATGATAAGTGGCTGAGCACATCATTGGGATTCCAATCTCCATCGGATGCAATTTTATTTGCTGAAGAATGGCAATCTCTGTCACTAATAGCAAACTTACCTTTCAGAAACGATGGTGACTCTCATGATGGTTTAAGCAAGGAGATACATGGGTACAAACATGAGCTGAAGGAGCTAGGTGTTACTACAGAAGTGAAAGATGGTGCTAGGTTTGTCATCACTGGCCTCAACATTCCTAAGAATCCTGCGGACATATCGGCGGTCGCGGTCTTGTCGTTACTTGGATCCATAGACGGCTGTGTGCATCATCACGATGCAGAGGCCGGGGCTATGTTCCCATTTCAAAAAAAAAAAAAACTTGGATCCATACAGAGCAGGTTGTCTTGTACACCAAAATTTCCGAAGGACTTTTTGGTGAAAATCACTAGCTGCAAGTGGTTGAAAACAACACTGGGATACAGGTGTCCTAATGAGTGTATACTCTTCGATCCAAAGCAGTCATATATCAACAAGGAGGATGGCCCTTTCATCGATGAATCTTTCTATGGTTCAGAAATAGCCTCTTTCAAAGATGTCCTTGAAGCAATTGGAGTAACTGTTGATGTTATATTTGGACATGACCGTGTTGCTAAGCATCTAAGGAACCACGAAGATACTGCTACTATTTCCCGGATATACATGTACCTCAAGGAGTCCAACTGGGAGCCTGAGAACAAAACGAGTGACTGGATTTGGATACCAAATGAAAAGGATAGTGGATCCTGGGTTAGCCTGCAAAGTTGTGTTCTTCATGATCCGAACAATCTTTTCAGCAGGCAACTGCATGTTTTGGGAAAATACTATGAAGGGAAGTTGCTTGACTTCTTTTCATCTGCTTTTGGTGTGAGGCATGGTCCGTGTGTGGAAGATTACTGCCAGCTATGGAGCACATGGGAGAGCTTGGTGAATGAGCTATCGATGGCCGACTGTGCTGCATTCTGGAAGTATATTGCAAAGAACTGGAGCAAGAACACGGGGAAACTTCTATCAGGTTGTAGCAAGGTTCCGGTTTGTGTCGATGGAAATATCATTTTAGCACAGAAGGAGGATGTGTTTATTCCTGATGATCTACTTCTCAAGGATTTGTTCGACAAGCTTCCTCAGCAATCGTTTTTTATCTGGTATCCTTCTTGCAGCCTTCCTTCTGTCTCTCGAGCAAAGCTAAACAACATCTATGGTAGTATCGGAGTTCGGGCAATATCAAATGCTGTCAGGAAGAATGATTCTTTCACCTTGGAGGATACATGCTCTAGAATAATTGATCAGTGTGAGTTGATGAGTGTTGGTTTGCTCCAGATAGTTCTTGCTTTCCTTGCTGATCCTGCTCTAGACATTCCTGTCAAAGAGCGTCACAGGATGGTTTCTTGCCTGGTAAATGTGACTTTCCTAGAGACAGACAAACCAATAACGGTGGGATACGGTGTAAATCTGTCTTGTGGAAGGTCTGTGGACGTGAAGGCCAGCCGGATGCTCCGATGGGAGAGGGCGCATTCAAAGCTTTACGTGCAGAGAAGCAATGGCACAATGAGCTACAAAGAGAAGATTGAGTTTGCAACGAACTTTGCGGAAGAGATAGCTCGAGGATTGCTCTTTGAGATGGCAGACCAGACCCCTTCGCTGGTAGAACTCATAAAAATTGGCAGCTTGGTGGAATTCCAGGATGCCGCTGTTGAATACTTGTTGAAATCGAAGAACCTGCAACTTTTCCCTGAAGATAAGGTTTTCCTGAATGCCATGTCGCTAGGTCTGTCCTTAGCAAACCGAAAGAACATGTTGCTTCCAAGTCTAATTTTTTTCCTACTGATGCAATTATATAATTACTAATTTTCTGTATATAGGTGGTGGCAGCAAGAAACGTTAGCTGTCCTGGAATTTTGCTATTTGGCATTCCTCCATGTTGGATAAGCGGTGAGGACACTGATTTTCACTTTCGGGCATGTAGGACACTACATCCTTTCTGCAGTGGTCGCGATGTAGCCTGATATTTTTTATTTCTTCCTTGGTGCAGGTTGTTGATGGCCATCATATGTTGGAAATCTTTCACGGAGCTTCGGCGTTGTGCATCAGGAGGATCAAGAATGCAATGCATCAGGAGGATCAAGAATGCAACTGCTTCATTGTCTGGATACGCTTAATGGTGTTGGCTTTCAGTACTAGCTCTCTGTCTTGAGGGCCTGAACCTGTTTAGAGCAGGATATGTTTGTTTAATCAAGTGTTTGAGACCTGAGCTATTGAGAGTGACACTGGTTATGCTGTCTCATCGTATTTATGTGTGTGCTTTAAGACTTGAGAGGATGCAAACAGTCTGTTTCGATCTAAGTTTATTTGTTCCTGCTGTGAGCACTTGCCATATTTTGTATACTTGCTGCCAGGTTGTATATAGTGCCATGGAAACCTTGGCCGGCGCACAGGGAATTTATGGGCCAAGACAAATGGGCTCGTAAGCTTGTTGAATGTTTTGTTTTCAGTTGTTCCAACTTTTTTCATGCTCTTTCATGAAAGGAGATTCAAAAACTTCTCAACTCTGATGGTACCCAAGTGATAAACCATATTATCACTACTGTGAAAGAGTGACAAAATATACTGATCTACTATATGCATGTCCCAATCTTGTGTCTTATCCATGGTAAGTAATGACCAGTGGAGAAACTAAATCCGACTATTTCAGTCGAAATGCCTTTTACCAGGGGATGAGCAGAGCTGAAAAGCAAGAAAACAGTACTGCGCAGTTGAACATTTTTACTTATCCAGAGTATCTCTGTTTTCTTCTTCAATGGGTCCTGATTCTTGGCTCCTTGCACCTACTTAATTTCAGCAAAACTGCCGGAACAAGAGCAGATGCTGGACCATGGCATACAAAATCAACGTCCAGAGTTCAGAGTATTTACCTAGCCGGAAGGAACATGGAAGAAGCATGAGCGTTGGACGCCTGCGCCTTCCTCGAGCGCAGCGACCCGGAGACGCCATCCTTTTGCGCGGCGCCGTCTCCTTCCACGCGGGGACGGCAGCGGAGGCTTCTCTCCTTGCTCGCGGAAGCCGCAGCCGGAGAAGCAGCTTCGCTTGCTCTGTGTCGTTGGCCACGGTCTGCCATGGCCCGTCGGACTGGAATTCCAAAGTTTCACCGCAGAGACCCCGCCGCCATTTCCATCGCCGGAGGCGCCACAGAAGAAACCTTCGGCGGGGCCGCGCGCCACTGCACGCGACGCCGGCGAAGGGAGCTGCTGCAGCACGTCGTCGACCTTGGTCCGGCGCCTAAGCCCCGCGCCCGTGCGCATCAGCTCGACCCCTAGCCCGCGCATCAGTTCGCGCCGCCGCGCTAGAGTGCGTCCGTCGTCGCGCCTCGGACCTCGCCCACCTGTTGGTCGCCACACCTCGCCGGCCCTCCTCCTGGCGTGAAGAGAGAAGGCGGTATGTGTTGAGGTGCGTCGCCGCAGCGGGATGCCCGGTGGCTGTCATGTCGATGGGCCGCGCGGCTGTCGTCGACGGGTGTCCGGGAAAAGGCGGCGGCGTGAGATTCCTTCTGCTCCATGAACCCGATGGGAACAGAACTTGCGAGACGTGCGCTGGGAAGCGGATAGCTGTTGACTGGTTGAAGGTGGACCCCGCGGTGACGGAGGCGTGGCGCGCGCACGACAGCCCCGCTGTTCACTAGCATTTCCTTTCTTATTTATTTTGCTACGATTAGTAGTCGTCCGGAGGGGCGCCGGCGTGGCCGTCTCAAAAAAAGAACACAAATCAAACTAAAATTTTGATTTTATTCAAGTCTTTTGAAATATTAGTACATATTCAAACGAAATTTAAATACTTCCTCCGTCCCAAAATATAATTGTCTAAAAGTTGGACATTTAGACAATTAATTTGGGACGGAGGGAGTATAAGTTAAATTCGACGTGTTCACTAGTTGAATGCGTTGAAGTCGAGGTCATCGCTGCTGTCATCCCTGCGCGGCCAGTTGCTTGGTCCCACCTCGTCGCCGTTGGACGTCGGGGCGTCACCGTCGTTAGGCTACACCCTGGCTGCCCAAGAACGTGTTGTGGCCGCGCTTATTCCATTCGTGGGTGAGGGGGCGGGGCCGGGGCCGTCCCAGCGGTATCACCGCTGGTCGTGCAACCGCTTGAACTCCGCCTCGTAGCGGGCGGCGTTGGCGGTGTTGTTAGGGTTCCACTCCGGCTGGTCGTGCTAGTCCGGCGTGAGCACATTGTAAAAAATGTGCCTAACACTTATCCGCCCAGCTGGCGTCGCTAAATATGTGCGGCTGGTCGGGGATGGGCATGTCGGCGACCCCCAATGTGAAGCTGTGCTCGGCGCGCATGTGTGGCGGGCACGTATATCACGCATTGAACAGCGCCCACGCCTTGCCCTTGAGGAGCGACCGGCGTGGGAATCCGTTGATGGCGAGCCCGACGGGGTCCATGCGTTTGGCCGAATGGGACGCTGGTGAAGGAGAAGGAGGGGAGAGGGCGCCGGTGAGGGAGAAGAAGCAGGCGGGGTGTGGGCAGAGTGCCAATGAGGGAGGCATTACATAGGCGCGGCGGGAGGCGGGAAGGCGAGGAGCATTAACGCCGGACGGGCGCGTGGGAATCTGGCTTGCTGCTCTCTGCACCGCCTCGAGAGAAGATGGGACGGCTTGCTGGACTGATTGTGTCGTTTGACTACCATGCGCCGCTTTGACTGCCCCAGCATAACTGGCACGCCGGGTCCATGGCCGTGTGGCACCTTTTTCTTCCCGTCTGGAGCCCCCACGAGAGCCCCCACGCGGCGGGGTTGGGTTGGGCTTCCAGTCAGGAATTGGAGCGTGTCCGGACCGGAACGCCCATTGGGGGACGAGAGTGGGCGCGTTGGGTCTCGTCCGGATGGGAAAAGTCTTGTGGGGCATTTGGGGGCGCGAGTGGAAATGTTCTTAGTATCATTGGAGTTGAGAAAATACTTTCCTTGTGAAAAAACTTGCACTCAGTAAGCATATATGTAACACCTGGGGTGTTACCCTAAATAGGAAGTTGTTTGTTTTCTTTTGCTTGCATCACATGCATCACATGAGCATTGCATTCTGTTTTTCAAAACAACTGAAAAATCCAAACCACTTTAAACTTTCACACATGTCCAAATTTTCCAATTTAAAAATTGCAAACTACAACAACTCAATTGTTTTCAAATAGTTGGAAGTTGATCTATTTAAAATTGCTTGTTAATGAAATTCCCTTTTGTTAACACCCCAAATGATAATTTCAAATTCATGTCAACTTCAATCATAATGGGCAAGATCAAATTGTGGGTTTAAAAACAATCAAATTATTGCAAACAATTAATTCAATAAGGTCTCCTAAATTGCTTGGGGTTATTGAATAAATTGTTTTAAAGAAATCAATCTTTATGGAAAAAATAATGAAATTTCAAATACCAACTTAAAACTCCAATTAATAATTCAAATTTTTTGGACATAAGGTGCACAATTGCTTTTACTCATTGTTTTGCAAATTAATAAAATTTAATTATCAAATAACAACCCCAAACTCTATTGGAAAATTCAACTAACAACTTTAAATCAAATTAAAATTTCAAACTTGTGAAATAATGTAAACATTTGCTTTAAATTTTGTTTTGAAAATTAACACAAATAATTCATAAGAGAAAACCCTAACCCTTTTCTATCTCTCTCTCCCTTTCATTCTTTACAAAAAAATGAAAAGGAAAAAAAAATCAAAAGGAAAACAGGGGAGAGGCAGCCAGCCCATCTTTTCCCCCCCATCCCACCATTCCTTTCTGGCCCATACCCCCTTCTGTTGTCGTCTTCCCCCTCGATGCTTCCGTCAGCAGTACGACTGCACCTCCACCACCCGATCGCCTCCTCCTCCGTTCGATGGCTGGCCGTACGAGCTCGAGCTCCACCTTAAAACCCACCTCCCCCTCTGCCTAGCCTAACCCTAGCTCCCTCGCCCTAGCGCCGCCACTTCTCTCCTTCCTTTTCCCCCCCACCGATTTTTCTCTGCTGTATCTGAAACTGCACCTCCACATCGCCGTCAGAGAACCGCCACCATCCCGTCGCCACGGCCGTCCTAGAGCTAAACCCACCACGGGAATGGAACCGTGGTGGTTCACCCTCGCCACTCGCTCCCTCACCGCAGGCTGGGAACCACCGGGGTTGCCGCGCCGTCCACGACGGTGACGCCGTCGTGTCCGCCTCCGAACAGCCACGGCGTCGACACCACGCTTCGCCTCGCGCCATCGGCCACCTCGAGGTGAGCCACGTCTCCCGCCAGCCCTTCTCCCTCCTCACCGTGTGCAGTGGTTGCGCCGCCGTCGTGCGCCGTATGTTTAGCCGCCGGCGATCGCCGTTCTTTTCCGCCAGGTTCAGAGAGCGACCTCTGTGTCGAATTTCAGTTAACAGCAGTACGTTTGCCTCTTATTCCATCGCACCTGTAACCCATCACGAAACCAGCCGAGGCGCAGTGGTCACGGATGCGCGCGCTCCCGTCCCAACTCGCGAGATCGAATCCTATGTGAGGCAAAGCATCCACCTTTTTCTTCTTTTCCGCGCACCTCACTGCCAGGTCCACCCGTCAGTGACCGTCCAAGCTACCTCCGCTTCCACCCCATCCGCGTCAGCGACAGCGTGGCCCCGGGGCCCGCTCGTCAGTGTCTCCGGCTGGCTAGCCCCGCGGTGACAGAAGTATTAGATCCAGATCTGGATCTGTAATCTTGCATCCAGGCCCCTGGCCATTCCAGTTTTGCACCGGAGGACTTCCACACGCAGTTTCTATCACAATCCCGCCCCTGCCTTTTACAGAATAATCCCTAAAACTCAAATGCCCATATCTTTGTTATCCAAAAACCAAATGTGAAAAGTAAAATATGTATATCACTCAAAATTCTCTGAATTTTCCAAATATGCCATTTGTTCTCTGTTTTGGGCAAATAAAAATTATGCAATATTCCAATACTTTACTTAACACTTTTAAATTGCAAAATTCATAACTTGCTCAATTAAATTCCAATTTCAACAAACAAAATATGTTTTCCACTCAAAATGAAACCACCTTTCTGGTTATCAACTTTGTTTTGCAATTTGGGCAATTAAAATTAATGTTATTTAATAATCCTTAAATTGGTTAATTAAATGGCATAATTAATAACTTTCAAATGGTTGCTCCAAATTAAATACTCAAAACATGATTTTCATCCAAAATTACATGCCACACTTGAATATCCACTTTGTTTTCTGGTTTGCAACAATTAATTTGAATAATTGTTTCATCTCTTATTCAATGCAATTTAAATTGCCAAAATTCATAACTAATTCATTTTAATTCCAAATCAAACAAATAAAATATGTTTTCCAATCAGAAAATTGCAAGGAATCTGTTCATGCCATTCATATCTTTGTTTGCATTTTATCTTGTGCATTTTAGCTTTTGTTATGCATGTCCATCTATATGACAACATATGGAATGTGTGGGCTAATTAATTCCAACTGTTGCCCCATTCCATTTAAATTGCCTAACTCATCTACTTTATTGTTTGCCATGCTAATTAACAATTAAATTGATGGTTAGCTAAACAACTTGAACCAATTCCTATTCTCTGGACTCCGGTTCCGATTAAATTGCTTAAGTTGTTTCCCCTGTTGCATCTTGCCATGCCATGCATATAAAATAGGATCATGCTGGATCTTTGCCGTAGAAGTAATTGTTGCATCCGGTGTTTCTTTAGTTCGTTGCTTCTTCGCGGATAGGACGTTGAGATGATGTGAGCAACGACAAGTTCTGCTACCTTGCGGGATCTCAGGCAAGTATACTCACTTGCTATCAGTGTTGTCTTTCATCATTTGTTACCGATTCTTTCCGTTGTTCTTATTCTAGCCTTTTGATTCGATGCTTGAGTCTCGATCCTATTAAATGTTACCTTGCAGCCATGATATAGCCTTTCCTTCCACTTCCTATTAACTGTTGTTTGTTTACCCTGTTGGCACCCGTGTCGTAGTTGCATGCTTAGTGTTGTTTGCGCTCAAGTCTTGTTGTCCGTCTTATCACCTGTTTAGTTTGATAGTTGGGTTTCAATTCAATCAACAACATGTTAATGATTTGGGTAATAATAATTTGATGATAAGGCACCGGCAGGAGGCCCGGCGTGGTTTTGAGGCCTGCTAGTGTCGACCCTAATAGGAAAAGGGTCTTGTCTACTGATCCATGATGAGCGCACTACCCGCATGTGGGAAGCGTGTATGGGCGCCCCCCTCAATTTGACTCGATTCGCATCTCGTCCAAATCGCCGCACTTAGTTCGGGCTTTCCATTTGCTGCACGCATATGCAGGTACGAACCCGAGGCCAGGGTGGAACTTTTGTAGTCGGCATTTAGGGCGGCGTGGTCTTCCAGTGCTATGAGGGTCCCCTTTTCTTCGTGGGGCTCGATTAGCCGCGCACGCACAGCACGTGGTGCTTTGGGCTTGATGCGAAGAAGAGTTGAGTTGTGTTGAGTGCCCCGCTTGGTGGGAGGCATTCCATCTGGCAGGGTATTCTTACGTGTACGGCTAAATTGGTGCACCCCTGCAGGGTAAATCTTCTCGAGAAGTCGTGTTTTCCGCGGTTATAGTTGACTTGGTGAAAGTACTGGCTAACAAGTACTCAGAACAACTTACACCTAACTAATCCTAATCTTGACTAGTAATAGGATTATTGACACAATAACCTGATTCACCTTTAATCCAACTGTGTGAGTTCTCCTTGGGTTGCTTCCTTAGAAGGGGGTAACATTGGATGGGTTTGTTTGGAGTTACTTTCAGTTGGTTACAATACGCGATCTTATCTTCTTTCTGTTAGCCGGAAGTAGTAGTGTGTTTCTGTAGTTGGTTAGTGCAGCCCGCTGCCGCTTCTTTGCAATAACCCCTTCCTTTCCGTTGTACCCAAAGTATTTGTATCTTGTGATGACTGTTTACGCCGGTATCTTGTGAGTATGGTATATCCCCTTGCCAGTACTTAACCGTACTGACCCACGAATTCATTTTCGTGGCTGCATATTCAACATTGCAGTCAACAGGTTTGAAGTCTGACGACGTTAGCTTGGGAATCCCTCCGGCTTGGCCTGGGCAGGGATTGGACGCTCTCGGTTATCTTCAGGACTCTTAGTCCAATTTGTATCTTGTCCGTAGTCGGACACTTTGTTGTTTCTTCCGCTGTTATTTGGATCTTTGTATTGTATCAGTTGTATCCTTGGCTCATTCGAGTCGTCTTGTATCTATCTGTTTCTGTTGTAATTGTGGAATATTCGAGAATTGTTGTAATGTTATCATAAGTGGCAACCTGGAATCGGTTATTATGCGGATTTGGCGGAAATACTGAAATCTGCATAGTGCCCGATCTCGGGGCGTCACAATATATTTTCTTCATCAAAGTTTCGTAAGAAACCACCACACTCGTACATACAACAACACGCCACATTCTTTCCGGATTGGATGGAGTAATATGTTTACAGAAAAAGAAAAAAAAAACTAGAAAACAATCGTGATAGATGTCGGGACTCAGTAGGATCTACGGTGTGTGTGCACACCACCCGTTTGATCTGACCCACTACCGCCCATGGCCACACCACTGTCAGATGCTTCCTCTTGTTGGGTCTAAACCGCACTGTCCTTATGTTCTTAGAGGGAAACTTCAAAATACTCCTCACTCGCAGAACCATCCTACTCTCCTCCATCCCTTTTTTTTCAACTTCTTTTTTCCGTCCAAGACACAAATGAGACGTCCGTCTCCTGCATGACTGGTTTCGTGGGTCCCATTGAACTTTGGTTGTCTCCAAAACAGCTCCTTCTATGGCTTTCCTCTCGGCCTGAACAATTGTTGTCCCGGGGCATGTCCCACTGGCAGTTGCACCCAGCACCACTTCTTCTCGTGTCGCCACCAACCCAGGGGCCGGGCCAGCAGACGGAAACACCCAGTGATGCGACGCCATGTGTCCCAGCCTCAATCGAATCACCCGCCAGGACCTTCATGCCCCCCGCAGGGCCCGTCGTCAGCCGTCCTACCCCCCCACAGGGTCCTAGCCTATTCTCCTCGGGATCCCTGCGAAGGTTGCATCCATCATTGTCCGCAACGGGGGGTGCGTGAACCGGGAACACCGCGCCTTCCTTTTCTGTTTGAATCCACCTCGATCCCAATGTGACACTCCGCAACGCTTAAGGAAATATGTGGCCACGCAAGATCGGTGACAAAGTCCATTCAAACGACAAGGCCGTGACCTATGCGAACGTTCGCTGCCCGCCACAATTGTTGCGGTCAGACTGGCAGGACCCACCGTGTCGATTCGAAACCCCCATCTGCCATAGAAGCCAGAGAGAAAACCTTCCACCACCGCCATCAGCATGGTCATCGTCGTCCGGCGACCCCCCACCGCCGCCACCTCCGTCGGGCACACGCCCAAGACCTGCAGAGACTTTGACCACCGGATCCTCCACTCGGGCCACATGAACCAACACCTTGTAACAGAGCACCTCCGCTTCATCCGTGCACACGGACGTCGTTGGACTTCGAGAACCAGAGGGAGGAAGCCACTCCAGTGATGGCGTCCGATCACCCAGGCTCGCCGGCTTCGGGATCACCATCGTCCGCACCAAGGGGATGAACTCAAGGTCCGATGACCATGTTGTGAGATTGAACGAGGTCATGTCTTCCGGATTGTTCATCTCCGATGAGAACTCACCCACCACACACGATGATCCAAGCAGATCCTCCACAACATCCAGATCCCACGCATGCGAAGGAATCCCCTCTATCACAAGATCAACCTTCAGTCACATGCTTGATTTCACCGCCTGAGCGTGCCAGTCCCAGGGATGGAAGAACAAGGTGAAGCCCTCTCAAACTAGGAACGACAGCGAAATCACCCTGTGCTGGGATAGTTGGCAAAGGACAGCAGGAAGTCACCTAACATAAATTTGTGGGCTGAGACGAACTCGATGGTGATATCGAGCGTCAACTGCAACGCGTCGTACACCTGTCACAACACACCGCCGATATATGCCACCACCGCAAAGCGAAGGCGGTGCTCAATATCCTGCATCACCAGCGACCGTTGCACCAGATAGAGTGGCACCTTCACCCCTACTTCCTTCGAGGGGCTCTCCATAGGGTGACGCGCCCCTACCATCGGCTCGGTCATAGGAGCGGAGAGAGACAGTGGGGCGGCACATAGTCTCGACTGGTGCACCCCCTATATGCTGCCCGGCGAACCTCGAACAGAGCGGCACAAGCGGCGACGTCATCTGAACCCGCTTGGCATGGAGCTCCCTTCTTAGCTGCTCCTCCGACAAAGGACTCCGAGGTTGCACACATCCCGTAGAGCCATGGCCATCTTTCCCACATCAGATGTACACCGTCGGATTAGTACACCCTTTCTTCATGTTATCCGTCCGATAACAGTTGAAAGAGAGCCCCATCAACTCTAGCGGGACCGGCCAGCACGGCAGACTCATGGCAGCAGCCTCAGCTGCCACCTCTGCCGCATGTTGTGCTGCTTTCCGCTTCCTCCAGAGCGATTTCCGGGACGGTGTCATCGTGATCCAGATGAGACGCTCCTTTATACCGTGCCTCGGAACCTGCTTGCGCAACGACCGAGGCGCCGAAGAAACTTCCTTTCCTGCCGCTGTCGAGCCCGGCGAAGAAGAGTCCGGAGAGAGATCCGGTCCCGAGACCACCGGCATGTCCCCCCTCGAAGGGAACGCTGATGCCGGCGAGTCCGGGGTGAATGGACTTATCCCGTCGCATTGGCCACCACCAACCAGCTGCATACTGATACGCCTCAAACGGATCTATACTTTCTGATTTTCCATGTTGTTTTCATGCCAATTGCTAAATGTTTTCTATACACTTCTATAGCATTTTTATGGATTTCCTGTGACTAACCTATTAATAAGATGCCACCGTGATGACCCATAAGTATAGGAGGTGTATCGTAGTACTTTCGATAAATAAGAGTGTCGAACCCAACGAGGAGCAGAAGGTGTTGACAAGCAGTTTGGTTAGAGGATTCACTTTAAACACTAGCAGACAGGTTTTTGTGGTTTTTGATATAGCAGATAAATAAAGTGCGAGTAAATAAAAGACGGTAATAATAATTGCAGCGAGTGGATCAATCATTTTTAGGGCAAATTACAAGCCAGTTGTTTTACTTATGATGACTAAACATGCTCGAGGACACATGGGAATCTCGCCAAGTGCTTTTTCTTCATACAACTAATTAATATTTATTGTTTTCATAGGTGTTGTGTGGGTGAACCTATGCTAATGCACTGCCCAATTAGGACTAATACATACTTGTGATTTAACCCCTTGCAAGCATCCGCAACTACAAGAAGTAATTAATATAAATCTAACCACATCCTTAAACTCTAGGATCCTACAATCCCTCATGCATCGATTTCCTAATGGGGTTTTAGGTTCCTGTCACTCCGGCAACCCACAATTAGTAGCCAAATACACAATGCATCCCTATAGGCCCATAAAAGTGAAGTGTCATGTAGTCGATGTTCACATGACACCACTAGAATAATAACACCACAATTTAAATATCAAACCATTAGATATTACTTCAACATAATTCCACTACTAACATCTTGACTTATCCCATGTCCTCAAGAACTAAACAAACTACCTACAAGACATCATATGGATCATAATCAGAGATGATATAATTATGAATAACAATATTGTCATAAAGTGCAAACACCGATAAATCTCGTAAGCATCAACTACTAATAATTAATCCACACCGGGAGAGAGATCTAGTGGAAAACAAACATATAGAACCCTAATTGTTACAGTGGGATGGAGGTGGATGGTGAGGATGACGGTGTTGGTGGTGAGGATGATGACCATGATGATCTTGATGATTCCCGGAGCGATGATGGTGATGATGATTTCCCCTCTCCGGGAAGGAATTTCCCCGACAGATTTCTCCCTGCTAGAGAACTTTTTTTCTCTCTGTTTTTTTTTTGCCCTGTGGAGCCGATGGAATATTTCCTCGATGGTTCTGTAGGGCTTAGGGTTCACTGGAAATGAAGTACGCGAAAGAGGTCGGCCAGTGGTGGGCCAGGGTGGCCACACTGCCTAGCGGCGCACCAAGAGGGGGCCACCTGGTGGTGTGGGCCCCTGGTAGACCCCCCTATGGCTCCCCTCGTGTCTAGCCCTCTCTTCTGATGTTCTAAGACTCCTCCGATGTCCCGCTTGTTCTTCTCGTCCTCAGAATTAGGGTATTTTGACGGTGTTTTTTTTGGCTGATTTCTGGTTCCGGTGATTATTCTCCAGTAATTATCAAACATGCAAAATAAGATAGAATAACATAAGTAATGCATCATAATATGAAATATATCAATGAATAACAGAAAATTAGTGATGCAAAATGGACGTACCACACAACGCCAGTTCCTGTTTTCTGCTGTTATTAGTTTAAGAAAAGTTGTTCTTGAAATATTCTCGGAATTGGACGAAACAAAATACCAGAGTCCTATTTTTCTGGCACGTACACGGAGTCTAGAAGAGACCCGGAGGGGGGCCACCAGGTGGCCACACCATAGGGCGTCCCCCCCCCCCCTTGGTCGCGCCACCACGTGGTGTGGGCCCCTCGGGAGCTCACCGACAGCGCACTTTTTCCCATATATATTCCTCCTCGGGAAAATCCTAAACACCCGAGCCTCCATCCACGAAAAGTTCCATAGCCATCGTCATCGTCAACCCTAGCTCCAGAGGGTTCTGAAGATCTCCTCGGCACCCTGTCGGGAGGAGAAATCATCACCGGAGGGCTCTACATCACCATGCCTGCCTCCGGAGTGATGCGTGAGTAGTTCATCCTTGGACTACGGGTCCATAGCAGTAGCTAGATAGATGTCTTATCTCTTTATGGCACCATGTTTAGATCTTGTGAGCTCCCTAACATGATCAAGATCATCTATCTATGATGCTACATGTTGTGTTTGCTGGGATCCCATGAATATCGAATGCTATGTCAAGTTGATTATAGATCTATCATGTTTATGTTATTTGTTATCTTGCATGCTCTCCGTTCATAGTAGATTCTCTGTCCAAGTTGATACTTATAAGTCCAAGAGGGAGTATTTATGCTCGATAGTGGGTTCATGCCTCCCTTGCATCTGTGATCGAGTGATACAAATGTGAGGGATAGGGGATGTGATATTGACATTAGGGAGAAAACAACGATGCTTTGTTGAAGGATAATTTTATTGTTTACATTACGCACTTTACTTAATGCAATAATCCATTTCTTGCAACTTAATACCCAAAGTCTGTTTGGATTAATTTCTGAGGGTGGATTATTAGTCATAGATACAATTGGATTACAGTCTATGTGTCATGTTGTAATGCCCACATAAATCTTATACGTAATCATAATGAATTGCATATGCACCACGGTGCATCCTTTATTTCTGTCAATTGTCCAGCTGTAATTTTTTTATCCAGTATGTTATCTATATTTTATGGAGAGACGCCACTAGTGAACTGTGGACCCCGGCCCATTCTTTTACACTGGCAATACAACATACTTCAAGCACTATTCTTTTTACTACAATCATGTGTAGATGTTATTGGTGCTCTTGAAAAACTAGACAATAACAAACCTAAAACAGGGAGGAAATAAAAATATCAATACCCTTTAAACTTGTAGGAATGCACGAAGCGTTGGAAAAGAATTTCGATTGGATTGTTTCTGAAAACCCATTTGATGAAAGTAGTAAACCTAAAAGTGTTGAGAGAGGGACATCTGAAACTTATATAGATAAAATACAATGCATTGTGGAGGAGGTTTATTGTTTCAATTCGGATGCTTCTTCATTTGAAAACACTTGATTCTTTCTTTCTATGCCTAGCTGAAAGGTATTAAAGAAAAGCACTGCTGTGAGATAGCCCATGTTTTATTTCTGCAATTTTCCTTTTATTTTCTTTGAGTCAAGATGTTGTTTAATTCTGTAGCAACTCCTTTGTATCGTTAACTTTTTGAATTTTTGCGCCAAGTAAAGTCTCTAGTGAAAAGTTGATGCTAGATTTCGATTTCTGCGCAGAAACGGATTTTTGCTGTCCATTGTTGAATTAGTATAAATTTCCAGAAAATCGAAACGTCCTGATTTTTTTTTGCATGATCCTCAGCTATTTAGGTAACTTTTAATAGGTTCGATTTTTCTGATTTGAGTAATGTAAGTGTCTTGAAAAAATCGTCTTTACAGACTATTCTCGTTTTGACAGATTCTGCCTTTTTACTTTGCATTACCTCTTTTATTATGTTGAGTGGATTTCTTTGCTCCACGAAACATCAGTGGATGTAGATAATGTTAATAAAGAATTGATTATGCTTGTGTCCATTTTGAACATGAGTTTTTTTTAGTATGCACTAACCCTCTAATATGAACTACTTCGAGTTTGGTGTGAAGGAAGTTTTCAAGGGTCAAGAGAAGATAATGATATAATGTGATCAAGAAGAGTGAAAAGACAAAGGTTGGGATTCCCCCGTGGTTCACCCTCGAAAATTCCAAGAAGACTCAAGCGTCTAAGCTTGGGGATGCCCAATGCATCCCCTTCTTCATCAGCAAATTATCCGGTCACTTCTAGTGAAATTATATTTTTATTCGGTCACATCATATGTGCTTTATTTGGAGCATCTGTTTGATTTTATTTTATGTTATTTTTTGTAATAAACTTGGTTGGATCCTAACATTCTTGTGTGGGAGAGAGACACGCTCCGGATTTTCATATAAATACTCGTATTCTTAATTATTTTCTAGCTACAAGAACTCCTTTTAGCTCCTGTTTTTCATGCATCTATTATTCAGAGTTGTCACTTCTTGTAGAATAGTAGTACTCTCTTGTTTCATTGATATGTAATTTGGAGAGTTTTTTTTTGAAATAAAGTGTTGTTGTTGGAAAGCAATAAAATATTTCATACTTATAACGGTGTAAAACAAAGTTTGTCCAGACGATGACTTAGACTTTATCATGTCATGCTAGATATTATTTTAGTGCTTAGTAGTTATTGATGTAGCATGATGTGTCTCAAATATCTAAGAGTGCTTAATATGTTGTTGAAAAAAATCATGAGTTTTTTTTATCATATCGGAGCATATTATTTTGGTATTCTCCTTCGAATGCTATATTTGGTTGACTTGGCGCATACTTACACCATGTTATGACTACAAACCAGTAACCTTTAGCCTCTATGTTCATTTATTTTTTTACTTACACTAGTAGAAAATGGGATTTTAGTACCGGTACTAATTAATCAGCACTAAAGGACCACCAAACTTTAGTACCGGTACTAATTAATCAGCACTAAAGGACCACCAGACTTTAGTACCGGTTCCTTACGGACCGGTATTAAAAGGGCCTTCATGTGGACCAGGAGGAGCCCACGGGGCCGGTACCAAAGGGTTGTCTTTTTTTCTCTTTTTTCCGATTTTTCCCGAAAAAATCCATTTTATTTATTTCTATCGTTTAACCACTTAAACTCACATTTATCACTAAGCATTCTTAATTTCAATCTAAATTACTCACTTCTACTAACATTTCCCGCAAAGGTCACACATTCTCACACTACTCCAGCACTAGCACGCTTAACTTCTTAGTTCCTTCCCTATGAGGGACCTACAAATAAGAGATACTTGCATGACAATAGTATCCTATCAATCCTATTAACCCATGGACTATGATATCACACACGTTTAGTTTAATAATTATTTAAATAAAAAGAAATGAATCATTAATAATATTTTGAATTAAAATATTCTTAAATGCAAATAATAATTAACTTATTTCCTTTTTTCCATTTAATATTGGAAAATTCATATATGCAAATCCGTAAATTCAAATTTGACAAATAATATATCTAAATCGATTATAAAAAATGAGAGAAATCCAAATATGAGACATCCATAACCCAACTCTCGAAGAAGAGAGAGGAGGAGAGGGAGAAAACAGAGAAACAGAGAAATGACGCCGTGCACTGTAGCAATTTGCGAACTCATATGCACGGGAGGAAAAACGGTTCAATTCTTTGGTACCGATTGTAACCACCAACCGGTACCAAAGGTGCTCGGCCAGGAGAACGGTTGCCATGCGCCCCTTTGCCACACACCTTTGGTACCGGTTGGTGGCTACAACCGGTACCAAATGTGCTCGCACCCGGCGAACGGTTTCCACACCCTTTTGGTACCGGTTTTAGCCACCAACGGATACAAAAGGTATGGTTCAAATTAGTATTAGTCTTTCCCAGCGCCCTTCTCGTTCGAACCGGTACAAAACACTCATTTCTACCGGTTTGTAATTGAGTAGGTACTATGGCTCAAATTCTTTACCCCTGTTTCTACTAGTGTAACAACACAATTGGCATGGGTATTTATGCACTGTCATAAATTAGGAGTAGTTTATGCCTTAACCAAAATGACCGGTCAAGTGGATAAGGTCCATGAGATGACTATAAATTTTATGTAAGTGTGTGTTATTCATTTGTAAAACCATTACTACCCCCGATCCGAAAAATGCGTCGGAAGAAAGCAACGTACCGCACACAATTACTTAGATAAGATGGCGACATATTTTTTTTTGGATCGGAGGGAGTATTTGTTTTGCAACGATACTAACACGGATTGGTAACCAAACTCCAACGGGTGGCATGTCCGTTTCGCTCGACTAGAAAAAGCGGATCGAAGGCGATCGTGGGAGGCGACCCCAACTACGACGGCTGCCGCCGGTCCCTGCCTCCTCTGTTGGCCACTCCGGCGACGTGAGGAGGTGGAGACCATGGCGCTTCGGTGTCGGTCTGTAGTTAGGGTTTGCCTTCTGTTTTCTTGGTGCGTCGTTGGGGTGGTGGGAGCGGCGCCCAGGCAAATAAATTTGCCTCAACTATATTCCCATACTAGAGGCGACCTTCATGGCGGCGTCTCGGAGTTGATGGCAACGTGTGTTGCTTGGTCCTTTAGATCAGCAGCTTGGTCTTCTCGCCGTTCTTCAGATCCGGCGAGATCAGTTTCTCAGTGTGTCCCTAGCGGTCATGGTTATCCGTGACGTCGCTGGTGGCCGGGCCAAGGTGGTTCTTCTGGAGCGAGGATGCTGGTCCGGAGGTGGTGGATCTGTCGTTCCTCTCCGACTTCGTCAATGGGAGGCGATATATCTTGGTCCATGACAGCACGGGGACGTCCCCCGGTCGACGTGCCACAGCGACATGTGCCCTGCTGCGTGTAGCGGGCCTGTTCATCGACTCACAAAGCCTCGTTGGCGATGGTGCTTTCTCGGATTTTGCAATGGTGGAGGCTCGGCGTTTCTTCTGGCGTTCGTCTTGACGGTGTTGAAGTAGAACGGCGGCCACTCGCTACGGTGGTTGCAGTAAACTTTAGGGGTCGTTTTGTATTCCTCGATCTTTTAGGGTTTTATCTGCAAATTTAGGATAATCATTTTATCCCGGTTTGTCTTTAAGTTTCCACGTGTGTTGCTTATTATAATTTGATTTTCTATTAATGAAATATGTGTTTGATTTTGTATTAATGAAATATGTGGTTGCTCTGACAAAAAAAACATGAATTGGTAGTCATCTCAGTTTGATGCATGTAAATATGAGACTAGCCGAGTACTCTCTATAGCCTTTTCAGGTAACTGCCTACAGTGGACTGAGCGTATGTGGCACGTTAAAATGTGTAAATATTGCGACTGAGCAAGGGCACACAAAAAATTGCCATGCGCACGTTTCATGCGCTCTCCCTCAGGGCGGCAGATATGGTATGGTGACCGAATTGTTAAACCTAATCCATGGTGTAAGTCGCTAATTGCGCAATACCGCACAACCTCGGTCACCAAATTACCCACCGAGCTCTGGTGTGCTCCGTGTTATAGGAGCACGTTAGTTTGGTCATCCTCCTCCCTTATAAGCAAGGCCAGAACTTCGTGGTTCCTCGAGGTGGGACTAAAAAAGCACCGTCTACCTCGCGGGACAGGGTACCTGAATGATTAAAACACGTACACTTAGGCCGCGGCCGCCCATGGACACAGATCGCAACAAAAGGAGGCTGGGCCCGTGGGCTTGCTAATTCTCCTTCTCCAGAGATCCAAAGTGACGCAAATTTTGGTTTTAAAAGTGATGCTACATTTTTTTTTGCTGAATAATCATGATGTCTGGGAAGGTAGAACCTGGTAAAAGATATAAAGTAAAACTGAAAATTCCAAGTCTGAGTCACAAGTTCACACATGAACAGGGGTACTGACTACTTGCACATACGGAGCACACTAACAGGAAGACAAAGGGTGCGTCTCCAGTGACTAACCCTAGTATATATATTACAACCAGAACAGGGTTGGGATTCCGCTTGCAAAATACAGAACCATTCTTTCTCCCACAAAATGATGCAAGTTCTTTGACAGGGTGCAACATCAGGTCATCACCCTGCGCCCTTCTGCTGATTCTATGGTTGCTTGATAAGATAGCTCACATCGCATACACAATCTCTCCACTGATGTCGATGCCAAGATCCGAGTCAGATTCAAGGTCATCCATGTCGTCGTCCATGTCGAGCTCATCAGTTAGGACGTGGTTTATGCGAGAGCAAGCGGGCGGTATGGTGGCCTCCGTTAAAATCTGCATGATCTGGTCCATCGTCTGCATTGGCTGCTCAGGCTCCTCATATTGGCTGCTCATACTATCATCATCTATCAGATTATCGGGGAGGTTCTTTAAGAACCAACCATGGTTGGGGATTTCTGGGATGGTTATCCTCTGCATTCATCGTCGCCAGCGGTGTATACGCATGAATATGCATGATGAAATACATGAGTACGTCGTGTCGAAGCTAGCGGGAAACGATGGCCCCTTTCGATGGCCTCGGGTACGTGTTATATAGGTGAGAAAACAACCCCTCACGTGGCAGTACAAGGGTTTCGTACGTGTACGGTGGTGTACTACACCATACGTACGGGTACAATATGTCTAACACTCCGCCTTAATCTAAACTTTGGAAAAGATTTAGATTACGCCTAAACTCATAAAAATTTCTAACAGAAAGTGCTTTGGTAAAACCATCAGCGACTTGATCTTTACTAGAGACAAACTGTATGGCTAACCTCTTGGCAGCAACACGTTCTCGAACAAAGTGAAAGTCAATCTCAATATGTTTTGTACGAGAATGAAAGACTGGATTAGCAGAAAGATAAGTGGCCGCTAGGTTATCACGCCATAAACAGGGTACCTCTTTCAAAACAACCCCCAGTTCTTCAAGGAGGGCTTCAACCCATATGAGTTCAGCAGTAGCATTAGGAAGTGCTTTATACTCAGCTTCTGTACTAGAGCATGACACAGTTGCTTATTTACGTGCACTCCAAGAAACCAGATTCGGTCCATAAAATATAGCAAAGCCACCCGTAGAGCGGCGATCATCTAAGCTGCCTGCCCAATCATCATCTGAAAAAGCACTAAGAAGCATTGAGGATGATTGTGTAAATGTGATACCAATCTTTAGAGTACCTGCAATATATCTCAGAATACGTTTGGCAGCTGTCCAATGGACTGTGGTAGGAGCATGAAGAAACTGACAAATCTTGTTCACTGAGAAGGCCAAATCTGGACGAGTCAGAGTGAGATATTGCAAAGCTCCAACAATACTTCTGTATTGAGAAGAATCATGAGGACCAAGTGGAGATCCATATGTCAAGGACAACTTCTCAGAGGAAGACAAAGGTGTGGGCGCAGGTTTACATTGAGTCATACCAACTCGAGCAAGCAATTCTGTAGCATATTTTTCTTCTGTCAAGAGTAAACCATTAGAAAGTTTTGTAACCTCAATACCAAGGAAGAAATGTAAATCACCCAAATCTTTGAAGGAAAATGTACTGCTGAGATCTTTGAGAAGAGCAACAATGGCTTCATCAGAGGAACTTGTGACTATAATATCATCAACATAAATCAAGACAAAGATAGTGGCAATTGTCGTGAAACCAAATGCATGCAACTGAGAACTGAGTCTAGAGAACCAGGCTCTAGGTGCCTGTTTCAATCCATATAAAATTTTGTCCAATCTGCATATATAGTCAGGGTATCCGAATTTTCAAACCCAGGTGGTTGTTTCATATAAAACTCCTCTTCCAAAACATCATGTAAAAACGCGTTCTTGACATCTAGCTTCCGCAAACTCCAACCTCGAGAGACTGAAATAGCTAGAACGGTTCTTATAGCTGCAGCTTTAACAACATGACTAAAAGTGTCCTCATAATCTATACCATACATTTGTTTAAAACATTTTGCAACAAGACGTGCCTTATACCTTTCAATTGTACCATCTGAACGTTTCTTGATGCGTTATACCCACTTACAATCAATGATATTCCTGTGAGAACCTGGAGGAACAAGATGCCAAGTTTTGTTGTGTGTCAATGCATCAAACTCATCCCCCATTGCTTTCCTCCAGTTTGTATCTGCCAGGGCCTCAGCAAGTGTATTTGGTTCACTTGTAGAAGCAAGCATACCATAGCGTACACACCCATCTTTGTATACACGAGGATTCTTTATACCTTTCATAAGCCGTGTGCACACCAAGTTGTAGAGCAGGTGAAAGTGCTTGTTGACGTGGTCGACGCACATACACACGAATCGGTGGCGCAGACGGAGCCACATGGGGCTGCTGGACAGAGGATCCGGTCGTGGGCGCGGTTTCTGGCGCAGAACGGCCAGCAGCAGTGGCCACACCATCGCGGGATGCAGAGGATCCCGGTTTGGCTGTTGGGGCAGGGGCACGCGCGCTGTGTCGCTCGCGGACAGGGCACTGTCGGCGCGCACGAGAGAAAGCGCGTCAGCGCCAGGGGAATCCATGCCAGGAGGATCGCCCTCGGGATCAGGCAACACGGGATCCAAGGAGGATTCCCGATCGCTCTCGGGATCACCCCCAGGTGGTATCTCTGTCTCTGGTTCGTAAGTTTGTGTAGAAACTTCAGAACGAGTTTCAGACCCCGAATCTTCACTCTTTCAGTCAAATTTTCTCCAGTAGGTTCCAAATCCTATAGATTATTAGTAATAGGCACAATAATAAACATATTATCATTAGCATTTGCATCCCCATGATGTGACCATGTGGGTGTTAATAGAGATGGAAACAACAAGATTTCTTGTTTGAGACGAGCACCTTCATTTGGATGCATAGAAGCAAAGGGAAAAAATTGTTCATCAAAGACAACATCTCTAGATATATAGACTCAACCTGTGGACACGTCAAGACACTTAAGACCCTTATGGAGAAGACTATAGCCCAGGAAGACACATCTTTTCGAACGAAAAGCAAGCTTGCGTTTATTATAGGGACGAAGGTTGGGCCAACAAGAACAACCAAACATACGCAAAGCATCATAGTTGGGAGCAATTTGAAAAAGACGTTGTGTAGGAGTATCAAAATTTAGGACTTTGGTAGGAAGCATATTTATAAGAAATGTGGCAGTGAGGAATGCTTCATCCCAAAACTTTAGTGGCAGGGAGGCATTTGCAAGCAAAGCTAGTCCAACTTCAACTATGTGCGTATGCTTACGTTCTGCGGAGCCATTTTTTTGATGGGCATGTGGGCAAAAACACATGGTGAGAAATTCCCACCTTGCGAAAGAAACCATTAAGTTTTCCATACTCACCACCCCAATCAGTTTGCATGGTGATAATTTTGCGAGAGAATTTTCGTTCAACAAGTTGCTGAAAATTGAGAAACACTTGGTAAACTTCAGAGCGTTTCTTGAGAAAATAAATCCATGTACTTTTGCTATAGTCATCAATAAAGCTTACATAGTATGAATGTCTACCAAACAGACTCAGGGGCAGGACCCCAAATATCAGAAAATATTTGCTCCAATGGGGCAGTGGACACACTAGTGGATATGGGATATGTCATCTGATGACTTTTAGCTAATTGACATGAATCACACAAATTGGGATTTATTTCTGGAGAATGTAAAAGTTAGTTCTTTCGAATGATTTGTTGTACTAGAAAAGACGATGGATGTCCTAACCGACAATGCCATGTAGATGAAGATGGCTTTATTGTAGCAAAAACATGCTTCTGAGGTCCTGAAGATATCGGCTCTAGAGGGTAGAGACCACCACGACATAGACCCTTAAACAAAACTCTTCTGGTGGCCTGATCCTTTATAAAAAAGAAATAGGAGTGAAACTCAAAAAATATGTCATTGTCAAGTGAAAGCTTGTGTACTGATAAGAGATTCTTAGAAGCACTAGGAACATGAAGGATATTTTTGAGATGCAACAAATCATCATGTGGGGTATGCAAAATATAATGACCAATATGAGTTATTTTCATGCCCTTACCATCAGATGTGTGGACGCAGTCACGCCCCTGGTACTTTTCACGCGTGCAGAGCTTGCTCAACTCTCCAGTGATGTGGTCTGTGGCGCCAGTGTCGGGGTACCAGGTGGTATCAACCCCATAGGACGCAATGTGCGCCCCCTTCTCCTCACGGTCGCCACCATCGTCATCGGAGTCATTTTTGTCGTGCTTGTAACTCCACCAGCAATTAGAAGATGGGTGCCCATAAATCTTGCATATTTGGCAAGTTGTGTCCACGAACGGCTTTGGTGTGCGACGGCGACGGCGTCCGCGACTATCATCACGGCGGCGGTTCCCATCATTGCGCTCGGTGTAGCGGCCACGATCATCACCTCCGCGGTCATAGCGACCATGGTCATCGTCTCGACGGCGCCCTCCTCCAGAGCGCACGTCATCAGAACGGCGATCGCCGCGGTCACCACGTCCACGCCGTCCATCATCATAGCGGTCACCGCGTTCACGGTACCCGCGCCGCGCTCACCACGCTCACGCTCACGGTCGTCGCGATCTCCACCGCGTCCTCCATCATCCTTCCCGGCGCGATCACCACCCTTGGAGGGTTATTCGCGGCCACGGCGTGCAACATTGGCGGAGCTGCTGTAGACGCCCATGTCCTGCCCGCTTTCGGCGAGCATATCCTGGCGCATATCATGCGCGCTGATCTGCCCGAAGAGGTCGTCGAGGGAGATCCCCGGGTTGGCGTTGACAGAAGCGACGAGCGCGTTATACGCCCCGTCGAGGCCGTTCAAGGTGTATCCGACGAGCTCGTCCTCGTCGATCGGCTTACTGATAGCGGCCAGCTCTGAAGCCAGCCCTTTCATCTTTGCGAAGAATTGCGCGGTGGAGAGGTCCGCCTTCTTCGTGTTGTTGAGAGCACTGCGTAGGTGTTGGATTTTTAAGCGCGATGGTGAGGAGAACATGGACATGACCACGGTCCAGACCTCAGCGCACGTCTCCAGCCCAAGCACATGGACAAGAACTTCTGGTGACAGGTGTTCAGGACATAGTGTTCAGGACATACCTACACCGTAGCATCCCGAGCAACCCAAGCCGAGTAGGAGGGATTGGGGACGATGATTTCCTCGATAGTTTTGGCCGTGCAGCCTCGACGCAGGTAGAAGTTTGTTTTGGTTTGCTTTCTTTTGGAATGAGCGAAACATGTTCATCGGCCGAACATTCTGTACCACGTATTCAGACGAAAAAGCATATGGTGCACCCACCTCAAAATACATAGGCCAGTAGAATAATATAAGTCTCCACCAGTCGTTTGTAAGAAGGAAGTCTGTTTCTGCCCGATGGCGTCCAACCTGACTTGTGAAGCATGACTGACACAATAGCTAGCTAGTCAGAGTCAGAATGTTTCAACTTGCGAGGCAAAAACTGAAGAATTGTACGTATAAGAATAAATAACATATAGATGTATTTATGTGAGGTAATTCAAGTCATATGTATGAGATAATGATAACTTGCTATTCATGTTAATTACAAATAGAAATTTCACCCCTGCTCACTAACCTCAGTGGGCGCACCTTATACATGATAGACCTGTTATGCCACAACTCACACACTTATGTGATAGATTCTGATGGATTCATTAATTAAACAACTTGTATTGGTAGTTTGGCCAAAGTATGAGTTGTTCTGTTTTTTTCTCCTAATGAGTCGCGAGCAGACATGTTCAAATGCTAGAATGAGTTTTGAGTTGTGCGCTCTCCTATTTCCAACCTTCCATGATGTGGTCGGCCGCCGTTCCTTGCAAAAGGTGTCCGAGGTCGCCTGTCACCCCTTCGTCATGCAGCCAGGGGCGTATCCGCGGGGGGGGGGGGGGGGGGGGGGGGGGGGGGAGGGGGAGGGAACGGCCCTCCTTAATAATTTGTAGTTGTGTTCCGTAATTATCTGCAATATAAGCTAGTACTAGGCCACTAGCGATAGAGGAGCTGCCTCTTTTAAAAAATACAAATTTATGTTGATTCACCTGGAAACGGATCAAATTTGAACTATAGGTGCCTCATAGTTTAGTTACACAACTACCTACTCCATTAGAGATACACCAAGAATTTCTCAATATTCAACCCCTAGCTACAAACGGTCATGCCAGCCTTCTTGACTTTTTTCTGAAATCGGCATAGAAAATTTCAGAAAATTCAAAAAAACTCAAAATGATGCAAGACTTTCGAGTAATATCATTATATATGTCCTACTATCTACAAAAAATAATAAACGGGTGTTATGGCCAAATCTCCGACATATTTTGTTGAAATGTGACCATATTTCATAGAAATATGCATCTTGGAAGCACGTACAATATTGACGGAGGAAATTTCCTTTTCACTGAATAAAAAAACCATTCTCTCTATTTTTTGAGTGTAAAAATATGTTTTTTTTTGTGAAGGACCAACCACAAATATGTTGCAATACTTGGAGCTGCACTTTTTTAAAATAACAGACCATATTATATGCACAAATAACCAATTGGTTGCCTATGAAAAAGTTTTCATCCACCTCTTTTCAAAAACACAAGTTTCTGCCTATTTAGTTGGAAACGGGTCAAATTTAAACTATATGTGCCTCGTAGTTTGGTCATGATTTTTGGAAAAAAACATTTTTAGGTACAAAACTACTTATTTCATCAGAGATACACCAAGAATTTCTCAATAATCAACCCCTAGCTACTGATTTTTGGACATCTAAAATCCAAAACACACTTGTACCTACTTGTTATCGCACCACCTAAATCTTGTTTGGATTATGACGCTCTAGAACCCCTCTCCGGCTCCAACCCTTCGTCTTTATTGTTGGTTCAGTCTTTGCTCATGATTTTTTTGAAAAATATAGCTTAAACAATATGCATGATGATGCATCCCTGTTTCTGCTTTTTGAAACGATCTAAAGAACGTCAAAATCCGAATTCGTATGCAAAAATTATGTTCAAAATGGCGATTAAGTAAAAAAAAAAACAGATCTAGACTAGGCCGACAGCATTGCCGTCGGCGTAGCTTAAAAAAACAGATGCGTCGATCGCAGTCTAATTTTTTTTACATTTTCGGTTAGACTCTTTGGGTCTACGCCGACGGCCCCAACATTTGCCCGTCGGCGTAGTTTTGTTAGTCTTCTTGTCATTGAGAAAGGGAAGATAGCCTCTAGTCACTCTCCTATAGTGGTTACTCAACAACAAAATGTATAGAGCTCCATTTACAACATTGTAAACAACTTTTAGTATACAACAAAGTAGAGGTGAAAGGGTGATGTCTTAGTTCTTTTTGTTTTACTTAATGATAGACACTGTTTAGGTGATTAATTTTTTATATACATTTTTTTTCATTGTAGTAGGTACATTCACTCTTGAGGAATAAGACAAATATGAGACGGCTAGAAAGGCCTTGTAAGATGCCTCCGGTCAACAAATCACTCAATAAGTTGAATTGTGCACATGCATGTAAAATTTAAGTGAAATTGACGGAAGATTGTTCTCGGGAAAAAAATTAAGAGCTTCTCCACCGGCACCCACCAAACGGCCCCCAACGGACCAATGGGGGTCTGGATTAAAAAAAAACACCGCAACGGCACGCCCCAAATGTGTGCACCAGACAAATTGTGTCTGGCACCCTGAGCCCATCCGCCAAACTTGGGGCCTTACTGGGGGTGCCGGACATTGTACGGTCACCCCACCCGACAGACGGCCCCCGCCCGTCATAGAGACAAACCTGCACCGGCTTATAATCATTTGCCCCCATCCTTCTAACGCTTCCTCTCGTCGCCAATTCGCACCATTTCCGGCACCCTTGTCGTCGCGGACTGTAGCAGGAGTCGAGCACGTACGACGCTGGACGATTCGCCGCCGCTCGTCGCCGTTCCCCGTCGTTTTCGTGCGTCGCCGCAAGTCATTCAACCGCATTCGCCTCTTCCCACTTCCACCCTGCAGGTAAGGTGTTCGTCTGTTTTCCATAGGTCGATGAACCGCCATTAAACTTGTTTAGCTCACGACTAATGGTTGTGTTTTGTCCAATATAGTATGGATAGTGACGACGAGGTCATGTTTTGCCAACTGATGGGAGAGGAGGCCTCCCTTTGCAGACGACGAGGATAATGAGATGGTCATGGCGGCTTTGTTAGAGGCGATGGTCGTGGAGGCAGCCAAGCCAAAGCATGGAGGATGAAGGAAGGGGCGCGGGACGAACAAGAGCCGACAAATGACAACTGGCTACAGACTCTTCTGGGACGACTATTTCTCGGACACGCCTGCAAACCTACCTCATGAATTTCGCCGACGTTTTTGGATGAACAGAGAAGTCTCCAGGCCAATTTTGCACGGTGTTCGGGAGTATGACGACTATTTTGAGCTAAAAAAACACTGTACCAGGCTTCTAGGATTTCCATCTCTTCAGAAATGCATGGCTGCAATACGATGTCTTGCATATGGAGCCCGTGCAGATTCATTGGATGACTATCTTGGTATGTCTGAGACCACTGCCGTTCAAGCCACATTTCGATTTTGCAAGGAGTTGCAGTGTTTGGTCCCGTGTATAAAAGATCACCAAATGAAGCAGACACGACTCGTTTATTGGCACACGGAGAAGTAAGAGGATTTCCTGGGATGCTTGGAAGTATCGATTGCATGCATTGGAGTTTGAAGAATTTTCCATTTTCTTGGCAAGGTATGTACAAAGGTGGTCATCATGGAAAGTGCACTATTGTGCTTGAGGCTGTGGCGATTTTTGTATTTGGCATTAATTTTTTGGAATGGCCGGTTCTCACAATGACATCAACGTGTTGCAACGCTCTCCGATATTTCGGAGACTAGGTGAAGGAAATGCTCCGGGCTGCAACTATTCAATCAATGGACGTGAGTATGACAGAGGGTACTACCTAGCGGATGACAGATACCCCAATTGGTCTACATTTGTGAAGACAATCTGTGACCCTGTGGGTGAGGCAAATAACTTTTTTTGTAAATAAACATGAGGCCGTCCGAAAAGATGTGGAAATGGCATTTGGTGTACTCTAGACACGATTTGATGTGGTAAGTTATCCTTGTCTATCTTGGTCGATAGATCAAATGTGTGATATCATGAACTGTTGTATTATCATGCATAACATGATCATCGAGAGCGAGCGAGACATCGGAATGGTGTTCGATGAGCCATTCGACTTTCAGGGCCCTCTTCCGGTTCCACAACCGGGCGTGTCTTCCGAGTTTGATGATTTCGTGGTATTTATCAGGAAATTCGTGACGAGCGAGTTCACCATCAACTTCAGGCTGATCTTGTGGCACACTTGTGGGCTATGAGAGCTAACAAGTACTTCGATTACGAAGATTTGTTCATACGAATTTCAAGAATGTGAAATATTTAAATTATTGTAATAACTGTTGAACTATTTGTGTGTTTGTACAATTATTATTTGTCTAGTTTATCAATTGGTTTCATCAAATAAAAATATTTTATAGGTGGCTCCAACTGGGAAAAAATACCCCCCACGACGCGCCCTGCTCTCCCCAGCCCCACCTATGCAGCCTTCTACACCGGGTAGAGGCCGAGCCAGCGCGAAAGGGGTGCTCACCACCGAGGAAAAGTCCCGTTCTCCACTAGTGTCAACTATTACCCAACTACTACCTTGGACTAAGATATTTTCAAGTTGAAGATTTTAAAATAGGATGGAGGGAGTACCTCTCTCTTCTTTTTAAAGTAGCAGTACTTCCCTATATTGATCTGCGCCTAGGCCCTTAAATAACGCTTGCTCTCGTGACTCTTACCTTGCTATGATACAGCTATATGTATGTACTTACAAGCTTGGCTTATTTAGTTTGCTTACCTTACCCACAAGCTCGGTCCACTATGTCTGAGTGTAAAACCTTTGATGAGCCAAGTAGAATAGTGTTGCCACTATGTACAGCAGTTTGTTTGATCACCATACTGTCTGCTCCGTCTTGTGAAGCATGCGTGACAAGTGACACTGGCAATCACAACACCACATATAGCTCTCGGGTCAAAATTGAGGACAATGTATGACTAGCTCAACATTAATTTTTCACATGTTCTTGTATTACATTGCCAATTAGGTGTCATGATTTGGACTAACACCGTTTTAATGTTGCCATTATAGTGTTGATTATTTGGGGGAATGGGTGGATCTCCTTCATTCAAGTAGATGGAAGCAAACGATTTATATGAAGAAGGTCAGAGAGAAGAAAAACGGGACAAAAGCTGTGCAGCCTGGTCTCCACGGTCATTCGTGAAGGCATATGCCCGTTACTCAATCTTGGTCTACACAAGGTGCACGACATCCAACTTGAAAGCGCCACATTTTAGAAAACCTTTTTGTTTTACTTCCGTACCGCACCAAAATGATATTGGTGATAATCCCACTAACTTCTTCTCGCAATCAAGTCCCCAATAATCAAAATCTGGCTTCGTGGTCGCGGTTGTCATTTTAGTAAATCCTCACGGTTTAAACGCGTAATCATGGCATCCTAGTTGTATGAATCAGTACTCAGTGTACAAATTAAAGTATGCATATGGACATTACTTA